>JAHHFK020004657.1:0-365874 GCA_024533555.2 Aedes koreicus
TATATATATATATATATATATATATATATATATATATATATATATATATATATATATATATATATATATATATATATATATATATATATATATATATATATATATATATATATATATATATATATATATATATATATATATATATATATATATATATATATATATATATATATATATATATATATATATATATATATATATATATATATATATATATATATATATATATATATATATATATATATATATATATATATATATATATATATATATATATATATATATATATATATATATATATATATATATATATATATATTTATATGTTTATTTATATACATATATACAGCGATTCCACAGGAAAAGAATACAGTTGAAAAAAAATTGTCCGATTTTGCTCAAAATCACTTGGTATGTTCTTCATCGAAAACAAATAGACCAGTATTTTTTTTTCTTATCAGGGTGACCATGTTCGATATAGAGTTACCAGAAAAATCGACATTTTTCGAAAAATTTTAATTTTAAAATATCATAACTTCTGAACCACTGGATTGATTTGCAATGTTTTTTCTATAAATAGAAAGCCTATTACTTTTTGTTTTTATTAAAAATATTGGTTAAAATAATTAATGTACTCAAATTTGCTAAAATAGTCAAATTATTCGTTTTTTATGATTTTTGAAATGTTGGACCACAACGACTATTTATTTTTATATTTTTTTATGAAAATTTAAACATTTTTACATAACATATCAAAAAATTAGAAATGTTCATCGAGCCGTTTTTGAGTTACATTTTTTGAAAATTTCAAGTTTTTGCCCATACACACATGGAATGAGCATCATTTTCAAAATTTGGCAACACGCGTTGTCTGAGAGAATCTTGGGAGGTCGGAATTGGCCGCAGGGTCGAGATTGGACCAGGCTCCGCTATATTAAGGAATTGGAGCTCAAATCTCAAAGCTTTAGACTACAAGCAAGGGTTTTCTCAGATTACCTTCAATTAAAACTCAGCATTTAATTTGATTATTTAATGATTTTGATTTTGCATAATTCATCAAACAAAAAATATAACATAGCAAAATTCTTACAATTGACGCACTTTTCTTCATCTGAAAACGAAAACCGTTTCACGATAATGTAATTTTCACTTTGTGGCTTAAAGTAATGAAACGATTGTGTCCCAGAGATTTGTTTTACACGAGTATAACGGTTCTATATTTTCTTTTCCATTGCATTGTAATCTTTTTCCGAGAAAAACTCGTAAGACATTTTGGAATACACTTTAGAAACAGCCCAAGAGTAAAGTTCGTATGCAGTTGTAATATGATGGCCTTATAAACTTGCTTTTGAAGCGTTTCGCTTTAGAACACCTCCTTAAAGCGTCACAAGGTTTTTCTTCATGGCAAGGGGCAAAAAAGTTCCACTCTGCATTAAGACCGAAGTCCTTGGTATGATGGGGCACAAATTGAAAGCAGTCATCTTATTTTTGTATTGACTGCCTGATCCATCAGAAAAAAATGGATATTTTCCAGGTGCGGTAGCTTTTTTTAATGAAATTCACACAATTTGTTATAAACAGCCGAACGGCAACATGGTTATGTTTAGTAAATTCTGCGATTGCTATAAAGCTTGTAAACTTTAAATTTTGTGCTTCATCCTTATAATATATGGCAAAAGGATGGATTATGCATTGAGTGTTTGCCCAATGAAAACCTTGTATAGCGTCCTGAATAACAAAAGAGTAATTTTCAGAGAAGTCAGCAATTATAGTGCAGTCAGTTGGTTCCAAATTAATTTTTTTGTTGTTTTGGGTAGTTACCTTGTTGCTCTGTAATAAAATTATGCTGAGATAATTCGCTTAATTTTTCTGAAAATGTTTCCACAAACTCTTCTGTATCCATTCGCATTGAATTTAGATGACAACGACTTGTTTGCTTCCATTGCTTAAATTTTATGGAATCGATATTTTCAAGAAAATTCATCAGGTCATTCTCCAGTGTCTGCGTACCTAGGCAATGATCACAGGCTTTCAACCAACATTTCTCTGTAGGATTTTCATATAGTATTTTTAAAAACAAGCTATAATACGTTTTTAAATGGTTAGGAATAAGTTTCTTATCCTTAAGGGTTTTAAACATAAATTTTAACATTCTGATGATAAATGCATACGCTGGCTGCGTTCCACTTGAACCAGCCAGAATACATTTTTTTGGGCGGCTGCTGGAAAACATTGAAAATCCAATTTTAAAAGTAGGATATTGCTCTTTGAAAATCAAATAAATTTCACGAAGGTTACATAAAAAAGTAACCTGCGCTTAACATGCACTTTTCTTCTGCCATATTTTCAATAACGAAATCCCTTTTCCCAGGACATGCTCTGCTTATCTCGTCACTATTATAAAAGTCCCTAACTACAGTTAGAGTATCATCGCTCAAAAATAACATATTTACTCTGGTCTCTGGTGTGCTCATAAAACCTTTTTTCAATCTGTAATTCCTTTGCACGTTGAGCAGTCGGTTATGAAACACCGAATTCTTGCATAATTTTGTATGCAGTCCAGGATTTGGGAGAGAAGTTAGAATCCTATATCGATCGTTTCTGTCAGATGTTTCATCAAATTTTGCCTTCATCTGTTGAAGAATTTCCCGTCCGTCTCCGGATTTCTGGGCAGCAGCGCTTTCGCCAATTGATTCAGCACTCGTTGATTCCTAAAGAAAACAAAGATTCTGAAAACAAGATGGATAAATATCACAATTAGTTAGGAACATTTATTTTTTTTTTTTTTTTTTTTTATTAATGACACTTTACACCAGAAGGGTGCATTCGTGTCTAACGAAATTCTGATGTTCACATATAATATTAATAATCCAATTATTCGTTTCCCACTTCACTTCGTTCCACCCTTCTCAACCCTTATTCATCAACTTATCTACTTATCCTTCTGTTCCTTCGCTGGTTTGCTCCAAATTTGTCCATTTGTCCTGCTTCTTGCGATTGTTCTGCTTTTCTTATCTCTGTTATTTTTCCTTCTCTTTTGATTTTTCTCCTTCCACTTTTCTTCTTCTGTTTCGCTTTTCTTCTTCTTCAGTTGTGTTACGTTTCTCTCATTCATTTTGTCGTCTTCTATTTCACTCTTTATTTGGCTTCTTTCCACTACATTGCTTCTTCCGTTGGGCTCCCTTCAGTTTCATCTGCATTTCCTTTTTTCTTCCATCCGCTTCGGTTTCCTTCTTCCGTTGATTCCGTTATGCTTCTTTTTCTGCTTCCATTTTTCTTCTTCTGCTAATCTTCTTCCAGTTTTTTTTTCTTCGGTTTCTTTACGTCTTTAACTTCTTGTGCTGCTGCTCTTCCATTTCTCTTCTTCGACTTCTATTCGTCCACTTTGTTCGCTTCGCTTCCTCTTTAGTTGCGTAACGTTTCCCTCATTCACGTTGTCTTCTTCTATTTCATTTTTCTATTTCGCTTCTTTCCACTGCTTTGCTTCTTCCTTTGTGCCTCTTTCCATTTCTTCTGCTTTTTATTTTCTTCTCCATCCGCTTTGTTTATCTTCTTCCGCTGATTCTGTTACGTTTCGTTTTCTCCTTCCACTTTTCTTCATCTGCTTATCTTCTTAATTTTTTTTCCACCGCTTCGGTTTCCTTCGTCCATTGATTCCGATACGCTTCTTTTTTTTCTTCCACTTTTCTTCTTCTGCTTATCTTCTTCCATTAATTTCCCTTCCGTTTTTCTTCAATTTCTTGTGCTTCTACTCTTCCATTTCTTTTCTTCGACATCTATACGTCCACTTTGCCAGCTTCGCTTTGCTTCTTCATCGATTGTGTTACGTTTCATTCATTCACGTTGTCTTCTTTCATTTCACTTTTCCTCCATCCGCTTCGGTTTTCTTCTTCCGCTGATTCCGTTACGCTTCTCTTCTTCGGCTTCTATTGCTCCGTTGGTTTGCTTCAATTTTTCCTGCTTCTTGCATTTTTCTTTTCGCTGTTATTTTATCCTTCTTTGTTGATTTTCTCCTTTCACTTTTCTTCTTCTGCTTATCTTCTTCCGATTTTATCCTTGTTTCTCTACGCCTTCAACTTCTTGTGCTTCTGCTCTTCCGTTTTTCTTCTTCGACTTCTATTCGTCCACTTTCTCCTCTTCGCTTTTCTTCTTCTTCGATTGTGTTACGTTTCTTTTTCTTCATCGACTTCTGTTTGTTCATTCGGCTTAGCATCGGACACGTTTCACCTTTTTTTGTTTTCGTTTTCTTTTTCAGCTTCTTCTATTTTCTTGTTTTCGTTACAGCTTGGAGAACAGTCTTTGTTTCCCTTAGAAAGTTCAGCGTTTGTGTTATTTGCTCCTCTGTGTTTCCCAGGGCGTCGCGTGGCTGGTCCCAATGTTATTTTTCCCTTTTCGGTAACAAATTTCGGCACTCGAGAATTAAATGCCGGACATCCATCACCGTGCCGCAAACATTCACAATTGGGCGGCGGCTCCTTCTTTAACAGAAATGTGTGCGTTGTGGACGCGTGTGTCCGATCCTTAAACGTAAGGACACGCTGTTCGGCCGTGCTCCCGCATTTCGTCCACCTGCTGGTATCTTCCTTAACTTCCCTCAACTTTGACTCCCTAGTCTCATACCACTGGTTATCCCTACGATGACGTACCAGTTGGTTAACTTCTCTCAGAGCATCTTCGCCTGGGATTGGTATATCGATGGCCTGTTCCCTCCTGGCTTCATTGGCTAGTCGATCGGCTTCGGAATTGCCACTGATTCCGGCGTGCCCAGGAATCCAGCAGAATCGAATAGGTTTGTTCCGCGCTATTTCTTCCACTTCTTGGATCCATGGGTGCCAAGTTTTTCCAGCCTCCAATGCCAGTAGGCAGCTAGCAGAATCCGATTGAACAACCAACTCGTTATTCTGGTTCGGGATCGTGACAGCCATCTTTATGGCGTATGCCTCCGCCGAGAAGACGCTGCATGCTTTTGGGAGACTGTAGGCCACAGCAATTCCTCCGTTGAAGAATGCGGCCCCTACCGTATCTTTATCCTTAGAGCCATCGGTGTAGACGACGATCGATCGATGGAAACGAGAATATTGCTTCAAATGTTGCACGATTGGGCGGACTTTCTCCGGCGGGTCACCGGCTCGTACGCATTTCTTCACGTCCCACACAATCGTAGGCTTTCGTGCGTGCCATACACATTCACTTTGCCTCACAAGTTTACCGACAGCGGGGA
Organism: Aedes koreicus; assembly: GCA_024533555.2. Lineage (NCBI taxonomy): Eukaryota > Metazoa > Arthropoda > Insecta > Diptera > Culicidae > Aedes > Aedes koreicus. The sequence goes on from JAHHFK020004657.1 coordinate 5,222, forward strand.
GTGCTGTACCTGTCAAATCTTCGAGGCGGTTCGGGGCTCGTTGAATCAACGGAAGGGTGATATTCCTACGATTCTTCACAGCTATTCGGATGGCAGTCCGTGCTATGAACTGTGCTGCCAACAGTTCGAACGGTAGGGTTCCCGCTTCGGCCATAATCGAAAGTATCGGACTGGTCACGAAAGCTCCGGAGGCATACCGAACCATTGAATTGTATGGAGGAGCAAGAGTCTACAAAGTTGCTGGCCCTCCTCGGCTCACCAAGCCTATACCGTAGGTCAGCTTTGACGTTACTATGCCTTCGATCCCGCTTACGACAACGATGTACGATTACTACGCGGGAGCTTGGCACCGATCATCTTCAAAATCCGCAATCGAGACTCACACGTTTTCTTCACCATCTGGCAGTGTGGTTTGAATGTTAGGGTCCGATCCGGGGTAACACCCAGAACCCTCAGCCGGTTGGTCCTTGGAACGGCAACTCGTTCGATGGTTATGTCTTGTCTAGGTTCCCGACGTGCATTCGGACTGCAATAAAATATGTGCGACTTCGTTGCTGACATGGAGAAGTCCTGCGCTCTTCGCCCATTTGTCTACGGCCTTGACGGCGGTCTGCAGCTTGCGATGGAGGCCTTCACTTTTTGCTCCTCGTACCACGGAGAAGGATGTCGTCCGCGTATAACAATATATTTACTCCGCTCGGTACTACTCGAAAGATGGGCTGCATCGCGACTAGGAAAAGCGTCACGGACAAGACCGAACCTTGTGGCACTCCATTTTCCAGCTCATATTCACGGGACATGTGTGTCCTTCTACAGACACCTGAAAGGTTCGTTCCGAGAGAAAGCTCCGCAACATGTTTATCATGCGACTACGTATCCGCCAAGTCTTCAACGTGCGCAGAATACCATGTCGCCAGGTGGTATCCGTATGCCTTCGACAGATCTAAAGAGGCTATCAGTGAGTGTTCGCCTCCGGTTGGCAGAGATCTCTCCAGTTCTGCAAAGTACGTTTCGGTCCCGCGTCCTGCTCGAAACGCGTGTTGGCGTTTGTCAAGCCGTCCACTCAACTCTAGCTCGGTAATCAGTCGACGGTTGATGATTCGCTCAAACAGCTTCGCCATGCAGCTGGTGAGCGATATCGGTCGGAAAGCATCGGGTCCGGAATCGTGGCAGTTCGGCTTCGGAATGGGAACGACAATAGCATTCCGCCAGTTGGTGGGAAACTCACCACTGTGCCAAATTTTGTTCAGCAGTTCAAGGAGCGTAACTTTCACAGACAGGGGGAGACGTTGAAGCAATGGATACCCTATCATGTCCGCACCTGTCGAAGCACCTCGCCCTTTGTCGAGAGCCCACAGAAGTTCATTCAGGGTAATGTCGATGTTGTACACATCATCAGTATTGGGCGAAACATCTATGGACTCTCGTTCAGCTGCTGCCTTCACCATCTGGAACGATGGGGCGTAGCTGGAGGTCGCTGATCTCGCACTGTAGCATTTAGCCAGTTCTTCCGCTGCTTCTTCGGGGTTGCCTGTAAAACCATCCGTTCGCTTGAGTATCACCGTGCGCTGTCGTCTGCTGCCACGCAGAGTGTTCACCGTCTGCCACAGTTCGGTCGTCGTGCTGCTTGGGGAGATTGTCGCCACGAAGTTTTCCCATGATTGCTCCTTTGCTTGCTGGATAGCTTTTCGTGCCGTCGCTCTGGCTTCCTGGAATCTCGCTAATGCTTCGGGTTGTTCAGGATTAGCTTGCTGTAGTCGTCGGAGGGACCGCAGGCATTTTCGTCGCAGTCGGATTGCCGCCTTCGCTTCGGGACACCACCAGGGTACCGATCTTGGTCCAACACGGCCGCTGGTCCGCGGTATGGATTTCGTCGCTGCTGCTATTAGCTTATCGGTGAAGCTGTTAACGTCCCAGTCAAGCTCTGGGCGAATGGTTTCGGCGGTGATGCGTTCATACAACGGCCAGTCAGCACGATCGTAGAGCCATCTTCGCCGTACCGTCCGTGAGTCCGACCACCCGGGTATAGACACCGTTATCGGAAAGTGGTCGCTGTTGTGCGTGTCCGACAGGGTTCGCCAAATGAACCTACTTGCCAGATTTTCGGAGCAAATCGTCAAATCGATGGCCGAGGTATTTCCGGTAGCTGGATCGATGCGGGTAGCTGCGCCGTCATTCAGGATCACAAGCCGTTTATCCAAGGTCGTTTCGGCGATGAATCGACCAAGCGTGTCTGACGTTCGTGACCCCCACGCGAGATGGTGCGCGTTGAAATCACCCAAGAATAACACTGGACCTTCCAGTTGCTCGAGCAAATCATTCAATGCGGCATGACACTGAACGGAACTCGGTGGAACATAAATTGACACTACCGTTACCTGGATTGGTGCGTGGATACGTGCTGCGACGATGTGGAGAGTTGTGTCGATTCGTACTTGCTCGAAAGGTAAGCCTTCCCGGATGGCAAGGCCTACTCCGTGTTGCCAGTAGTGTACGCTGTTCGACTCCAGAAGCAACGTGTAGTTTCTGCCAACGAAATCTGGCGGGGCGACGGTTTGATTAACCTTGGTCTCCTGGAGTGCGACGACGCAAGGTTCTAGGTCGGCGATAAGAAGCTTTAATTCGCTGATGTTAGCGCGGAGTCCACGCAGGTTCCATTGCAGGGCAAAGCAGCCACCGGAGCGGCTGTTAACGATGGTTCGTGTGCTGGAAGACGACGATGAGGTTGATTCTCTTCGTGTTGCCTGAGAGACGCTTTGCCCCCAAGTAACGGTTTCTACGTTGTCAATTTCGGAAGTTTCGTTGAGTATCATCGTTGCGGTATTGGTAAGTGTGGTTTCTGGTGTAGGGCGGCGGCCAGGGCGAAGAAGGGATACATCTTCCTCCTGCCGTCTATCCCAAGTTTCCGGTGTCGTGGTGGTATTATCGAAAATTTCATCGGCTACAGAGGTGAAATCACCATCAACGGATTTCGTATGCAGTTGTAATATGATGGCCTTATAAACTTGCTTTTGAAGCGTTTCGCTTTAGAACACCTCCTAAAGCGTCACAAGGCCCTTTTCCATGGCAAGTGGCAAAAAAGTTCCACTCTGCATTAAGACCGAAGTCCTTGTACATGTGGCACAAATTGAAAGCAGTCATCTTATTTTTGTATTGACTGCCTGATCCATCAGAAAAAAATGGATATTTTCCAGGTGCGGTAGCTTTTTTTTAATGAAATTCACACAATTTGTTATAAACAGCCGAACGGCAACATGGTTATGTTTAGTAAATTCTGCGATTGCTATAAAGCTTGTAAACTTTAAATTTTGTGCTTCATCCTTATAATATATGGCAAAAGGATGGATTTTGCATTGTGCGTTTGCCCAATGAAAACCTTGTATAGCGTCCTGAATAACAAAAGAGTAATTTTCAGAGAAGTCAGCAATTATAGTGCAGTCAGTTGGTTCCAAATTAATTTTTTGTTGTTTTAAGTAGTTACCTTGTTGCTCTGCAATAAAATTATGCGGAGATAATTCGCTTAATTTTTCTAAAAATGTTTCAATAAACTCTTCTGCATCCATTCGCATTGAATTTAGATGACAACGATCTGCTTCTGTTTCCATTGCTTAAATTCTATGGAATCGATATTTTCAAGAAAATTCATCAGGTCATTCTCCAGTGTCTAGTTCAAAGGCAATGATCACAGGCTTTCAACCAACATTTCTCTGTAGGATTTTCACATAGTATTTTTAAAAACAAGTCATAATACGTTTTTAAATGGTTAGGAATAAGTTTCTTATCCTTAAGGGTTTTAAACATAAATTTAACATTCTGATGATAAATGCATACGCTGGCTGCGTTCCACTTGAACCAGCCAGAATACATTTTTTTGGGCGGCTGCTGGAAAACATTGAAAATCCAATTTTAAAAGTAGGATATTGCTCTTTGAAAATCAAATAAATTTCACGAAGGTTACATAAAAGTAACCTGCGCTGAACATGCACTTTTTCTTCTGCCATTTTTTTTCAAAAATGAAATCCCTTTTCCCAGGACATGCTCTGCTTATCTCGTCACTATTATAAAAGTCCCTAACTACAGTTAGAGTATCATCGCTCAAAGATAACATATTTACTCTGGTCTCCGGTGTGCTCATAAAACCTTTTTCAATCTGTAATTCCTTTGCACGTTGAGCAGTTCGTTGCGAAACACCGAATTCTTGCATAATTTTGTATGCAGTCCAGGATTTGGGGAGGGTAGCTAGAATCCTATATCGATCGTTTCTGTCAGATGTTTCATCAAATTTTGCCTTCATCTGTTGAAGAATTTCCTGTCCGTCTCCGGGTTTCTGGGCAGCAGCGCTACCAATTGATTCAGCACTCGTTGATTCCAAAGAAAACAAAGATTCTGAAAACAAAGATGGATAAATATCACAATTAGTTAGGAACATTTTTATTTGTATAATGTAATACTGATTGTATTCGATTATTTGAAGTGTGATAGGCAACTGCTCTACAAATTGAGCTACCAGGTCGGATTAGGTAAGATTATACTGAACTGATATTTTTTTAAATTTTCTGAATAATCGAGTACAGCTTGTATAACGTAGCAAATCATGACGTCTGAATAAACAAAAAGAAGAGATTATTCTACTTACCAACACTAGGAACAGCGTCAATTTCCGATGATCTAGCGGCATTGGGATCGATTATTTCGAAACCACCATTATTGATGTTTGCTGGTGCGGTGGCGAAATTGTTCACTCTAGATGGTCCAGCCACGGCGAAAAATTAGTGGTGGCTGATGGTCCGGCAACGGCGAGATCATCAAGTTTCGATGGTTCAGAAACGGTGAGTTCTTTGATTTCCACATTCTAGATTAACTGCACTTGGAGTTACTGGCTCGTTTTCTTTCTTTGGATTAAGCGATAAAGTCTGCAATAGCAGGTATTACAAATGTAGGAACAGCTTTTATCCAATTTTATTCTCCTTTTCCGCTGCATAACCATATAGTTTAGGAGCAACTTTATTGTAACTATTACTCCAAACATGGCAATTTGAGCATTCGTGCTTCATTGTATTAAACGTTTAAAATTAACACTTCATTTGATCGCTTTTTAAAAATAAAAAAATAAAACATTGAAACACTTTTCTCAAATTTTTGCTAGTACACGCGAGCAAATTCCTTTTAATTCTACTGGAAGCTTACTTACAGACTTCGAGTGCTCGACTTGAATGGAACATCACAGTAGGTCTAGTATTTATAGTAGGTTTGTTGGTACCGCAGGGTGTGAGGTAGGGGAGGTACTTGAGTTTGTTTATGTGTTTGTTTGTTACCTAAAATGTTGTTTGATACCAACAAGGTTATTCATTATTACTTCGTTTGAAGGTAGTCAAATTGGTGTTGTGTTGTTTAGTTAGTTGTTTTTGTGATGAAGGTATAAATTTAAACAACCACGAATATCCGTTTCCTTGACCCTTGCACGTGCAAAGGAATTACAGATTGAAAAAGGTTTTATGAGCACACCGGAGACCAGAGTAAATATGTTATCTTTGAGCGATGATACTCTAACTGTAGTTAGGGACTTTTATAATAGTGACGAGATAAGCAGAGCATGTCCTGGGAAAAGGGATTTCGTTATTGAAAATATGGCAGAAGAAAAAGTGCATGTTCAGCGCAGGTTACTTTTATGTAACCTTCGTGAAATTTATTTGATTTTCAAAGAGCAATATCCTACTTTTAAAATTGGATTTTCAATGTTTTCCAGCAGCCGCCCAAAAAAATGTATTCTGGCTGGTTCAAGTGGAACGCATACTGTCTGCGTATGCATTTATCATCAGTATGTTAAATTAATATTTAAAACCCTTAAGGATAAGAAACTTATTCCTAACCATTTAAAAACGTATCATGACTTGTTTTTTAAAATACTATGTCAAAATCCTACAGAGAAATGTTGGTTGAAAGCCTGTGATCATTGCCTGGGTACGCAGACACTGGAGAATGACCTGATGAATTTTCTTGAAAATATCGATTCCTTAGAATTTAAGCAATGGAAGCAAACAGATCGTTGTCATCTAAATTCAATGCGAATGGATGCAGAAGAGTTTGTGGAAACATTTTTAGAAAAATTAAGCGAATTATTTCCGTACAATTTTATTGCAGAGCAACAAGGTAACTACTTAAAACAACTAAAAAATAATTTGGAACCAAGTGACTGCATTATAATTGCTCACTTCTCTGAAAATTACTCTTTTGTTATTCAGGACGCTATACAAGAGTTCCATTGGGCAATCGCTCAAAGCACAATCCATCCTTTTGCCATATATTATAGGGATGAAGCACCAAATTTAAAGTTTACAAGCTTTATAGCAATCGCAGAATTTACTAAACATAACCATGTTGCCGTTCGGCTGTTTATAACAAATTGTGTGAATTTCATTAAAAAAAAGCTACCGCACCGGAAAATATCTAAAGGGTGATACGGTCAAAATTTGGTCAAGGGAAAACGCGTGTAAATCGGTGAAATCGTTTATTTAAAAATCAAATTAAATTTCTTTTTCAAGTTCAATTAGTATAAAATTCAGGAAAAATATTCAGTTAGGCTTCCGCTTTTCCAAATCCGAATTGCCGGGCCTTACGCTTGACCCCTGCCATCAGATTTTGTACAGCCACCTTGTCCACCTTCTTCGCCGCAGAAAGCCAGTTTGCCTTGAACTGCTGCTCGTCTTTAGCAGTTTTTTTGGTCTTCTTTAGGTTCCGCTTGACAATAGCCCAGTATTTCTCAATTGGGCGGAGCTCTGGCGTGTTGGGAGGGTTCTTGTCTTTGGGAACCACCTGCACGTTGTTGGCGGCGTACCACTCCATGGCCTTTTTACCGTAATGGCAAGATGCCAAATCCGACCAAAACAGTACGGAACAACCGTGTTTCTTCAGGAAAGGCAGCAGACGTTTATTCAAACACTCTTTCACGTAAATTTCTTGGTTGACAGTCCCGGAAGCTATGAAAATGCTGCTTTTCAAGCCACAGGTACAGCTGGCTTGCCAAACCAGATATTTCTTTGCTGAAGTTTCGGTTTGAAAATATCTGCTACCTTTCCCCTTCCTTTTGCCGTATAAAACTCCTGTCCCGGAAGCTGCTTGTAGTCGGCTTTGACGTAGGTTTCGTCGTCCATTACCACGCAGTCAAACTTCGTCAACATCGTCGTGTACAGCCTCCGGGATCGCACTTTGGCCATCGTATTTTGTTTATCATCGCGATTTGGAGTCACTACCTTCTTGTAAGTCGATAGTCCGGCTCGTTTTTTGGCTCGATGCACGGTTGTAGACGATACACCCAGCTTATTTGCGGCATCTCGGAGAGATAGGTTAGGGTTTCGCTTGAAACTACCGGCAACTCTCTTTGTCGTCTCAGCGGCTTCCGGTTTTCGATTTCCCCCCGATCCAGACTTCCTGGCTGTCGACAAACGTTCCCCAAACACTTTAATTACATTTGTAACGGTTGATTTGGCAACTTTTAGCGATTTTGCCAACTTTGCGTGCGAGTAGCTCGGATTTTCGAGATGCGCGAGCAAAATTTTGATACGCTGCTCTTCTTGCTTGGACGGCATTTTGACAACTGAAGAGTGAATTCCAAAATCAAAATAGGAGCAACATTCTACACACACACACCTTCAAAATGAGGGGTGTTCAGGTTTTTTAAATGCAAAATTGAAAGAAATACGTCAAGTTGATATTGACCAAATTTTGACCGCATCGCCCTTTATGCAAAATCAAAATCATTAAATAATCAAATTAAAAGCTGAGTTTTAATTGACGGTAATCTGAGAAAACTCTTGCTTGTAGTCTAAAGCTTTGAGATTTGAGCTCCAATTCCTTAATATAGCGGAGCCTGGTCCAATCCCGACCCTGTGACCAATTCCGACCTCCCAAGATTCTCTCAGACAGCGCTTGTTGCCAAATTTGGAAAATGATGCTCATTCCATGTGTGTATGGGCAAAAAACTTGAAATTTTCAAAAAAATTTAACTCAAAAACGGCTCGATGAACATTTGAGATTTTTTTATATGTTATGTAAAAATGTTTGAATTTTGATAAAAAATATAAAAATAAATAGTCATTGTGGTCCAACATTTCGAAAATCATAAAAAACAAATACTTTGACCATTTTAGCAAATTTAGGTACATTAATTATTTTAATCAATATTTTTAATAAAAACTGAAAAGAACAAGCTTTCTATTCATAGAAAGGTATTGCAAATCGACCCAGTGGTTCAAAATTTATAATTTTTTTTAAATAAATTTTTTTGAAAAATGTCGATTTTTCTGATAACTCTCTATCGAACATGGTCATCCTAAAAAAAAAAAATAAAAAAATACGGTTGTTATTATTTTCGATGAAGAACATACCAAGCGATTTTGAGCAAAATCGGACAACTTTTTTTTTCAACTCTACTCTTTTCCAGTGGAATCGCTGTATATATATAGAAAATTTATAAAATATATGTATAAAATTTGCAAACAATATATTTATGACCCTGAAATTCAGCAATGGGTATTAAGACACTGCATATTTCAAATTGGAATGCTCGATCTCTTAAAGATAATGGAGACGAGCTGTTTAACTTTTTACGAGTTCATAGGTAGGTCAGCAAAAGAATTTTCTCAAGGGTGACCTTCAGAAGCTTACCCGTAATAGGTCAAAATTCGTCATTATTGGTGATTTTATAGCAAAACACCGTTTGTGGAATAATGTTCAAAGCAATTCCAATGGTAATATACTATTTGATAATTGTTCTGCGGGTTATTACACTATCCAATATCCAAACAGCCCAACTTGCTTTTCCTCGGCAAGAAATCCCTCAATTTGGTCTTAACTGATTCATGTCAACTTTATAGCCAATTGGTTACTCATGCTGATTTCGGTTTGGATCACCTTCCAGTAACTTTTGAAATATCTCAAGAAATAATTTCTAATCCCAATAGTTCTACTTTCAATTACCATAGAGGTGATTGGAACCAATATAAAATATTCGTGGAATATCACTTTGATCCTAATATTCCTTGTGAAACTAAAAATGGTATCGATAATTCTCTTGAATCTCTGACTACTTCTATAGTCGAAGCAAGAGCTGTCTCAGTTCCAAAATGCGAGGTAAAGTTCAATTCAATTATAATAGACGACGGTCTTCAGCTTTTGATCCGTCTGAAAAATATCCGTAGAAGACAATATCAAAGAACACGCGATCCCGCCACGAAAGTTATCTGGTGAGATTTACAAAAACAAATTAAAAAACGCTTCTCTGCCCTGTGGAAAAAAAAAATTTAAAATAATGTGTCAAAATTAGAGCCGAGTTCCAAACCTTTTTGGAAACCCTCCAACATTTTTAAGAAACCTTAAAAGCCTATTCCAATGCTCAAAGAAGGTGATAACATATTGTTAACAAATGTGGAAAAAGCTCAAAAAATTGCTAAGCAGTTTGCAAGTTCCCATCATTTCATTTTGGGTCTTACTAGTCCTATTGAAAATCAGGTTGCTCCTGATTATCTGAATATTTCCTCCGGGGAAAATATTTTTGATGAATCCTGGGGCACTGATTTGGATGAAGTAAAAACTATAACTAAAAGGTTCAAAAATATGAAAGCTCCAGGTGATGATGGAATTTTCTATCTTCTGTATGTATGTATGTACACCCAAAATACTGGAAGCATGCACTATTTGATCGTTCCAAAAAACATCATTTCTTGCCTGTGTTTCTGTCAACAGTATATATCCAAGACACAGACCATACTTTCATAGGAAAAATCATGCTATAAACTAGTTAAACGCGCACACACACCAAAGCATCATTTATATCGTTTGCCTTATGTTTACCATTTTTACACTATCAACATACCCAGCACGGAATTGTGTGAGTATAAACGTGAATCAAAATGTCATCACTACACCTTCAAGAATTGAATTATTAATATCGAATTCGTTTTTCAACCAAGGCTGAAACTAGTTATGTACAACCTTGCGATACCCGAACTTCTTGTCAGCGCAAACCTCATCCGATACTTGCTACAAATAAAACCATACACACTGACTTTCAACACACAACAAGCCGACCCAATCTTGATACCCGATCCAGGTTGGAGCTGAATCAAATTCAAATTTGCTATAAGAATGATTCTTATCTACAAATTTCATATGTTTATGTTTGTTTATTTTTTATCGGAGTGGCAGTTCAATTTTGCGGTAAGGAGTTAATTGTTGAAGAATCTGTACTATTTCTAGGTACATCACAAGGATCCGGATAATCGTGACAACCACTACAAGTGGTAATTGTTCTCGATAGAGTGATTGGTGGAGATGAGAATAGCGTTGAAGTATGAACAGGAATCTGACTAGCTTTTGTCTGTTTGAAACATAAAACCACTGCACTACGGTTTTTAGCTTGCATGTAAGTATCACAACATTTTGTGAACAGGGAAATGCTAGAGAATAGCTTCGGCCTAATCCTAATCCGGCTTAATGGGTCGTGAAGTTTATCTGTGATCTCAACAATATCAATTAAACGACACGTTTGATTTGATGCTTTCGCTGAAAAGCTATAAGATGATACCACAAAGCGTGAAATTCATTAAGGTTCACCCTCACTGTTTTGAAAAACAAAAGATGTGTTCCCTTATTTATTACATTCATAGGCCAAAGAGGCTCCTCACGATATTTAAAAGTGTTTTCAGTTAAACGAAACCCATTTGCCAACTCCTGTTGTCTCCAATTTAAGTTTCTCTTAGCCTTTAGGGTAAAATGGTATTCCTATATTCCTATGTGTTTCCCATCGGTAGGTTTGTTGCAGCGCAGTAAGAAGTTTGTTGTTTTTTTTTTGTAGTAACTTAAGTTTCCAAAACTGCAAGAATGTCACACTGGCATTTGGGCTGTTTTTTTTTTTTGTCTTTTTTTTATTCGGAACTCATAACTGTCCACAAGACGTTCCTTACCGCATAATCACAAACCATTCCTGAACCATTTCCCTTATTGTTGACGATCGTTTCCGTTATTGTTAGGACATTTACCCTTATAGTTGACAACTATAAACTAACAATCTCCTATATAGTTTTTACAATATGTCAGATGGTAAAAGGCCAAATAACTATATGCTGAGTGGGCGGTTAAGTTTCGTTACCATAAAAAAATGGCAATTTTCGCGAACAAAATGTTTGCTGTACTTTATGCCAAGAAGTTGGTATATAATGCCAAGAAGTTGGTATATAATCCAGACCGAGTGCAGACAGTAAAAAACCTTTCAATGACAATATGGCTTACATTAACAATATGTGCTAATGTAGAGGTTGTATGGTGAAAATGACAATCAACTATTCAATAACAATAACATGAAATGTGGTAATATATGTTACATTCGAAAAATAGTTTTGACTATATAGCAAATTGTTTTTTCGTTTCGAGTTACATCTAATTGCCAAAGTCGTTATAATCAATAAACATACTCTCAGTTCAACTATGTGGTAACAACATGCGGTGCGAAACCGAATTGTCCATTAATTTTTATCGCATGACCTAAAATTTGGTAGAACTAGAACTACAAGAAAAGGATGTACGACAAAATCCGTTCACTCCATCTTGCAATGACAAAGACATATAAATTAGTTTTTTGTATGGTATATTCGGAACACGATAAATTATATTTTCTTTTAGATCGCAAAAATTACTGGAGTATTGCATATTACATCAATCAGTTCAAGTTTGTACTACCTACTTAAATGCTACGATGAGACGGTGCATCATTGAAGTTGCAACTGGACAATGTGTCCTTTGTTTATGATAGTTCCAACAGTTGTAATTAATTTGACGCATCCTTTTCAGACAAACCATCAAGTGGAAAATTTAACGCTGAAATGCATATACCGCTTTTCGTTTTATTGGATAACATTGTTGGAAGAGGATTCGTATTGCAGGATCTTATTGCCATTGTTACTTCTGTGCTTAAGGGTTTGCACCAACACTTTTTCTTTTAAGTGGAAATGCACGCCAAAGTCCAAGAAATCATGGAGGTTGCCTTCAAACATACATACAAACAAACATATAATTATTGAGAATCGCTGAATGTTATAAGCTGAAACATTAAATTGGAGTCACAGAGTTCACTGACAATCGAGCATTGATTTCCATTAGCGTTAAAAGTGATACATTAGTAACGAAGTTTTGCAAGAAATCCCCAAAATATAAGTCTACAGATCTACAAGTGTTCAAGCGATCCAGCTTTGTCTGTGAACTACATGTTCCAAGATGAAAGAAGTATGGAGTTGCAAGGATGATCTGGGCTACCCAATATTACTTGCATTTAAAGTGTCTACAAGCCAAACCATGAATCATTTGATAGTGTTTTGATATAGTAAACAAAGAGGTTTTTAGACCAAATCAGCAACAAGTAATGGTAGGTAGATATGGTTTCAGCTGTCCAAGAACATCCTGAAACATAGGTCCTCAGATCTTCAAGCGTAACAACCGATCCATTAGGTAGGTATGTAAAGAAAGACGTTTTCCTGGGGGTCCTAAGATTCTATTTAAAAGAAGAATTGATGCAAGGATTTATTTAGGCCATCCAAAACTGCAGGGATTTTAGCTTTGGTGATCTTAATGCACATTCTTCAGCCATTTGATAATTTTTTGATACGATACAAATTCATGGAGGTTTGTACATCTAAGCTGAAACAAACATTGAGTAGAAAGGAGGATGCAGAGTATCAATGAACTGCATCAAATATAAAACTTGGAATCTTAAGTGTAACAAGGGTTCCTTTAGTTATTTTTTTACCCATAATATAAAGTTAAAAGATCCATGCTGCAAGAAATGTTGAGTTCCACATACATATATGCATGTTTCCAAAGAGTGTTCATCGAGGTTTCACGGGTTAGCCCATCCACGAATCGTCGCCAGTATCCGCGTTTTTTGGCCTTGATGAGGCTCTTAAGTTCGCGTTTGAGAGCCGTGTATACTTCGAAGTGCGCAGGAGCTCCATATATGTTTCTTGATTATCGGGCTGGTTCATACCGTCTTAGTCTCTCAAATACATTTATTAAATTTTAATATAAATTCTTGAATACTAATTTATGCAGAGAACATTATAAATAAAAAAGAATTTTAACAATAAACTTTATTTGTATTATACGGTTAGTTATAAATACCTTTATTAACATAATCTTTTAATAAGAATTTTACTTAGAAAAAACTAATAGCCTTCAATGCTGAAAATAGTTGTATTCATCCTTGAATTCTTTAATTTTTATAATTAAAAAATGTTTCCTTCCAAATTGCAGTCTAATATCATTATTGAATATAATGTTTTAATAAATGATTAATTGACTATAGAATTATTCTTATATATAAATTAACAATGTATTGCCTTAACTTTGGCCATTTAATCGTGACTGGCGTGAATGGCTATTTTCAACAAATCATAGAAAATAATGGAACTTTATACTTTATTGTTGGAGTTTGATCCGGAATAGTGGGGACATCTTAAAAAATCTTAGTTCGAAGTGAATTACAACATCCTGGAAAATTTATTGGAAATGATCAAGTTTGCAATGTTATTGTAACAACTCATGCTTTTATAATTTTTTTTTTACTTATACCTAATATTATTGAAGGATTTGGAAATTGATTAGTTTCTTTAATATTAAGATTACCTGATATAGCCTTCTTTAACTTTACTACTTTGAAATAGTATAGTAGAAAATGGATCTGGTACTGGATGAACAGTTTATCCTCCTCTTTTTTCAGGAATGGCTCATGCAGGAACTTCAGTTGATTAAACTATTCTTTCATTTCATTATTACTATCTTTTATTACTTATTTTATCATTTCCTGTTTTAGCCGGGGCTATTACTATACTATTAACTTCTTTCTTTGACCCAATCGGAGAAGGAGACCCTATTCTTTATCAACACTTATTTAATTTGTTGGGCACCCAGAAGTTTACATTTTCATTTTACCTGGATTTGGAATAATTTCTCATATTATTACTCAAGAAAGAGGAAAAAGGAAACATTTGGAACACTAAGAATAATATATATTGTATTAACTATTGGGGTTATTGAGATTTATTGTATGAGCTCACCATATATTCACTGTTGGAATAGATGTAGATACACGAGCTTATTTTACCTTTGCTACAATAATTATTGCTTCACTTCATGGAACACAATTAACTTATAGCCCAGCATTACATTGATCTCTACACGGGTAAAAATCCACACATATTTATAGGCAAAAATCACACACATAAACAAAATCATCTGAGAAACACTTATGAAGTTAATGTGGCTAATGAAAAGTATGTGTGGCCACACATAGTGGTTATTTGTACACATAGGAAGTATGTGTGGTTACAAATAGAAATCATTTGTTGCCCAAATTGCAAATATTCTTGTGTGGGACACATAGATATTATCATTGATTTTTTATCAGTGTAGGATTTGTATTTTTATTTACCGTTGGAGGATTAATCATTTGATATATTGTATCATATTGTTTAACATGATACTTATTAAGCCGTTGCTCACTTCCATTATGTATTATTAATAGGGGCTGTTTGCTTTTATAGCAGGATTTATTCATTGATCTCCATTAATAACAGGATTAGTAATAATTCCCACATGATTTAAAGGCTCCATTTGCAATAATATTTATCGGGATTAATTTAACAGTATCCCACATAATGTCTTAGGTTAACCAGGAATACCTCGACGATATTCGGATGTCCCCGATTGCTTTTTAACATGAAATATGTATTTCTTCTCTAGGAAGAAGTATATCTGTATTTGCTATTATTTTCTTTATATTTATTATTTTAGAAAGTATGATTTCTCAACGTACTCCTTCATTTCCAATATAATTATCTTCTTCAATTGAAGGATATCGTTCACCTGTTGAACATAGTTATTCAGAATTACCATTATTTTTTTTTCCAAATTTTTTATTAGAGCAAGGATTTTCAGCTTCATATATAAAGATTTATATCAGTTATTAGAAAATGACAACATGAGCAAACCTAGGGCTTATGATAATCATTATAAAATAAACTATGCAATCTGCGGCTTAGTGATTGTACAATAATTACGTTTCGTATACGTATGCGTATGTTAGAGCAAATGCCAATTTTCAATCTCAAGCAATCTCAAGTCATGACAGTAATCCGTTGAAAAGTTCGATTGTGTGAATTTAGAAAAGTAACGGGAATGGAACATTCTTGCAGTAGTACAATGGGCCATGACATGTCATTATACATAAGAAATCAGTGCCTGATGCTCTTGATGCGCTGTCCTATCACCTATTATCCTAGCAACCAACATCGATCCGCGCACATTATGAAAAATAACAACCACAATGTATCACAACGAACAGTTGGATTTGATACGTACAAGAGACATCCACTGAACAACAATTAATAACGGGCCCCGATCCCAACTTGAGAGAAGTGGTCAGGAACCGATGTGCTGGATCTATTTCACCCCTCCCTTTTTTCTTATGGATGATCTGTCGTAGCGACATCATGGATCATTGGATCATGTGGAAGAAATCGGGAGTAAATGGCTCAACCAACTTTCTCAATTCTTACCTGTAGATCTCTTACATCGGTCAGGAACACATTGTGAAAGTCCATGCCACAAATTGCACGTACGAGTAGCACAACCGCAACCGTCTCCGACAACGCACACAATACTGCGCTATTTCTGTTTTTTTTTCAACAAATCTCGAGGAATTCATGTTAAGGCCTAAAAGCCATTTGTAAACAATGACTTAAAAGGTCGATTTCTCTTGAATCTTAAATCACTGTCGTGAAATAAAAGCAGCATCTGGTAGAAGAATGTCAGTTCTACCATATGGAGTAGCGGGATATAGTAGGATTCTCGCGATTCGTGAGAGATCAACATTTAAAGTCATTGTTTACAAATAGCTTATAGGCCTTAATCATGAATTACTCGAGAAATATAGACATGTTCCGTTTATCATTTGTTTCAAATCAATTTCGATTCCTCCACTAGGATTTTCCTCATCACTTACAAATCAAAGCATGTAATTTTTCGATCTTACAATCTTTCAGTTTACATAAGGTGACTATAAACTAATGTAACTGCTTAGTTACATTTATTTCGTATTTGCCATTCTATTTTGCTCGGACACGATTTTATCTGATTTCAGATACGAATGAATGTTGGTTTCTTGTATGATTGCATTTTTGTTTATTTTACTGAAATTGTGAATACATTATTTAAACTAGAAGAAAAGTCTTCACCTTACCACGACTTCCGTAGATCGAGAATGTCCGTAGTTCTTCCAGCGGTGTAAGGTAACAACAGCAACTCAAAGCGGATGGTTGCGGTTCGTAGGTTGCCTTGGACTTAACGTACATCATGTCGAGGGTTCTGAATGATGAGAAAATGAACACCAGCTTCATCGTGATATACGTTGTCCCCAGATCCAGATAGAAAGCGGCGAACAAAATCTGCGACTTGCCGAATGCCAGCGCACGAACTCGTCTTCCATATTTTTATTAGTAGCAGGAAAATAGCTCAAAAATTGTTGCGCTCGATTCACCACAACACATCAAAAAGGGCAGTTGCCGAACTATGCTTTCAGAGAACAACACTCGAGGAACCGAAATTTCTTACATAAAAATTGATTTCTTGTGTAATTGATTCTTCTTCTTCTTTTTGATTGAGCGACGTTTGCTCAGTAAGGGCCAGTAACTGCGACTATATCCCCGTGTAATTGATTGAAAATTTAACTTTTTCTGAGTTTTAGTCAACCCGGACCGACTGTCGTGTTTACATTTGATTGCGTGTACGGTTTCAAGCTGGTGTCTGGATTGGTTTTGACATTTCTCGACAACTTATTCAAAACGACGAAACTGGTTTTGTAAATAATGTTGAAACAAATGAGTCGAATGTAAAATTCTTGAAATTCTAAGCAATTTCACGTCAACTAGGACCACCACCACAAAGAGTAATGTTTCCCTAACATGATAGTTATGCTAGGTTCCATGGGTGGGCTGAGAGTTTTGAGAGTTTACGTTTGAATTTTTGTTACAAAATCAGATACGTCGCTTTGAATAAGTTGTCGAGAAATGTTGTTTGTCGGATACACACACAAACACCTATTATGCAGAACAAGACTCACACGCATACATACGCATTAAGTGATCAAAACGCACTAACACATAAGTTGATCGCTTCGTTTCAACCACGCACTCATACATATGCATACTGGAAAGAAAAACGATATTTTTTATGGCACGTGCCTTTGGAGGTTGTTGTCTACACTGCTGCAAATTTTGAATGATAGGCAACGATCAATTGTTGTATTACGGCATTCATAATACAACAGTTGTGAGTCTTTCAATCACCAGTGCATCAAAAACTGTCAACGACTATTTTGGGTGTATGGTAGCCACCATCCCTTCATTCCCTTGGCTTGGATGCAGCTCCACTTAATAGCAAGATCAAATTGAGCCACCGATCTGAATTCACAATATCGCTGTATGAAGGGCCAAAAAACGGAGGGGTGGACCCATAAGCAGAGACACTCACGCGAAATCCACGGGAAATAAAGAATCTCCTTCCAACGATACGATCCAACAATTCGAATAACCCAAATCGCAATACTTATTAAGCTTTCTACAGGATGGCTTGTTAAGAAGGGCGCGTCACTCTCACTGAAACTGTTGGAGTAGAATTCGCAGCATCACAATCGAATCGGTAGGATAAAGAAAATGATAATGCTCGTGCCCTCCTAGACTCAGGCAGTCAATCAAACCATCGTCCAGTTTCAGCTTGAATGATACCCTGATGCTCCCTCCCAACCCAGTATTTATTATATAAAATGTACAAAATATGTCATAATATGCAATATATGCAGTATGTAATAGAGCAATGAAATATACTATTATATTTAATTAAAATATGCCATGGTCGGAACTCGTCATCCTGTAATTTAAATATGGTTATAAATAAAATAATATGATGAAATAGTTAAAATAGTAATAATAGGCATATGATAATCATATGCAGCTTGGTGCATCTTTACAGCTCAATCAGTGGCAGATGAACATAACTCTGGAATGTGAAGGTCTTATTGCAATTAAATAAAACATAAACCATTTAATTATACATGAATGAAAAAAAAAATGTATGTATTTATGTCATATAGATAAACATAATCAGCAGAATTGAAGAGCATTTATTAATTTTAATAAAATTCAATGATTTAAATTCATAGAAGAACACCTTTAGATACAATGAAATAAAATATCTGTACCATCTGGAATCTATTTCCTTGTAAGCTTGAAGCAAATGAAATTTAATTATTATTATTAATCTTTTAGTAAATATTTTTAATATGATTATACTAATATATATATATAATGATGATATGATGAAAATAATGCGATGTTGTAATAGTATACACATAAAAATTATATGCAACTATTTGTCTCTTCTGCTGTGATGTTAGATGATTGAAACTCGTTAATGGCGAAAATTTCCAAAGTGATATAATGAAAGAAAGTTAATCACCGGGTAGCCAAGCAGAATATCAAAGAAAATATAAGCAAACAATTAGCCGGAATAAATTTCATATGATTATGATTACTGCCCAAAAACGTAAGCTTAAATCTACAAAAAAAAATCAGAGAGAGAAAAGAAAAATGAAACTTGAATTCTCCGATAACTCTTGCTTTCTACTGGGCCCATAAATAATTCTTTATATCTGTGCGATAGAAAATGAGAGATCATCAACAATTTTAGTTTTTGAATTATTAAACTTTTTTGGAAATTTTATTTAGTAGAATTTGTCGTATGATCCTTTCTAAAAAAAAACATTAAAAACCATCTCTTTTTTTTTTTTAACTCTTTATTTATTCCAAATTTTTACATTATTTTACATTCATATATTAACCTAGGTGATCCTGCTAAGTAATAAACATTTCAACCTTATATGCTATCATTTATATCTAATTGTGTTAATATTATTTTTACTTTGTCTATTCAGTATTTTTAACAGGGTTCCTTTTGCCTGCGTGTAAGAATAATTATTGGTTTCTTAAAACTAGTTCTTATCTATAGAGAGAATTGATCATTGCAATTGAAGACTGCAATGATTTTTGTCTAAAATTATGAATTATTTTGTTGGACATTTCTTCTAGAGTCTCAACGTTTGAAATTCTATGTAATTCAATAGTACTGAACCAGGGTGGCAGCTTCAAAATCATTTTCAGAACTTTGTTCTGAATCCTTTGAAGTGCTTTTTTCCTAGTAGCACAACAACTAGACCATATTGGCACAGCATAAAGCATGGCCGGTCTAAAGATTTGTTTGAATATTAGAAGTTTGTTCTTCAAACAAAGTTTGGATTTTCTGTTTATAAGAGGATATAAACATTTTATACATTTATTACATTTGGCTTGAATGCCCTCAATGTGATCTTTAAAAGTTAATTTTTGATCAAGTATCAGTCCAAGATATTTTACTTGATTTGACCAAGAAATTGGAACTCCGTTCATAGTGACCATATGACTATTACTTGGTTTCAAAAATGCAGCTCTAGGCTTGTGTGGGAATATTATAAGTTGAGTTTTGGAAGCATTAGGAGAAATCTTCCATTTTTGAAAATAATCTGTAAAAATGTCCAAGCTTTTTTGTAGCCTCCTGGATATAACACGAAGACTTTTTCCTTTAGCGGAAATGCCTTTGTCATCAGCAAAGCAAGATTTTTGACAGCCCTGAGGTAAATCAGGGAGATCTGAAGTGAAAATGTTATAAAGTATTGGCCCAAGAATGCTACCTTGAGGAACACCAGCTCTAACAGGCAATTGATCAGATTTAGAATTCTGATAATTTACTTGCAAAGTTCTATCAGTTAAGTAGTTTTGAACTAATTTCATGATATAAAGCGGAAAATTGAACTTTTTCAGTTTCGCAATCAAACCTTCATGCCAAACACTGTCGAATGCTTTTTCTATGTCTAGAAGAGCAACTCCAGTGGAGCAGCCTTCAGCTTTGTTTGAACGAATTAAATTTGTAACTCTCAAAAGTTGATGCGTAGTTGAATGCCCATGGCGAAATCCAAACTGTTCATCAGCAAAAATTGAGTTTGTATTGATGTGAAGCATCATTCTGTTCAAAATTATTTTTTCAAAAAGCTTACTTATTGAAGAAAGCAAACTGATTGGTCGGTAGCTAGAAGCTTCAGCCGGATTTTTGTCTGGCTTCAAAATAGGTACGACTTTTGCATTTTTCCATTTATCTGGAAAGTATGCCAGATGAAAACATCTGTTAAATAGTTTTACCAAGAAAGACAAAGTACTCTCAGGGAGTTTTTTGATGAGGATATAGAAAATTCCATCATCACCTGGTGCTTTCATATTTTGAAATTTTTTAGTTATAGTTTTTACTTCATCCAAATCAGTTCCCCAAGAATCATCAAAAATATTTTCTTGTGAGAAAATATTCAGATACTCCCTGGAAACTTGATCCTCAATAGGACTTGTAAGACCCAAACTGAAATTATGGGAGCTCTCAAACTGCTTAACAAGTTTTTGAGCTTTTTCCGCTTTTGTAAGCTAAATTTTATCACCTTCCTTAAGCGCTGGTATAGGCTTTTGAGGTTTTTTCAATATTTTAGAGAGTTTCCAGAAAGGTTTGGAACTCGGATCTAATTTTGACACATTATTTTCAAAATGTTTGTTCCTCAGGGCAGAGAAGCGTTTTTTAATTTGTTTTTGTAAATCTCGCCATATGACTTTCATAGCGGGATCACGTGTTCTTTGATATTGACGCCTACGTACATTTTTCAGACGAATCAAGAGCTGAAGATCGTCATCAATTATAACTGAATCGAATTTAACCTCGCATTTTGGCATTGAAGCAGCTCTTGCTCTATTTATTGAGAAAGCCAGAGATTCAAGAGCATTATTAATTTCATTTTTTGTTTGCAATGGAACATTAGGATCAAAGTTGTGTTCCATAGATGTTCGATATTGATCCCAATTAGCTCTATGGTAGTTGAAAGTAGAACTGATGGAATTAGAAATGATTTCTTGAGATATTTCAAATGTAACTGGAAGGTGATCAGAACCAAAGTCAGCATGGGTAATCAATTGACTACAAAGTTGACATGAATCAGTTAGGACCAAATCAATAGTTGAGGGATTTCTGGCTGAAGAAAAGCAAGTTGGGCTGTTTGGGTATTGAATAGTGTAGTAGCCTGCGGAACAATGATCAAAAAGTATATTACCATTGGCATTGCTTTGCGAATTATTGCATGAGCGGTGTTTTGCATTGAAATCACCAATAACGAAGAATTTAGACCTATGACGGGTAAGTTTCTGGAGGTCACCCTTGAGCCAGTTCTTTTGCTGACCAGTGCATTGGAAAGGCAAGTAGGCAGCTATAAAAGTAAATTGGCCAAATTTTGTTTCAACTGAAACCCCCAAAGTTTCAAAAACTTTGGTTTCAAATGAAGAAAGAATGTGATGTTTGATACGCCTATGGACAATGATGGCAACGCCACCACCAGCTCCATTGAGACGATCATTTCGATAAACAAAATAATTTGGATCTCTTTTGACCTTATGGGCAGGTTTGAGATAAGTCTCAGTTATAACAGCAATATGCACGTTTTGAACTCTTAAAAAATTAAATAGCTCATCCTCGTTATCTCTGATGGATCGAGCATTCCAATTCAAAATATTTAATGACTTAAAATCCATTACTGAACTTCAATGTCATGACAATATTATTGGCAAATTTAATACCAGTTTGGATAGCTTCAAACATGGAATTAGTTTTTAGCATATCGGTTATCATGTCGATTAACGATTGCTGTAAAAATTCTAATTTAGGAGCGGATATGTTACCTAAATCAAATTCATCAGAAGTCCCGTGGGAATTTTGGTTTTGGTTTCTACCCGCTGCACCGGCAACATTTACATGTTGAATATTGTTAACAACACGGTTGGGTTAGAATGTAGGGTTTGAAGATTGAACCCTGTTGGTACCTGCAGGTATCGAAATAGTATTTACTCCTCGTTGAGCGTTTGAAGTTACAGTTGCGGATGGAAAAACCTTTCCGCTGTTTCTACCGACGGTTTGGTAGGAATTAGTTCTTTGCTGATCGTTGTTAACAGCTGCAGAATGGGTAGTAGCTGGTCGGGAACGTATATTGTTTCATACCTGGCGTTTAGAGCGTGACTGCAAAATTGCTTTGCGAGTCTTGCACTCCCAAAAATTTGATTTATGGTTTTCACCACAATTTGAACATTTGAATTTTTGAGGATCTTCCTTCACAGGACAGTCGTCCTTAGTGTGTGAGGAATCACCACAATTCATGCATTTACCAACCATATGGCAATGCTTTGTTCCGTGACCCCATCCCTGGCACTTACGGCATTGGGTGAGGCTTTGGAAATTGGCTCCAGTCTTCCTGAAATGTTCCCACTTCACTCGGACATGGAGCAAAAGGCTTGCTTTTTCTAAAGCCTTAAGGTTGTTAAGTTCACTTGCCTTGAAGTGAACTAAGTAGAGATCGTTTGAAATCCCTTTGCGAGAATCGCCAGGTCGGGATTTCATTTTCATCTTAATTACTTGGACTGGGCTAATTCCAAGTAATTTTATTAACTCGTTTTTAATTTCATCGAGAGATTCACCACTGGGCAGTCCTTTCAAGACAACCTTGAAAAGACGCTCAGCTTTGGTGTCGTAAGTGAAGAAATTGTGGTTCTTCTGAGTAAGATACTCAAGAAGGCGTTTGAATCCGTCCAAGGTTTCAGCATGCAAACGGCATTCACCTCGTCTGGAGATTTGAAGGGAATATTTCACACCTTCAACAAATGTTAAGATTTCCTTGCGAAAAGCATGGAAATCCGAAATTGCCACCACAATAGGGGGAACTTTTTCCTTTCTCAATCGAGAAAGTTTGTTCAAATTTTGATTAGATGATGGATCACTCTCATCATCTGTGAGCATATCAAATTGATTACTCACATTAATTTGATTTGCTGGCGAATCCATAGATTGCCCTTTTCGTTTGCGCTTATTTGCCATAGTGGCAGAGTAATTTGCTCCAAATCGACGTCCAAGCAGATAACTATAAGAATCCGAGGGACCGAAGAGGAATTTTCCAATGCGATATCCAAGCCGGGTTACCCGAAGGGCCTAACAAGGATCGAAAAGGAATAAGAGGAAATCTAAAAATTGTAGGTATTATTTAGCACTGAAAAGTGCTGTTTAAGATTTGGTGTAGCGTTAGGTAGCAATAGCACTTCCTTCAGCAAATAGAAAATAGAACCGCACGGCATGAGAGCACAATGCAGACAGGAATTAAAAACCATCTTATCTTTTCTAATACATATCGTGGGTTAGGTGGGCTAAAACTTACGACGATGCATAGATGCGAACCTGAAAATAGCTTTAAAAATATTGTGAAGGGATGTTATAATATAAAATGATAGTAACAATTATATTTGTACTGCCTGCATGTCTGTAGACTGTTGTCCAGCTGCAATTGTAGACGCACTTGCATTATCATTGCCACGAAGGAAACAAAAAATTTAAAATTATTAAACAACACTTGGGAATTCCATAGATGATCTGAAATTATACACCGTATAAAGAATACTTCCATTTTTTGTGGTAGGGTAAGATTTCAGCATGCTACCTTCCTACATCGCGTTGGTGGGACTGCTTCCTAAGGTATAGCTGACGCGATACAGCGTTTCTTACTCAGCCGTTGGATGCCAGGACAGACGCTGTTTGAGCTGCACCTCATTGGTGGACAGACGCTCGGAACGCACCTCCTCAATCTAGCTGAAGTCAGAAGGACAACAGTGCCCAGGCTGCACTACCAGCTAAGTACGCAACCCTTAGCTGGCGGTCTTTGTCATCTCTTGACCCGTGGAAGCATGAGGTAGGAACTTGTGAGGACCATAGCTATGTTGCGTGGACGCACGCTCCATCCCCGTTGTCTACTCACCATTTTGCAGCCCATGATGGAATTTTCTGTCTTCTCATCAAAAAACTCCCAGTGAGTACCTCGTCTTTCGTTGTAAAATTATTGAATAAATGTTTTCATTTGGCATACTTTCTGACAAATGGAAAAATGCCAAAGTTGTTCCAATTTTGAAGCCCGAGAAAGATCCAGCTGAAACTTCTAGCTACAGACCAATAAGTTTACTTCCTTCAATAAGTGAACTTTTTGAAAAGATAGTTTTGAATAGAATGCTTCTCATCAATTCAAACTCAATTTTTGCAGATGAGCAATTTGGATTTCGCCATGGCCATTCAACTACTCATCAACTCTTAAGAGTTACTAATTTAATTCGTTCAAACAAATCTGAAGGCTGCTCAACTGGAGTTGCTCTTCTAGACATAGAAAAAGCATTCGACAGGGTTTGGCATGAAAGTTTGATTGCTAAATTGAAAAACTTTAATTTTCCGCTCTATATTATGAAATTAATTCAAAATTATTTAACTGACAGAACTCTGCAGGTAAATTATCCGAATTCTAAATCTGATCGACTACCAGTCAGAGCTGGATTTCCTTAGGGTAGCATTCTTGGGCCGATATTATATAACATTTTTACTTCCGACCTCCCTAATTTGCCTCAGGGTTGCCAAAAATCCTTGTTTGCCGATGACACAGGCATTTCCGCTAAAGGAAGAAGTCTTCGTGTCATTTGCAGGAGACTGCAGACAAGTTTAGACAAGTTTTCTCTTCTTATTTACAGAAATGGAAGATTTCTCCCAACGCTTCCAAAACTCAACTTATAATATTCCCACATAAACCTACAGCTTCCTTTTTGAAACCTAATAGTAGTCACATAGTTACTATGAACGGTGTTATAATTTCTTGGTCAAGTCAAGTGAAATACCTTGGTCTGGTACTTGATCAAAAATTAAATTTTAAAGATCACATTGAAGGCATTCAAGCCAAATGTAATAAATATATAAAATGTGTATATCCTCTTATAAACAAAAAATCCAAACTTTGTCTGAAGAACAAAGTTAAACAAATTTTTAGACCGGCCATGCTTTATGCTGTTCCAATATGGTCTAGTTGTTGTGCTACCAGGAAAATAAAACTTCAATTAAGTTTGATACGTAACAGTAGTAGTTGGAGCACCTAGATTAGCATGAAATGTAAATATTAATTAATTTGAAACAAATAAAGAGTTAAAAAAAGAAACAATTTGCTGACATTATCTTTTTATGCAATCCGTCCTCGTTAGCTTGCCTGAACGAAGAATGCTAACGTACCGATATGACGATATGCATCGGCCGGTTGACACGATGCATCTGGGTGAATACTGTTGTTGTTGTTGTTGTTGTTGTTGTTGTTGTTGGTGGTGGTGGTGGTGGTGGTGCTGCTGGTGCTAATCGTGCTGCTGGTGGCGGTGATTTATTTACTGCTAGGAAACTGCCTTCTTAACTTATATATTTATTTATATATATGCACCACAAATGTTATCAAATCCTTTCAGTTCATCCCAAAAATTAGCACCTCAGTGTTATCCATTTCTAAGAAGTATTTGTTCCTATGTCATCGAACTGCCTATGCAATAAAATGCAAATGAGTGCGTAAGCATGGTCGGTAACTCCCAACTGTTCTTAACAATTCTGGAAAGGAGGATTTCTTTTATTATCGCACAGGTTTGGGCCGAAGGGTCTCAGGTTGTTACGGAACTTCGTCCACGCGTAGGAATCATGGAAATATGAACAAAAAACAATATTAAAAAATTCTGGATTGCCAGTTTTCCTGGAAAAGGCCAAAGGGGCTATTCATAAACCACGTAGACTTTTCTGGGGGGAGGGGGGATAGGTTGATCAAAGTCTACGCTCCAAACAAAATTTCAAAAAATTGTATGGAGAAAAGTCTACGAGCGGGGGGGGGGGGGGGGTCTTAGATTTTCAAAAATGAGTCTACGTGGTTTATGAACAGGCCCAAATGAAGTTTTCCGATTCTCACGAACATCACTAACTTCAAAAATTCATAACTCAAGAACGATTGATCGTAGAACAAATTTTTTTCCAAACTATAATAAAATATGCTCAAAAGATTGGAAAAAACATAACTTTCAAAAAATTCTCCACAGTGAAGGGAAATTTCTTGAAAAAGCCGGAAAAAACCATATTCTAAGTTATAAAATTTTTTGAATAATATATTTTCTTGTTTATTAAATCACAAGGTGAAAATTTGGCGATGGTGTTTTTTAGTTTTTTAGTAATGCTCGAAAAACTATAGGCCCGTCACTCGTCTTCATACAAAAAAGAAAAAGTTCCTAAAACTGTCGTCTTCTTGTTTGCTCGTACGTTTCACAGAGGGTTGCTCGGTTTGTTTCCCATTCGATTGGTTGCTGTATGAAGCTCACTTTTAAAATTAGTTCGTTTTTTAAGGCTCAACTGCACCAATCGATAGGTTCGATGTAAGAAAAGGCTCAACTTTTTTTTTTTCGATCGTCAATCGTCAATCAGTTTGCACGCGTTTTTTATTCGCTCCTAGCTATATTCAAATGTGTTTCCTTCATAGTGATTATAATCCTCCTTGTCCTTCACAGTTTTATCGAGAGGAAAGTATACAATATATTCTAGATTTTTTGATTCATCAGAGAATTAATTTGCATGAAACCTGTCCAGTAAAATTTTTTCAGCGTCTGTGTAGTATTCATTGTTTGCATATAACATCCCTGTCATAAAATTGTTTAGCGCTATTTATTTCTGCATTCTTTTTAAGACATGCTTCCTTCGCTATACGATTTATGATGCTACCAACTCCAACACATGGACCTTTCCTGTGAGACGTTAGAAAAAATTGCCATCCTGCTAAAACTTTATTAATCAAAAAAGTGTTGAGACTTGTATCCGCATGTAAATTTAAAAAGTAATTAGTTTTATTTAAAGCATCACACAAGAATTTGATATTTTCTTGTATCATGCAAACACAAACAGTCATTGCTGATGAATCATTAGTATAAACACATGGTGTTGACGTTTCATGACGTAAATGAAACAGATTCATGTTCATTTTTGTAGAATTCTAAATATTGTTTATGTATAAAGCCCAATTCAAAGTAAATTTGGACGCCTTCAAGTGATCATAACTGAAGAATTAAATAACATACACGGTTGATCAAAACATCAAACAAAAGAACCCCTAGTTCCGAAGTAGTCTCCACCTTGCCATGCAATCTTGGGCTTTTTAGTACCTTTTGGTACAAGTATCTTTGTTTTTATTTTGATTCGCTATGTTATTTTGACAGAATATTTGAGAGTATATTGGTGTGAGTTACAGTCTTAGGGGCGAATCATTAAGCTTGGGACCGAGCTTGCGACCGGTGTACTAGTACTTCCTGAGCCAAAAAAATATTCGTTTTCTTCATGACTGTACTGTACTGGTGAACTTATTCCACTTTAAACGCATTTGTTATGCATTTGTCACTTCTTTACCGCATCCTCGAAGTTTTCGCTTGACAATTGCCCAATATTTTTCGATCGGTCTGAACTCAGGGCAATTCGAAGGATTGATCTCTTTGGCGATGAAATTAACATTGTTTGCAGTACACCATTCCAGTACCTCCTTAGAGGTACTGGCAGCTGGCTAGATCCGGCCAAAACATAACGTGGGTCTTGTGTTGCCGAATGAAGGATAAAATCCGCTTTTTCAGACACTCTTTAATGTAAACATTTGACGTCATTGTGTGAGATGTGATGAAAACCTTGGGCCACAGCAGCAGATTCCTTGCCAAATCATTAGTATCAGAGCAAACTTATCAGCAAAAACAAATTTATACCTGGAAGGGACATCCCCCCCGAGTAACACATCCTCGTGATTTAATGTTGACTTCTATATAACCAAATCTTATCATATAAAAGTATTTTCAACCGTTATAAAACTTGTGTGTTGCTTGGGCCACGACCAGTTTCCAGGTAATCAGCGATTCGGATGTTTAACGGCACAAAAAGACTTATGTCCTTCTCTTAAAAGGATGTTACGCACGGTGGAAAAGTTGGAATCGTATTTTTTTTGCCAAATCACGTATGGAGACACCTGGGTTGCCATTCACATACCTCAACACCTTTCTCCTCAGCTCTTTGTCCCTAGTGCCACTTTTATGATAGATGCGCTGTGCTCTATCCGCACTCAGAGTATCCTTGTAACGTTTGATTACAAGACACACCGTTGACTTTGGGAATTTTAACACTTTTGCTATTTTTGAGGCGACCACGAAGGATTCACTAGATGTTTGTGCACAATTAATTTTCTTTTCTCAAGTTCCATGATCCGTACTTTCGAGATACGTCGATCAATCGAGAAAAAATTGTCACTTATTTCTTCGTCAATAAAACATTAACAAATGACTGTCCAACGTTTTTTGTTCCAACTACCAGGGACGCGGTGGTATATTAAACCGAGCGTCCAGATTTACTTTGAGTCGAGCTTTAAAATATACCCAACGGTGCAAGCAAAAGGCGCTTTTGAAAGTTTTAACGAATTCCATTGGGTAATTTTATGGAAATTGAATCTTTCAACCCAGGAAATGGCCAATTGATGTCGCCTCTGAGATAAAAACCATTAACCTTTTCTTGAACATATGAACTTTGTGACGGTCGCCCAGTTTTTGACAAAGGTTGAATCCCCATGGTTTTTTTTTCAACTCACTAACCATATGTTGAGTAGCTTCTTTAAAGCAGATTTTGTTTTTACATATGAACAGTTTCTTTGAAGTAGTCTAAAAACCTCAATTTTTCCTCAGTTGTGTCGGCTTTTAAAAAAGCTGATTTCAAATTTAATAGCAGTTTATCGAAATCCTTCGACACTTCAAAACTTCATCTGGAAACCTTGTTCTTATGGTTTTAAAAATTTGTGAAAATATTTCAGTTGCTTTAGAGAAGCGATAACTGCTACTAGAAGCATCTAATCGTGATAACTTTCCTTCGATATTCCTAAACACTGTGCAAGAGTTTGTAGTTTTTTTTTTCCAAATTAATCAATGATCCTACGGATTCTCCCGTAGAAGCTGTTTCCTTCGATGAAACCAAAGAAGTTGGAGGTGAAGTCTATTCCTCAATTTTTGCTTCTGCAGAAACTGGTACGGGAATGTTCTCCTCACACTTTGAGTTGGGAAAAACACCGGCACACAAGTCACAGGTTGTTTTGGAATTACCAGTAACAGCACACAATTTGGCTTGTGCTCCTTTCATCAGGTTGGCACAATTCTTCTATGGAACGGTTGGCTTTACGTTAGTAAGAATTTTCACCGATCTATCAGCGTTCGAGGATAGCACATCGCTTTTTCAAAAACTTGAGTGTATCGGTGTAGGTCGCCTTGTGTGGGATTGATGCTTTCCAATTCTTCCGCGTGTCCTTGTCTAGAGCACTAGAAATAAGATTAACCACAAATCTGTCGGAGACGCCATTTAACTCGTTATGAACTAGGGCAATTCGATGGAGGTTCAGTATTTCTTGGAAATAGGTGTCCACGATTACTCGTTTGTTCTCGAACCGATCCTCGAGTATCTCCCACGCGCGGCATAGTTTTTGTCGTTTAGCTTGCGGGCGTCGATAATGCCAGCAGCTGCTTCAACCAGGGATCGCTCAAGGTGGTAGAGTTTGATACGACCTAAGTCGGCGGAAGAACGCATCACAGAACGTGCTGTTAATTTTTGGCGGTAGCACAAACAAGTTCAGTTTTTTTCTTGTACTCACTTTTTCTTCAGACACGAATGTGTTGCCTTTTTTGGCATAAACCTTTAGTGACTCGTTCACCACGGAGTAAAAACTTACGAGGCGAAATTAACTACCAAACTTGTGCGCCTCTCTATCTCCACCGAGGAAAATTCTTAAAAACAACTCGGCACGAGATTGAGATTTATCACGACTGAAACTCCAAAAATCGTCTACCAAAAGTTCGGCACGGACCAATAAATGGTTTATCCTAGACCACGCAGGAACTGGCGGCTGAAGAAGGGCTCAACTGTTGTTGGTCTTTAACAAGACCGTTTTGTTTCGGTTCGTTTCGGAGAAGAAAGGATGGCACAAAGAATAACTTTACAAAACTGTGTTTATTCTACCTTCTCGATTGTAAGTAGGGCTGTAAGTAAAGTAAGTAAATAAGCTTAGGCGGATATATTTACAGCAAAAATCTTCTTCGTCCAGAAACACATTGGTCTTGATTCAATTTCAACCAAGCAACGCGTTCGTTGCATCTTCCACGAGAAGTCACTGGGATGTTGGATAGTTGAGATAGTTGCACGAGAAATAGTTGGATAGTTGCATGAGAAATCACTGGGATGTTGCAGCAGGGTTCGTTTTGGTTAACGATACGCTGAAAGTATGTAACTAGCACTATCCGCCAAAAGCATGGGACGACTCCAATAAGCAGCAGAACATCGAAGGCCAGTTACACCGCACTCTGAATAGTTCGGCATAACCTAATCACCGTAAACTATTTTTTTCTGATATTCAAACTGGGGGCCCCGGGGGGGGGTAAAAAGAAAAAAGAGGAAAAAAACACAACGGAAACCTTTTTTTTTTTGCCCAAATCTTGTGCAAATTAGACAAAAAATTTTGGCTTTTTTCTTTTTTTTTTTTTTTTTTTTTTCGGAAAATTTTTTTACTTTATTTATTTGCGTCAATCCATTGTAGACCAGTTTTGCTTTACAAATAGTACTTAATGTCTAATTTGTTATATCTAACCGCGAAAAGAAAATTTTCCTAACTTTTTTTTTATTCATTGTCACATCTATTATATCGCAATACTTATTATAACAGGACATCATTCTATTTAAAGGCCCATTCTTTGCATAGTTTGTTCTTTGACTGTTTATGTAAAACAATTGTCTATTTCTTAGGAAGCGAGAGGGAGCATAGAAATTAAGATTTTCTAAAATCTCTTGTGTGTTTATTCTTTGCATAATAACATCATTCAGGAAAGCTATCATTGCAAATTCTCTTCTCTTTTTAAGCCCATCTAAACTAATCAACATACATCGTGACTCATAAGACGGCATAGGTAAAGTCGTCCAACCTAACTTTCGCAGGGCAAATAACAAAAATTGTTTTTGAACTGACTCTATACGGCTTACATGTGTATCTTGATATGGAGACCAGACTATGCTACAATATTCAAGAAGGGGTCTCACATATGTTATATACAGCGTTTTGATTGTGTATGGATCATTGAAGTTCAAGCTGAACCTTTTGATAAACCCGAGCATGTTGCTTGCTTTATAAATGATATTATTGTAATGTTCAGCAAAAGTTAATTTAGAATCGAGTATAACACCTAAGTCTCTAATTTGACTGCATCTTTCTACAGTTTTCTGACCAAGAGTAATAGCTTTTTGCAATATTGTGTGTTTTCTGGTAAACGAAATGGAATTGCATTTTTTTACATTAAGTTCTAACAGATTTTTCTTACACCAAATGTAAAAATTGTCAATTTCGTGTTGAAATAATTCAAGGTCGGATGTATCACATATCTCCATGAAAAGTTTCATGTCGTCTGCATATATTGAAACACGAAGGAAACTCAAAATGTGTTCTATATCATTAATAAATAAAATAAATAATAATGGACCAAGATGAGACCCTTGTGGCACGCCCGAAGTGACGTTCACAATTGTTGAAAGTTTTCCCTCAAATCTTACTCTTTGCGTTCTCTGAATCAAGTAAGACTCAATCCATTTTAGTAGCCCAGGATTGAATCCCAACTTGGATAATTTAAAAAGCAACAGTGGAATATCAACTCTGTCAAATGCTTTACTAAAATCGGTATATAGCGCTTCAACACAATTTCCTTTATCCATTACGTTCAAAGAAAAAGTAACAAATTGTATCAAATTAGTGGCTGTTGACCGTCCTTTAACAAAACCATGCTGTTTATTAGAAATTAAAGTCTTCACCTGCGAAAATATATTATCATTTATGATAGATTCAAAAAGTTTCGGGATGCTTGATAATATAGCAACCCCACGATAATTTTTAATATCAGATTTTTTTCCACTTTTAAAAATTGGGATCAAAAAAGATTCCTTCCAAACAGCAGGAAGAACGCTGGACTCCAATGATGAGTTAAACAACCAAAATAAAGGTTTAACTATCTCCTTTGAAAGAGATTTTAAAAATATAGGTGGTAAGCCGTCTGGTCCAGCACCCTTCGTAGCATCCAAAGTTTCAAGAGCATGTAAGATTTCCCTGACAGATAAATTATCAACTGAAATGTCCGTCATTGGCTCGGGGAGGTATGAGAAATACTGCAAGTCACGCTCATTATCGTCATGAGAAGTATAGATGTCCTGGAAGAAATCAGCGAATAAGTTGCTAATGTCATTTGTTGTGTTACCGGACCTGTTGTCTAAATGCATTTTTGACGGAAAGTTCTTAGACTTACGTTTTTCTTTAACATAGCTAAAAAAAGATTTAGGGTCTGACTTAATATTATTCTCAACCCGGGTGTTATGCTCTTCATATGCATTTTTTAATTCTAAACTCAGTTGATCGCATATGGCCAGATAAATCGAAAGGTTTTCATCAGTTTTATTTCTTTTGTATGCTTTATGAGCTTTTTGTTTCCTATTTTTGAGATTAGTAACCAGTCTATTATACCATACTGGGGATTTGAGACTAGATTTTCTCTTTTGTTTCATAGGCACTGCTTGTTCTAAAATATCATACACAATTTGGTAGAACGCATCCACTGCTTGACCTACATCATGATCACGTAATAAAGTTTGCCAGTCAATACAATTCAATTTTTCTTTGATAAGTACATAATTAGCCCTACTGAAATCATAGTATGGTTCGGACAAATTATTATCCATCAATGTGGTTTTGTCGTGCACGAATATGGAGTATTCGATTGCAGTGTGGAACACTTCATTTTTCCAAAGAGGAGTAGGTGACTCTGATACACACAAAAGTCTTCGGTCATATTAGTGAACATCAAATCTAAGTAGCAATTGTTCTGATTTTTCACGTGATTTACTTGATTGAGCCCGATTTCAGAACTTTTGTCAAATAGAGTACGGAGCGTTTCATTTTCCCCTGCAATCGGTATCAAAAGGGACTCATTTTCATTGTCAATAATAAAATTGGCTGCCCTCTGGTTAAAATCACCGTAAATGTGAACATTTGTTTCGGGCTCAAACTTTGAAATTATACTACCGGCAATACTAAAAAATAGTTCAAAAGAATCTTTTCTCGCATATTCTGGAGGAAAATATACTGCTACAAAAATATGAACTTGTTCTCCAATAAGACATTTGACCCAAACATGGTCAAATTCTTTACATTTGCAAGATTCAATTTGTTCGCAATCATAATCAACACTAACTGCTATAAGAACACCTCCACCACATTTTTTGTTGGATAAAAATTTATCGCGATCATCCCTAAAAACATTAAAACGATCACCGAAAACTTCTTCATTGTTAACGCTAATGTCCCAACTCGTTTCTGTTCCTAAAATCACAGGAAAGCTACATGCTGCCACTTGCTTATAAATTTCATTAACTTTAACGGCACTTTTCATCCTGTTAAAGTTCTGGCAATACACTAGTAACTCTTTACTTTTAATGTTATTAGCATGCTGCAATGTCTGTGACCGATCTAAATAATTTAAACTAATTACCTCTCCTTCCTCAATTACCTCTCCTTCCTCATGTTGAGAGCTCGTCAAATCCATAAAATCGTCGGATACTTCCTCTGCAGAGAGCGTTAATTTGGACGAAAAAACGAATGTCTATGTGCACACGCTTCGCACGATGTTAAACGGTTTCCTGGAGGCGGTGGGGTAAATGGGCCTGGATGCGGTTGCGGTAGTTGATGATCAACCGGGTATGGGTTTAATGTCTCACCACGTCGAAATCCGATCCAACGCGGGGTTTCTACCGAAGGGGGCCTGGAAAATGCCACCTTTGCTGCTGCAAGTAGATCCCTATCCATTGGAAGAACTGCTGGGTGACTATTTTGATGACCGATATGATTTGTGTAATTTGTGATATTGCTGCTGCTGCTGCTGCAGGTGTTGTTGTTGATATTACTTCTGGAACTAGTTTGCCGTCGCCCCGTTAATCCTTGTTGATGATGATGTCTGTTGGATCCATTGGTGCTCCTGTTCCATTGTTTATTATGAGCTTTCCTTCGCTTTATTGCCTTATCTCTGGCCTTCTGCTGCTGAACATGACGTTGCTTTCGTAGATCATATTCGTTCCAGTTCGGGCGCCAAATTCTTTTCGACCCTAGTGTGCGCCATCCTTCTTGGAGTTCATTTTCTACCTGCGCGCCAGCGTTAGCTGTATTCAATTCGTTCATAAGGCTAGGGGGTGACACCGCTGGTGCCAATCGATCAGCGCTAATATTGCTGTCCAAAGTGTTAATTGCACTAGCAAGCGGTTTTACTTCATTAAAAATATCACCAACTGTAATGGCTATATTTTTTACTTCATTCAAAGCATCACGCGTTTGAACAGATGCGTTAGCAGTGTGTTGATTACAATGAGCGGCCATGTCCATGGTTACGCCGCTCAAGGTTTGGACTTCGTTGCAGATTTTTTTCAGTTCTCTGGTCAAATCATTTGTAAGGTCTTTCACGTACTCCGTAATGCGATTTCTCGTGGTTTCCATTGAAATATTTAACAGCGACGTCAAATGGTTTTTTATTGCCACAAGCTCATCGGACTTATTGACCGAGTTATTCTCGAAATCGCGCGATATTGACGACACAGCGTTTTCAACTGACGACGATGTATTTTCGTTTACATACGTCACCGATTCTTTAAGCTGGACCTCAATATTATCAAACAACATGTCTATTGTACTAAGCTTTTTGAGCGCTTTGAGGTCAGCAGCTACTTGAAGATTGGCATCCGTTTGAGATTTAATTGAATCCATAATCCGCTCCTGCTGACAAAGCACCTTGCGTGTGTCGATTCCTGTTTTTAGATGATGTTGACAATCGGAACACAGAGGTATCATATACAATGATAATAACTGCTCCTGATGCCGTTGAACGCCTATGCAAGCCGCGTGATAACATTTGTCACAAAATTCACACTTCCACATGAAGCGATCGTTACTGATATTGCACGACGTAACACTGCAATTCATAATGATGACCTTAACTTTTTCGGGTCTTGCGCGCGGCGTAAAAAAAATATTGTAAAAATTAAATACGGAGGTCGTAGAAAATGCGACTGCACTCGGTGACGAGCCCACCTAAACGTCGCGATCATTATTCAACGGCGACGACACTTTCTTCTTCACCCGGGTCGTTCTTTTTCGGAGTCGAAAGCGGGCGGCGCTGTGTTTTTTGTGGGGGATAATATATTGTATAAAAAAGGGGGGGGGGGGGGGGGGGGGGGGGGGGGGGGGAGAAAAAAAGGGGGGGGGGGGGGCTGCTCAGACGATTAGCCAATCGCTTTATTTCTCTGGCCTTCTAAACCGTCTGAAAATACAAAATATCAAGAGAAGAATATTTTATATACTGTCCTAAACATATTTTATGACACTGGCAACCTTGGTTTTTAAAACTTATCCTAACGGTAGTTGCCATGACGGTATGCAATGCACCGTGGGCATCACCTGCTATGCTGACATTGATGCACACCGCTTTTGAGGATCGTGTTTTCGCATTAGATTAGAATCAGATTAGATTTTGGATTTTCGAGGAGTACTCATCAATGAGACAGCATTAATAGAGAGACCACACCACATTCAACATCCAAAATAAATTCAGTGACGTGGTATCTACACCACTGATGTGGGCCTATACACTTATTCCTTTTGTACCAACAATACAGTAACCCTTAATTAAATGGTAAGCACTTCATAGTCTCTCTTTTCACCTATGTGATGGGGGATTGTGAGACAAAATTCTATCCCCGCATTTTTTAATTTCTTTTTTACGTAGGACTTCGTTTCTCTTTTCTATACCGGGTGTCATTTCAAAATTTTGAAAAATGAGAGCGTTACGCTAAAGTGAAAGGTTTTTGATCGCTTATAACTCTCGTTCAACTGAACACAACGACTTCGTTCATACACCATTTGATAAGAAAAACTTACAAAATTTTTGCATTGAAATAACAATTAAGTGCTTTGAGTATAAGTAGTTTAATTTCTTACTTTAAAATGACCTACTTTTGCTCCCATACAAATCTCCGTAAGGACAGGTTGAAAATATGTTTTCCCTATCCGGGTCCTCAAAACCGGGTAATAAATGGTTAAAATTGTCTGCTTCTTTTAATTTCATTTCAAGTTGAATATAGAAATAGCCACAGCTGCAATATTATTTTGCTTTGTTGCTGGTATCTGATTTTATAACTGAGGCCCGCCCCCCTTTAGAATTTTACTTCGTACTATATTTTCGTGCCTCCCTTCATCGTATAAGGCTCGCGAGATGAATCGAAATGATTTCAGTTTTTGACACGAGCTCTCAGCTGGTGGTAAGGGATGTCTTTTCATAGAGGTGGCTGAGCTCTTCAAACATCCGGGGGACTACAAGGATTTTACTTATATCTTTGTTCTTAGTTTTGTTTCTTTTCAGGCAGCAAATAGTTTGTGTCCACCAAGTTTTGAAGACAATATATAATATTTCTCTATTTCTCAAAACTTTTAAAGTTAGGCATAAAGATGAATGAATGTACCGGAAACTAGACGGACACATGCGGAGTTGAGTAAAGGTGATTCGTGAGGTAGTAAGTGCTTTCACGAACGTGGAGCAAGACAGGTAATTGTTACCCATTGTATCTATATTAATAAAATTTATTTTTAATAGGTTTGCGTCGACCATCGGTTGAACCGGTTGAATCGATTGTGTAGATACTTTGTTCCGCAATATTCTGTTATTGGGCGTAGCGTTTTGTCTATTGTTTCGGTTACTTATTGTTGCGCGAGTGATCGAATGAGCATCAGAAGTCGTGGTTCGCCGTGTGAGATCGGTCGGTGGTGAGGTACATAATTAATTTTGGTTCAAATTATACGTTCACCATATTCGTCGGGCCACCCTTTCATAAAGGCCGCCCTGAAATTTTATAACCCTTCAAATTTTCGGAAACACTAACGCGCCCTTTGGAAGAAGTATCATTTAATAGTATTGTAAGTATAATTAATCCTCCAAAACTGTCTTCGCCTTCTCAACAGAATGCGACTGAAATTTTGGTATATTGCCAAAATTTCAATCGCATCAAAAGCCCAGCCAAAATGAAAGAAATTCAACGAAAACTTCTAGCTTCTCCTTTCAACGTTATTCTGGCAACCGAAACAAGCTGGGATGAAAGCGTAAAATGCGAAGAAATTTTTGGAAATAAATTTAATGTATTCCGGCATGACCGTAATTTGCAACATAGCAATAAAAAATCTGGAGGTGGAGTTCTCATTGCCATCAATGCAGACTTTACTTCTCAAGAACTAAAAACTATCAAGCACAAAGAATTTGAGCATGTCTGGGTTAAAGCACTCATTGCTGATGAAACACATATTTTTGCATCTGTGTATTTCCCACCCGAACATGCCAATAAACAATCTTTCGAATTATTTTTTCAAAATGTCGAAATTATCACGTCAAATATGGAACCGGAAGTAAAACTGCATATTTATGGTGACTTTAATAAACGGAATGCCCTGACATCGAAAATGAATCAATTTTACTCCCAGTCGTATGCGAAGACGAAACTTTACAATTCCTATTCGACCAAATTTCACATTTTGGCTTGCACCAAATGAATCATATAAAGAATCAGCAAAATGCTTTTTTAGACCTCTTATTTACGAACTGCACTGAAGACTTTTGTGTGAGTAAAGAATGTGCACACCAAAAAGTAGTCGTCAGAAATGCCCTAATGCAGTCTTCTCCGTGTACGCTTTGCTAATCCGATCACTACTACATGAATATTAATGTATGTGTGCTATGATGAAGACGTCGTTTGGCTACAGTAAACTTTATTCAGTAAAATGGCGTCGAATCAAGAACGCGTGCGCGAAGCAATTTTCCACATAAGAGTGGAAAATCCAGATATGTCGCACGGCGATATTGCCAAGTCATTAAAAATCGCAAAATTGACGGTTACTAAGGTGCTAAAAAACTTTCAGCAGCGCTTAACTTTAAAGAGAAAGGTCGGTTCCGGAGGTAACCATGATTCTCGTTTCGTCGCGGAGAGGAAGAAAGTGATTGAAGAATTTAAGAAGAAACCGAATATCTCCGTTCGTGATGTGGCGAAAATGTCTCCATCTTTCGTCCAGAAAGTGAAGAAAAAAAAAATCATTCAAAGTAGGTGTTGCCCCAAATCGTAACGACAGCCAGAACAAGAGCGCAAAATCTCGATCGAGAAAATTATATGACACTATGCTGAAGGAATACGACTGCATAATATTGGACGACGAAACATATTGCAAATC
Source organism: Aedes koreicus (assembly GCA_024533555.2). Lineage (NCBI taxonomy): Eukaryota > Metazoa > Arthropoda > Insecta > Diptera > Culicidae > Aedes > Aedes koreicus. Next base: position 43,653 of record JAHHFK020004657.1, read on the forward strand.
TGACTTTAAGCATATACCGGGACTACAGTTTTATACCTCGTTGCAAAGAGGTAATGTTGCTGATCGTTTTAAGCAAAAAAAAATGTCGAAGTTCCCAAAAAAATACCTCGTATGGCAGGCAATATGTGGATGCGGTCTCTGAAGCGACATCTTCATCACGACTGGCACTCTAAATGGACAAATTTACGTAAAAGAGTGTCTGAATAAACGACTGTTGCCGTTCATTCGGGAGCACAACGGTTCGGTGCTGTTCTGGCCTGACCTGGCATCTTGGATTGGTACATTTGGTCAAGAGGAATCTTCGAAAAACGAATAGCGTAGCAATTGATGAGAAAAGCTTCAGGCGTAACTGGCAGAAAGCTGCAATATTGGTGACGGATGACACTGTGCAAAAACTGATGGAAGGTGTCAAACGAAAGGTGCGGGCATTTGGATATAACAGGTCAAATTGACTTAACTGTATATGTTTTATATTTATATTTTTATGAAGTCTTAAATAAATGATTTACTTTTGATTTTCTCATATTTTCCATTTAATACCACTAATTTCCCGTTGACTACTTTTTGGTGTGCACATTCTTTACTTCATTGTCACCTTTATGGAAAAATGAAGTATTTCACACAGCAATTGAATATTCAATCTTCGTACATAATACTCACATCCCCAGCGACTGGGATTTCGAGGAAGTGCCGGAATATCAAAAAGCAAATTACGAAGAAGCAAAACGTAGACTATGTACAATAAATTGGCAGAACATAATAAGTATTGAAGGAAATGTCAACACTGAAGTACGCAAATTTCATTCAATTATTCAGTACCTTATTTCAGAAACTGTACCAATGAAAAGAAGAAGGCGAACCCAAAACAATAAATTACCAGTCTGGTTCAATCCACATTTGAAACATTTAAAGAACAAAAAACGAAAGGATGAGTAATTTCAGTGACATAACAGCAAAGTTCACGTAGGACTGCTTGTTGATGTGAAGAAAGTGATGTCATTGAATTAATTAATTTCTACTATATTCTATTCAGTCTATAGAACCATGAAACCCTATGCTATTGGTGTGTGAGGCTCCGGTTCTTCTTCTGCTGTTGGTTCTCCACGAAAATTTATAGAAACTGCAGATCGGCTCGAATTCACTGTTAATGATATTTTGATTGTTAAATCAGCGCCAACATTAGATTCGCCCTAATTTGCTTTTGTAAACAATGGCTTTCGTAGTTATTTGCTCTTGAACAAAAGGTCACAAATACAAATTAGGAACTCTTTAAGGAAGAAGAGCTTAATTTCTATCCGCTGATATATTCAATTTGAAGGAATTGTATATAACTTTCGTTAAACTAGCAGACAACGTGTTTGTTTACAAAAGCAGATTAGCCCTAAGCAAATGTTGGCACTAAAATGTCCAACGTGCTTGTAAGTGTGAAATAGATCCTGTGTTTACGGAGGGAACATGGTTCGCGATTGAAATGTTCTTATCAGTTTTCTTGGGCTGCAGGACTGCCTTAGTGTTTGGCGGCACGTAATACTACGATAAAAATAGGCATTTATACCGCCTTCAACTCGAGATTGTACAGCCTGAAGATTGAACATACACCCAAAAGTTGAAAAGGTGGCAAAAAATGCAATTGCAGTTTTTGCAATCATATCTTGAGAAATCCGGATGATTCAGACATGGCAATCATGCCCATTTTGATCCACAAAGTGTTTTATGGCCAAATGAAGCCATGCTAGTGTGTGCAAGCAACTGGCAAGCAAAAATAGCTTGAAACAAATTGATCGCTGTAGGATCCTTATTCAATCATCACCAACATATCAATATACAATATGGATGAGTCGATATCACAAAATGTCGCAACGCTATTGGCCACTGTTGTATTGCCGCCGTCAAGTGTTCTATTTTTGTTCTCACTGATCATCGACAAAGCATTTAATGAAATAAACAATGCCATGCAAGTTTGTTAATGACAGGATGCACATAGCTTGGTGGAAAATATGTCCATTTGCTTCAATGCTGTACCCTGAATTCCTCGCCAAGTGAACTAACCGTAGGGTTTCTATTATACTACTCTTGCTTTGTCAAAGTGGCTGAATGGTTACCATCAAGAGCCACCGCCGCGCTAGCGGTCGTGGTCTACATCTCGATCTTGTAAAATGCACATTTTAATTTATGAGCCATCTGACTTTCGGGCACCCATCTCTTACTCATCAACTAAATATCACTGCGCAAATCCTCACGCACACGTTCAATTTTTCATTGCGAATTGCTGTTGCTGTTTTGCCCACAACTAATGTTAGATTTTTCATCCAAATTACGATCAACAGCGAGAAATAGAACAAAATCATGCGATATTGTAACTATTACACTCTTACTTTTTTATTTTGGGTGTAGAGCAAATTACGAACAACTTAACCTAACACCAAGTAGACCAGTTTGGACATTATCGTGTTGCAAAAAGTTCCACAGGCTGGAGCGGGAATCTAACCCTCAACTTCATGACAACAACCGCTTGAACGACGGGCGACGCCGCTAACCACTTGACCACGAAGATGATGTGGACGATTGATTTGGCCATTTTCTCCGGGACGCGGCAAGCAACGCCATGTTGAGCCGGTGCGTGGTAATGAACATTTTGATGTGCTCAAGAGAAATTTCAATCAACGACTCTTTAATCGGTTAATTTATTTGGTCGTCATGAAAAGGACAGATTTTAGTTGTTTACGGAGGGATGATTTACGTCAACGTTGACGTCGGGCTTCTTCAGCTTGCCTCGTCTAGCGGACGTGCCAGTCACGTCAGGCGCCACATCAGCGTCTACTCGATTTCCAGCAGCAGGGCGTACAACTCGGAAAAGCGCTTTTTTATCACGAGAGCGGGATACACACGTCTGAACGTGTCGATGATCCAATAACGAATGATTACTGTTCTTCTTCTTCTTTATTGTTTTAACGGGAATGCCAGGCCTGTTTTAAATAATGGCATATACCATTACATGACAAAAAGGGGGTTCTCAACGAAGGCAATGCAAATCAAGTTTTACAAAAGGGGACGGGCCTCAGTAGTTATGACAGACACCAGCGTGGAAATGAAATCATTTATTTTATTAGCGCGACAGGGATTTCAGTGGTTAAATTCGCATCTTCTCAACTCAGGCAACAGAAAAACGGCCCTTGTCAGGGCCTCAGAACCCCATCCCAAGAGAGTTGTGATTTAGACACACTTGCTTCTGAAACTGCAAAACAATAGAGTTTTTAAATATTGGCCAGAAAAATTATAACTCACATTTTAAAACTACCTGCAACTAACCTAATCTATTATCTGCAACTAATCCACTATGTACCTATGTACAACAAGAACTACAATGAAGCTAACCTACCCCCTACGCTGAATATGTGAAACACATAATTGGTCTGCCGTGTTGTAGTTCGGCTCGAATTAACTGTTAATATTTCGTTTTTTGAATGTCCAACTTGCTTGCTAGTTTTAACATGGCAAATAGATTTAAGTATTAGCAGAACTATTGTGTTTGGGAAACTAGGAGAATTTAAAATTAACACTTCATATGATCACTTTAACAAAAATAAAAATAAAATATTGAAGCACTTTTTCAAAATTATCACTAGTAAACGCGAGCAAATTCCTTTAAATTCCACTATAGGAAGCTTCTCTTTTGACAGATAGGCCTATTTCGTCTGCGACTTACAGACTTCTTCAGTGTCGAGTGCTCGACTTGAAGGGAACATCACAGTAGGTCTAGTATTTATAGTAGGTTTGTTGATACCTGAATGTATGAGGTAGAATGTGTGAGGGGGTATACTGAATGTGTTTATGTGTGTACCTCAAAGGTTGTTTGGTACCTCAAAGGTTGTGTGTTGAAATGAAAGGATATTAATTCCTACTTCGTTTGAAGGTAGTCAAATTGGCGTTGTGTTGTTTTTGTGATGTTGGTAGAAATTTAAACAGCCACGAATATCCGTTTCCTTGATCTTTGTTAAGCAATTTTTTGGAATTTTGTTTGTGGATTGCTATGCTTTCCGCTACATTTAGTTTACAAGGGTTTGTGATATGCCTTAAAATTTGTATGTTATTTAAGTTTAAAAAATGTTCTTCGTTGAATATATGTTCAGCTACTTTTGATTTAAAATGGTGTATAATCCCTTTTTCGGTGTCTTTGTTTGCTTTAGTGACTTCTGCAATATGTTCTTTGAAACGAATATTGAGATTACGTTTAGTTTGTCCAATGTAAACTTTTCCGCAATGGTCACAAGTTATTTTGTAGACCCCGGATTTGCTAAGACTCTCAATGGGGTCTTTAGCAGAACCTAAGAGAGTTTTAAGCTGATTATTTTTACTAGTAAAAACTATTTCAAAACCAAAATTCCGTAGGATTGGTCGTAATTGTGTAGTGTGGCTATCGTGTGTCATTGCTATTCTTTTAAGTTGGGGTTGTGTTTCTGTTAGTGTGGTGAGGGATTCTTTGTATTGTTTTTGTGTTTTTTTGTTGATTACGTTTTGTATTAGTCTTCGGGAGTAACCATTTAAGTGTGCTGTGTCAAAAATGTATTCGAGTTCTTTAGTTATGCCGTTTGGACTTAGTGGTAATGTCTGTATTCTGTGAATCATGTGATTAAATGATGCTATTTTGTGTTGGTATGAATGATTAGACGTATGTGGTATTGTACGTTGTGTATTTGTTAGTTTTCTGTAAATTTCGAATGAGAGTTTAGATTGTTCTTTTACTACAAGCAAGTCTAAGAATGGTAATTTATTGTCATTTTCAATTTCATAAGTGAATTCAATGTTTTTATGTGAGTTGTTTAATGTGTTTAGGGTGAGAGGTAGGAGATCTTTCTTTAAAATGCAAAACACATCATCAACGTATCTACACCAAACTGTAGGTAGTTGATTCGTATCTTGTAATTGTTTTTCGAAATTTGCCATAAATATTTCGCTCAGAAAAGGGGAAAGGGGGTTACCCATAGGGCCTTTTAATTTTTTTTAATGTTCGTTTCTGAAAGAAAAATAATTTTCTTCCATGCAAAGTTGTGTAAGTTTTATGTATGAACGTACTTTTTTCTTCCATGCCATGTCGTCATTTTGAAAGAGTAACCAATTCTCTAATAAGTTTAAAGTTTCTTTTACTGGAATACTAGGAAAGAGGGATTTGACATCAAACGATACTAAAATTTCATCTTCATTTATGTCTACGTTATGGACGAGCTCTGTGAAATGTTGTGAGTTTTTAATTGCTCGACTGAAAAATTGTTTTGGCATGTTTTTAAATTCGTTAACTAACCATTTTGCTATTTTATGGGTGGGTGATCCTATTGCTGAAATAATTTCACGCATTTCATTGCCAGGTTTGTGAACTTTTGGAAGACCTTTAATTGTAGGCAATGAAGGATTTGATTCTTTAAGATTGTTAATTTCATTACCAAATGATAATTTGCACTCTTTGAGTGTTTTTTCCACACGTCTTATCATTCCCGGAAGGGGATCTGATCGCTGTTTTGTGTAGGGGCCATTATTTAATTTTTCTAACATGATGTTTTCGTAGTCTTTTTTATCTATTATTACTGTACAATTTCCTTTGTCTGATCTCAAATAGTAGACCGGTTTTCGTTTTAATTCTTGGAGTATTTTGTGTTCTTGTGTAATTTGTTTGTTTTGTGTTGTGTGTGTATTTTTAAGGATATTTGCTGTTTCTGTTCTGATTTCTTGTATTTGTGAAGTGTGTAAGTTGTTAGTGTTGATTGCTGTCTCTATGTCGATTATTATTCGTGTATATTCAGGATTTCAATTTATTGCGTAATTGAGTCCTTTGTTAAGTAAATTTAGTTGTTCTTCTGAGAATTGTTCTGGAGAACGGTTTATTACTAAGCCTTCTATATTTTGAACTATATTTAACTTTTTAGATTTTTTAGGTTGTGACTTTTTGAGTTTTTTGAATTTTTTTCTCAAGTAATTTTCTTTTGCTTTCAGATTCGCAACGTACCGCGACTGTTACTTTTGTGAGAAATGTTGAGAAACTATCTGGGTACTGTTTGGCTAATTTTAAATGTAATGAATAACATTCTAATGTTTTTGTGTTAAGTTTGCTGTGTAATGCTTTAATACTGATACGCAATAGATCCATTTCCATGTTTTTAATTATTTTGGTATTCGTAGCAGTTTTAACTTTAACCTTGTGACTTACTGGTGTGATCCTTTGTTGAGAAAACCGCGTTAAAAACGCGATATCCTTGTGTAGACCTGCGATATTCTTCTTCAATTCGATGAACTTATTCGGCTCCGACTTAGGCTTGGTTGCCATTTTTCACTTTCACTTTTTTTTAAAAACACTTTTTTTAAAAAAAGATAAAAAAATTTAAAGAAGTAGAAATGAGAATTTGTTACTTCGTAATAGATTTTTCTTTCAGAAACGAACATTATAAACAATTAAAAGGCGCCCCTATGGGTAACCCCCTTTCCCTTTTTCTGAGCAAAATATTTATGGCAAATTTCGAAAAACAATTACAAGATACGAATCAACTACCTACAGTTTGGTGTAGATACGTTGATGATGTGTTTTGCATTTTAAAGAAAGATCTCCTACCTCTCACCCTAAACACATTAAACAACTCACATAAAAACATTGAATTCATTTATGAAATTGAAAATGACAATAAATTACCATTCTTAGACTTGCTTGTAGTAAAAGAACAATCTAAACTCTCATTCGAAATTTACAGAAAACTAACAAATACACAACGTACAATACCACATACGTCTAATCATTCATACCAACACAAAATAGCATCATTTAATCACATGATTCACAGAATACAGACATTACCACTAAGTCCAAACGGCATAACTAAAGAACTCGAATACATTTTTGACACAGCACACTTAAATGGTTACTCCCGAAGACTAATACAAAACGTAATCAACAAAAAAACACAAAAACAATACAGAGAATCCCTCACCACACTAACAGAAACACAACCCCAACTTAAAAGAATAGCAATGACACACGATAGCCACACTACACAATTACGACCAATCCTACGGAATTTTGGTTTTGAAATAGTTTTTACTAGTAAAAATAATCAGCTTAAAACTCTCTTAGGTTCTGCTACAGACCCCATTGAGAGTCTTAGCAAATCCGGGGTCTACAAAATAACTTGTGACCATTGCGGAAAAGTTTACATTGGACAAACTAAACGTAATCTCAATATTCGTTTCAAAGAACATATTGCAGGAGTCACTAAAGCAAATAAAGACACCGAAAAAGGGATCATACACCATTTTAAATCAAAAGTAGCTGAACATATATTCAACGAAGAACATTTTTTAAACTTAAATAACATACAAATTTTAAAGCATATCACAAACCCTTGTAAACTAAATGTAGCGGAAAGCATAGCAATCCACAAACAAAATTCCAAAAAATTGCTTAACAAAGATCAAGGAAACGGATATTCGTGGCTGTTTAAATTTCTACCAACATCACAAAAACAACACAACGCCAATTTGACTACCTTCAAACGAAGTAGGAATTAATATCCTTTCATTTCAACACACAACCTTTGAGGTACCAAACAACCTTTGAGGTACACACATAAACACATTCAGTATACCCCCTCACACACTCTACCTCATACATTCAGGTACCAACAAACCTACTATAAATACTAGACCTACTGTGATGTTCCCTTCAAGTCGAGCACTCGACACTGAAGAAGTCTGTAAGTCGCAGACGAAATAGGCCTATCTGTCAAAAGAGAAGCTTCCTATAGTGGAATTTAAAGGAATTTGCTCGCGTTTACTAGTGATAATTTTGAAAAAGTGCTTCAATATTTTATTTTTATTTTTGTTAAAGTGATCATATGAAGTGTTAATTTTAAATTCTCCTAGTTTCCCAAACATACTCTTTAGTTGGCAACATGATTTGATAATCCTGAAATGGACGGATTTTAGTTGATAACATGGTTCGCCATTGAAATTTTTTCAGTCTTCTTGGGCTGCATGACACCACTCTGTGAAATGGTCACACAGGAGAAATTTTTTTTCACCTCCTCGTTGTTGCGGATGGCTAGCTGCAGGTGACGTGGATGATTCTTCTTGGTCGGGTCATCTTGTTTTCACGGGCGGCGTTTTCTACCAACGTGCTCCGCAAACACGTCTGTCGCATTCGGATGCACAGCGAGAACTGATGATTGGTCGGTCGTCCCCACATGTTCGATATTCGTTGGCACGGTTACTGTGGCAGTATGAACCAATCAGAGCGAGGCGCAAACATGATGTCATTTCCGACCAATAGCGTTGTGCGTTTAGACATTTTTCTGTTAAGGACTGTTTAATTAGTTTAAACAAACATTATGAATTAAGTTTGCAACAGGGATTCAGCTTTGATGTTCTATCTTCCGAATGAAATACTTATCGTAAAATTTCGGTACGCCAGGGAGGAGATATGATCGTTCAAAGTCTCCAAACCCGCGTAACGATTGCGATTTCAGAAATTTTAGAACGGCGCCCCTATACAGGAATAGAAAAGAGAGACGTTAGTCCTACGTCAAAACAAAAAGCACACAAATTATATAAAAAGCAAAACTCTAGCACAAATTTGCAAGACTATTATGACATATGCAACCAACTTAACACAGCCATTAATTCTGCACATGATGAATATAATCGTAAAGTCGAAACTGAAGTCAAATCATGTCCTAAGAATTTCTTCAGTTATGTAACAACGAAATTGAAAAATAGCAATTTCCCCCCAAGAATGCATTTTGACGGAAATGTAGGTGATAATCCTTCTGAAATCTGCAAGCTTTTTGCAGATTTATTCCAAGAAGTATACACTACATTCTCCGAAGAAGACCGTGATCGCGACTTCTTCGCATTCATTCCTGAATTTTCCAACAATATATCTGTAAATCAATTACCTCCTCACGAAATTCTCAATGCACTAAACAACTTGGATGCTTCTAAGGGACCAGGCCCAGACGGTATTGCACCCGTATTTTTAAAGAACCTTTCAGACGAACTTGCCCTTCCTTTAGAACTTCTCTTTAATATGTCTCTTAAGAGCGGAACATTTCCCACCATTTGGAAATCTTCTTATTTGGTTCCGATTTTCAAATCAGGCACGAAATCAGACATCCGCAACTATCGTGGAATTGCCATTATCTCTTGCATCCCAAAACTTGTTGAGTCTCTCGTGAATGAAAATATTTTTCAGCAAGTAAAAAATCAAATTACAAGCAAACAGCACGGCTTTTTCAAAGGTCGCTCAACCACTTCTAATCTTCTTGAATTTGTAACTTTTATTTTGAATGCAATGGATAATGGCAAGCACGCAGAAGCACTTTACACTGACTTCAGTAAAGCCTTTGACCGAATCGACATACCATTATAACTCTTCAAATTGCAAACAATTGGAATGGAACCTGGACTGTTAAATTGGCTGCAGTAATATTTAACGCATCACAAACAAATTGTTCGCTTTCAAAATAAAATTTTAAAAACCTTTTTTTTGTCCCCGGGGGGCCCCCCTGGGTTTCAAATATGCCCTCTTTTTTTTTTTTTTACATAAGGAGTGTATCGAAAAGTAGTTATAAACTTCCAAATAATAAAATAGGCATGAAAACATGGTTAAAATTAACATACTATTTCAGTTTATTATAGCTTAACATGTTTACAAAAGATCCAAACGGAAAAACTAGTCATCATGTTCATTTCTGTAGAATGCCCGTACCTTTGATTTGACACCTGCCATCAAATTCCGCACAGTGACCTTTGTGCAATTCCTGGATGCCGCTGCCCAATTTTTCTTAAAATCGGTCATGTTTTGGGACACTGTACCATCCTTCTTAAATATACGCTTGACTATTGCCCAATAGCGTTCGATCGGTCGCAACTGGGGACAGTTTGGTGGGTTGATGTCTTTTTCTACGAACTTGATGTTATTCTCCGTCAGCCACTGTAGAGTGGATTTGGCGTAATGTGCCGATGCCAAATCTGGCCAGAAGAGAGGAGGGGACTGGTGCTTTCTATACAATGGTAGCAACCTGTTCTTCAAACATTCCTTTTGATAAATCTCAGCATTTATAGTTCCTTTTGTATAGAAAATTGAAGAACGCAAGCCACATGTGCAAATAGCTTGCCAAATGAGCACCTTCTGACCGAATTTCTCCATTGCAACAGTCGTATCTGCGGTTGGCACACGTTCCCCAACAGATTTAGTATAAAACTGCGGCCCCGGTAGCGTTCTTGAATCTTCTTTAACGTATGTTTCGTCATCCATCAAAATGCACTGGTCGACATTGTCCAAAATGCAGCTGTACAGCTTTCGAGCCCTGGTTTTGGCACGAGACTTTTGTTCCGGAGTTTGTTTGGGCACTTTCTGCTTTTTGTACGTCTTCAAGTCATTCCTGCGCTTGATTCGTTGAATCATTCCGATGCTGGTCCTGAACTTCTTGGCTAGATCGCGAGTAGAGGCAGATTTGTTCCGTTGAATATAATCCACAACTTTTTGGTCCAAATCGGGGTTGCTGGAGCCGGGTTTCCGGCCACTTCTTGGTAAATCCTTGAGGGAGCACTCCTTACCAAACTTTTCGATGATGCGTTTTACACTTGCCGGGTGAACATTTACTCTTTTCGCAATCTGGTTGTAAGTAACACCCTTTTCGGTGCACCAAGTGTGCAGAATTTTCTTTTTAGTCTCAAATTCAATTCGCGACATTTTGAATACAACTTTATCAACGGAAATGAATGAACCGAATAATCATTTTTGACATGTAAACAAAGCAAATGGCGCTTACACGCTAAAAATATATACAGTAGTTTATGCGTAATAACGCATCGAATGTTTATAACTACTTTTCGATACACTCCTGAAACGACATTTCCTACATACTTAAAAAATCCAAATACTGATATATGCAGATGACATGAAGCTCTTCATGGAAATAAACAATTCTAGTGACGCAGAAGTATTCCAGAACGAAATTAACTTATTCAACACATGGTGTAGCATGGTGGTTCAGTCACAATTTTCAAGATCCATATACTATTAAAATATTATACATTACATATGTCAGGCCAATTCTGGAATACTGCAACCTAGTATGGAACCCGTACTGTTCCATACACGACGAACGCATAGAATCCGTCCAAAAGCAATTTCTTTTATATGCCCTAAGGAAATTGAATTGGATTGTATTTCCACTGCCATCTTATGAAGCACGCTGCATGCTTATCAATTTACAGACACTTAAAGAACGCCGCGAATCTGCAATGCTTTTCTACGTCAATGGCATTATTTCACAACGCATAAAATCAGAAGAACTACTCTCGCAATTGAACTTTTATAGTCCCAGTCGGCATTTTAGAACACGGAAATTATTCGTAGAAAAGTCATACAGAACTAATTATGCAAAAAATGGCCCCATTAATCGAATGATGCGCCAGTATAACTTACATTGCGAAATCATCGGCATCACTATGTCTAAAGAACAAGTAAAATGTCGTCTAAAAGACAACAGAAATAATGTATAGTATGTAAGTAGAACACTGTAACCATTGTATGTAGTCTACATTGCTTGACGAAATAAATAAATAAATAAATAAATAAACCACTGTCCCATTTTGTAAGGGACTCCAGCGGCATCCAGACTGTTGGTGTAGATCGGTCCAAGTTGGTACTCAAGCCTCGAGATGAATTACCTTGAAATACCACTATCACACTCTGTGAGTGGCCCCAATAGCACACTTACTGTTGGTTTAAATAGGTCCGAATCGGCTTTTCAGCATTATAAAACATCTCCTAGTTCCCCAATGAAAAACCACTATCACATTTTGTGAGTGGCCCCAATAGCATCCTTATTGTTGGTTTAAACCGGTCAAAATAGGCTTTTCAGCATTATTTAAAATCACTTTGTTTTCCGAATGAAAACCCACAATCACACTTTGTGAGTGGCCCCAATAGCATCCTTACTGTTGGTTTAAATCGGGTCAAATCGGAAATCGGTACTGATAACACTTGACAGCTTATCGCTTACCAAAACGAACCCTGCTGCCACCCAATCCTGCTATCCATAATCCCAGTGATATCTCGTGGAAGTGCAGTGGATTCCACGGCTTCTAATAAAGCGAGTATAACGTCAACATATTCCTACACATTCCCTACTTGAGCTGCATTCGGGCGAGGCCGTCGCCGGTATTGCCTTACATTGGGATCACCAGTTTTTACACATTGAAGATGTATGTTAGTCCCAAGCATCATCTGTTGGTTCTCTGTGTAATAACAGCTGATCTGGCAACAACGGTGTAGCAACCTCGGGCGGTCAATCATGCTCATGCTCAGCTGGTGGTAAGGACAGGGCTTTGTCCACCCGCTACAGTCCGCCCGGTTGTGATATGGGAGACAGAGTCTTGCAAGACTGGTTAATGGGCAGGCTCTGGAAGGATAATTGGGGGGAAAGGTTGGTCTTTTATTTTTGGTGGGTGGGTGGGGAGGGGGAGGGGGGGGGGGGGGGGGTGGAATTTAGAGGTTTTTTTTATATTTATGTATTAGAATAGATATTGGAGCGGGGGGGGGGGTGAAAATTGTGTTGTAAGGAAAAAAAATTTAAAAAGGGGGGGAAAGAAAATGTTAATGGTGATAATTGGCAGCAGGGTAAATGCACCCTTCTTTTTGGGGAAATGCTCCTTAAACTTTGAAAAAATGCTCCTTAGGTGCGTTTGCCCGGTATATTGCAATCGGAGGTATTTACCTTCTGGTTAGCGCCTGCCGGTTGTTTTTACGGGTCTTAAGTTTCTTCAAGATTGTATAGCGGAGCTTCGCTCTGCAATCTTTGAGGTAGTTTTGGCGGGTTTAAATTTCATTTTGACGAGTCTTAATTTCATTTTGAAGAGTCTTAATTTTGTTTTGACGACTCTCAAATTCAGAAACTTAAAACCCGTTAAAACTATACAATCTTGAAAAAACTGAAGACCCGTCAAAACACCCGACAAGCGCTAACCAGAAGGTTAATACCTCCGATTGCATTACACCGGGCAAACGCATCAAAGGAGCATTTTTCCAAAGTTTAAGGAGCATTTCCCCAAAAAGAAGAGTGCATTTACGCTTTGCCATACTATATTATATTGATGGTTATTCTCGGTGCAGTTCGAAATTGCACAAAACCACAATCGCAAAACGATTTCCCTCTCGTTTCAGATCTCTAGATATCTAGATAGTCTAGATAGTTACACATCCTGAGCGCTTTACAGAGCATCAGATACGTAACATAGCGCACAAGATGCGATAGTATGCAATCGTATAGAACAAAAAGACATACGCAAGTCATTTTCTTGGCTTCAGCTGAGACGATAATGTTGTGTAGCATTCAACTAAGAGTATAGCTTCGAAATTCGAGAAAAAAAATCAAAACAAAACAGGCGAAACTTTTAAATTCAAAACTTCTTCATTTCAATTGGACTGTGTTTTTTTTTGTGATGCCTTACTGACATTTGGGAAATAAGAACAAATCAAAACAAAACGAGTACAGACAAAGCGTAACGATGTCAAATGTATGCTTTCAAAGAAATATTAGAAATATTTCATCATTTGAAATGTTTAATGTAACATTGCCAACACTCTCGTGTCGTGCAGTCTGCAATGCTATACCTACGGTGTAACGGTTGTAGTCAGCATGTATTGCTGATTTCACACCTGATTAGGGCACTGCGCTAACAAGAGGTACCAGCAATATGTTCGTACTGACAACAAAAGATAAATATTGGCAAATCCTTTGCCTCGTTCCAGAGGATAAGAAGCTTTGGAAATCTAATTTCACTTTTCACTTTTTACTATTCCACTCGTAAATTTTACTGTTAACCACAGTTATTTCACCATCTTCACAACCTAACCATCACTTTCAACTAGCATTTCACATTGCAACGGTGCCATAAAAGCCTCAAAAATATCAGCAGAGCAAACTCACTTCTTCTAAATACCCGGAGGCAGGGTTGCCGTTTTTCTTCACTGCACAGAAACTTATTGCACAGAAAAACGTAAGCGAAAAGTGCCAATTGCTATAAATTACGGAAAAAATTATCTACAAAAGTAGTGCCCACGGATTTAGTGCACTAGAACATCTCTTTGAACGAGATCTGGCGATTTAGCACGGAATAAAAAGAACCGTTTTCACTGCTTGCACCAGCACAGCCAATTTGACCTACGATTCATTCTACTTATCGGTACTCACTCTTCTCGAACAACCCACCAACATCAACTCACCGATAGCTGCGATCGTTCACTGCTATCGTCTTGAACCATCGATATGTACCAAACAACGAACTCTTCAAGTTAATTGTCTCTTTAAATGCCATGTACAGCTGTCAAGTTGGAAATCTGTATTAATAGCATTTTTGTCTTCTATAATATTTTAATTTTTTATATGAGGAATGTAAGACCTTGTTAAGAACAAACAAAGTATATGTATTTCAGTTTTGATTCCTTTGATATTGGAACAGTTTATAAAAGCATATGAGTCCTATACGTACAAGCAGTGAAAGATGCGTTGAAAGTTTTATTCCTTGAATATATGATACAATATAGAGACTGGTATGCTTTTATTGTAAGTAATGTATTTTTTAAACAACTATTTCATTAGGAACAGTAGAAATTTGCAATATCTCAGTACATTCACTAGTACAAATGAAAATTAATTGTAGCCGTGAATTTTCGTATAATTTGTATCTTAAGCTTTTTATAAATCATCACTTATGCTAAAAATTTCCACTGTTCCTATAACAACAATATTAAGTGGAATTGGTGGGGGGGGGGGGGGGGGGGGGGGTGTTTGTAGCCTAAGGCAACCGAAGGATATGTTGACTGGACAAGGGTTCGTGGAGTCGCCAGTCCCTTGTCATGTCTTCCGAAGGTCCTCATTGAGATCGACTGGCTTTGCTACAACAAGCAATCACGTAGGCTATTCTCTCGGGTCAACCTGCTGAGGATAGTCCTGCAGACAAAGGTAATCCTTGCACTGATGGTGTGTTCTTATCACATCACGTCACATCAAAATATTTTACTTAAACCTAAATTTCCCATCAGGTGGGCTCTGGAAACCTTTAAATGCTTTTAACCCCGTAAATAAGCGCCTAACGCTTAAATGGAGGGTTTGAAATCGTCGATTTTTGAAAACCCGGTTTTGTTCCAAACAATTTTACTTAGATCTCAATTTTCCATCAGATGGGCTCTGGAAACCTTTAAATGCTTTTATCGCCGTAAATAAGCGTCTAACGCTTAAATAGGGAGTTTGAAATCGTCGATTTTCAAAAACCCGGTTTGGTCCAAACAATTTTACTTAAATCCTAATTTTCTATCTGGATACCTTTGACGAGCTTTCCAGCATCAGATAAGAACATTGGTGAGGTAGTTTTATATTATCAAAAATTTACCTTAACTATATACACTGATAGGCAAAATAAAGTGCCAACCTCATCATTTTTTTCAATTTCTCTCATTTACTTGGTTCAAATTAAAGTAAACACACTGTATTTTTTTTTATTATCTTATTTTTTATATTCTTTTTAAGTTTCACTTATGGAATACTGAAAAAAAGGAGTTTGACTTACAGAAAAATAAAATCAATTTGTGTTGAAAAAAAAAAAACAGTGACAAAATAAAGTGCCCACTTCATTTAGGGTACAGAAACATTAATTGAAGTAAAATAAAAGCATTTCAATAATTGATGTGTCCTACTTTGGCCTTCAGGACCTCCTGCAGGCGCTTTGACATGCTCTTGACCAGGTTCCTTAGGTGCTGTGGATCTAGCTCTTCCCAGGCGCGCTCCAGGGCTTCAAAATAGTTATTTTTATTGGTAACACCAGTTTTGTCAACCCTGGCATCGAGAATCGCCCTCAAATTCTCGATGAGATTGAGGTCCGGGCTTTGTGGAGGCCATTCCAGCGGTTTGATCCGACAAGACCGGAAGAAAGACTTGGTCTTCTTGGCAGTATGCTTCGGGTCGTTGTCCTGCTGGAATACGAACTTCTCTTCAAGGCCCGTCTGGATCAGCGAAACCTCCAGATTTTCTCGCAGGATGTTGGTGTAAGAATCTGCCGTCATTATCCCGTCGATTTTCACAATGCTTCCCACTCCACCCCACGAAAAACACCCCCAGACCATCACATTTCCTCCTCCATGCTTCATCGTGCCTTGGATGTGGCGCTCCTGAAGCTCCTCTCCCGATCTGCACCAAACACAAACCCGCCGCTTTCGGTTAAACAGCTCGAATTTTGATTCGTCCGTCCAGAGAACCGTTTTCCAGAACTCTAGGGGCTTATCAGCATGCTCCTTAGAAAACTTAAGCCGTTTGGCTTTGTTTGCCTTGCTGATAAATGGGCGCTTCCGGGCAAGTTTGCTATTCAACCCCTGTGCTACGAGACGGCGACGAACAGTTCGACCGGAAACTGATAACTGAAGGGTCTCCTGGATCTCGCGGACAGTTACCTTCGGGTTCTTCTTGACTTAGCACATGATCCTGTGAGAAAATCTGGAGGTTTCGCTGATCCAGACGGGCCTTGAAAAGAAGTTCGTATTCCAGCAGGACAACGAACCGGAGCATACTGCCAAGAAGACCAAGTCTTTCTTCCGGTCTTGTCGGATCAAACCGCTGGAATGGCCTCTACAAAGCCCGGACCTCAATCCCATCGAGAATTTGAGGGCAATTCTCGATGCCAGGGTTGACAAAACTGGTGTTACCAATAAAAATAACTATTTTGAAGCCCTGGAGCGCGCCTGGGAAGAGCTAGATCCACAGCACCTAAAGAACCTGGTCGAGAGCATGTAGAAGAGCCTGCAGGAGGTCCTGAAGGCCAAAGGAGGAATTATTGGAATGCTTTTATTTTACTTTAATTTATGTTTTCTGTAGCCTAAATGAAGTGGGCACTTTACTTTTTTCTTCTTTAAGTAAAACTCCTTTTTTACAGTAGTCCATAAGTGAAACTTAAAAAGAATATAAAAAATAAGATAATAAAAAAATACAGTGTGTTTACTTTAATTTGAACCAAGTATATGAGAGAAATTGAAAAAACGATGAGGTGGGCACTTTATTTTGCCTATCAGTGTACACGCCAGGATCAAGAATTTCCCTTTTTGATTCTTGAAGTGTGAAAACTCTTCACATATCCATTTGATATGTGAAGATTTTCATGTGGGGATTATTGTATATGAAGATGACCTCAGAATATACGTGTATGAACAGGCATTCTTGAAATGGGTCGTTGGATTTTCAATAGAGCTGTCACCTTCAATCTCCAGGGCTAAAAATGTTTGCACATAGTGATCACATATAAATTACAGAAGAAATGCAGACAAGTTTCTTCCATAAAAGCACTGCCGGTCAGTGGGAGATTGATTGTAGAGACACACACACACCCACACACACACACATACGCTGAAGGGTCGCCGAGATGTTTACCTGGCTTCGGTAGCAGCACTAGCTTCTGCCGTTTCCAGACGTCAGCAAAACTGCCCTCCTGAATACAATGCTGTATTGTGGTCCTGAACATATCAGAATTTTCGCGGATCGCTGTTTTTAGGCTACATTTGGAATTCCGTCCGACCCTGGAGCTTTTTCGGCTGGCAAGTATTTCGCTACCGCGATCAGCTCTTCGTTCGTTACCCTGATTTCTTCGTCATGGACATCCTGGTCGGCGTAAGGTGGGGGCGGCCAGACCGCCGGCTCATGCATCGGGAACAGTGTCTCGATGATAATTTTCATCTTCTCCGGGCGCCTGTCGAATGGTACGGCAGAGCCTTTTTTCTTAGACATGGCTACTTTGTATGCGCTACCCCATGGATTCTCGTAAGCCTTGCGGCAGAGATCGTCAAGACAGGCTTTCTTGCTGAGTCTGATTGCTTTGTTCAGTACAGTTCTTGCTGCTCTATAGGGTAACCTTCGTTCCTCCCTTTTGCCGTTATTGCTGGCCCTCTGCATTCTCCTTCTGGCTCGGCAGCACTGTGCACGCAGATCAGCAATCGTTGGATTGCTCTAGGCCAGGGCGTCGACAGTTTCATGGATTTCCTATCCTTGGCATGGTTGCGTCACACGCTCGGAATAGAGTCGCTATCAGCTGGTCTGCGGTGGGGTTCAGTGAGTTATCCTCCAGCTTCAGAGCTTCCTCGAACACTTTCTTATTGAATTTCGCGGTCTTCCACCTCCGCTCGTTATGTTGAGTTCTACTTGACTCAGCCTGCGTCCTGCCTCCAATGTGGTACCAGATCACTTGATGGTCACTGTGGGTATATTCCTCACTTACTCTCCAGTTTACGGCTGGACTCCGCTGGACTCATCAGACAAGGGCTGCAGAAAGTTACATCTATGATGGACTCTCGACCTTCCCTACGGTAGATGCTGGCATTACCTTCGTAGGCGATGTCTACATTCAGTTTTGCCAGAGCTTCAAGCAAGCTGCTTCCCCTTGTGTTTGTGAGTCGGCTACCCCACTCGACCGCCCAAGCGTTGAAGTCGCCGGCTATGACGATTGGTCTTCGATCGATTAACTCATCTGTCACCTTGTCCAACATCTGGTTGAACTGCTCTATCGTCCATCTAGGGGGTGCGTAGCAGCTACAAATTGTTTCGGTGATTTTAACAATCACGAAACCTTCATCTGCACGGTACACAACTTCTTGAACGGGGTATTTTTCCACTGTCCAGATTGCTACGGTCTTGGTCCTGTCTGCTGTACAGTTACCATCTCCTGGGGGGATTCGGTATGGCTTCGAAACTATAGCAACATCGCACTTTCGTTCTGCAACGGTTTGTTGCAACAATAGTAGTGCTGTATCACAGTGGTTGAGGTTGGTTTGAATTACATCCACTGGGATTTAAGAGCACTCGCTTGTTTGAAGGCCGGACATCTTCAGCCACCTGTTGGGTGATTTCTGTTTTCCGTGTTAGCGCAGATCAGAAAATTCGGTGACTTCTTGCAGTTTTGAGCCTTGTGGCCTTCCTCACCACACCTTCTGCATAGTTTGCTTCTGTCAGGCCCTTTGCAGTTTCGTAACAGGTGGCCGTACTCTAGACATTTGAAGCACACCTCCGGTTGCTGAAAAATACTCAGTGGGCACACAGACCAGCCTACTTTGATCTTGCCAACTCTTAGTCTCTTGTTAGCTGCATCGATCGGTAGTTTAATCGATGTCACCTTCGTGCCAGAAGGCTCGTTTCTTATGCGGATGGTCATCTGGGCTTCTCCTAGCTCTCACTACTCCTTCATAGCTAACCCAACTTCTTCTTCCGATGTGACCTCGTCCAAGTCCTTGCATAGGAGGGTTGCTTCCGGACACAAGGCTCTGACTTGGACCTTGTCGCCCATAACCCTCTCGTAAGCTTTTTGTAGGAGGAGCTGCTGGCTTTTGGATTCCTTTTTAACTCGAGGATCATTTCATCATTGGGAGTGCGCCTAATTTTCTGCACGTCGGCCCCTAGCTCCCTATGGTCCGGATTAGTCCACATGGTGCGCAGAACTTCCGCGTACGTGTCGTCGCTTGCTTTGACGATGAGAGCTTCACCTTTGTTTCTCCTCTTGATAAACTTCCGTTTTTCGGATCTGTCTTTACCGCCCGATTTCTGTTTTCTTTCGCCGACGACCTGCCATGGGGTATGGCCGCCTGCAGTGACATCCTCTACTGGATGACGTTCACCAGTGCTGGTGGCGTCCTTATGTTTCTTAGAGCCGCCGGGTCTAACATCTCCTGGTGATGCCCTTGGCCTCTTTGGCGTGCAGAAGTGTGTAGTTTGGGGGGGGGGGGGGATCCAAGCCCCTGGACTCCTGCTTTACTTGGTGCAGCCATTCCGCTCTTACCCTCAACGTCATCGAATTCAGTAGTCACCAACATCGGATCTACCCTTCTCCGACGGAGGATTACCCACCTGTGGATAGTGAGCCATTTAGCTCCTACATACTGACGCAATCGACTCGGGTAATTCCGACTGCGAAAGTCCCCTACAACATCACCCGAGATCGACAACCTGCCACTCTATTCAACCAGTCGCTTCTTGATTCACCCGCCATTTTCGCTGTAGAGCCGACATGATTTGCGTAATGTTGATCGCATTCCAAACACTTTCGTCACGACACATTCTATAGACAACGTTACCTGGGCTGGTATCTGCCCTACTGATGGCAAGCATCTCGCTTTGCAATGGTCCAAATCGTGGGCAGTCAAAGACTACGGTGACGCTGCGTGTCCGAATCGATACAAATATTGCCTGAGGCAACCATGGCCAGACAGAAACTGCGTAAGGTAGAAGTTTACCTCGCCGTGCTTTCTTTTCATCCAGATCGATAAATCCGGTATGAGCAGGTGCGTCAATTGACCGTTCACCCCGTGTCCCATTCTCGTTGCCATTTAGTCATCGACGCCGCTCTCACCAGCTTTCTAATTCCTCTAATATTTCTCCGCTGGTAACATTTATTGTCTTCCGCGATAGTAATGCCAATCGGGATCATTCCGGCAATTACGCATTCAGTCTCCGATGAAATAGTTCGCTACGCACTCACGACTTGCATGGCCATGAACCTGAACGTACTGTTCAAATTCGCCCGGTTTCTCTTGGTTTCCAGCGCTGCGACCCAGGCTGGACCTCCGTATCTAAGTATCGATGATGATACTCTAGCCAGTAGACGCCGCTTACTACTTCTAGGTCCGTAGCTATTCGGCATGATTCTAGCTTCCGCATTGATGGCCTTCGCCGCCTTCCCACAGGTATAATCTACGTGGCTGTTGAAATTTAGCCGGTCGTCGATCATCACACCCAAATATTTCAGCACGCGCTTCGAGACTATGGCAAGCCCTCCGATGACGATTTCTGCTCGCTGTACCGCTTTGCAGTTGCTGACAATCAGCACCTCCATTTTGTGGTAGGCTATCTGCAGCTTTGATCCCTGCATCCAGTTTTCAATTATGCCGATTGCTTTGGTCGCCAGCATTTCCACTTCCACCAGTGTTTCGCCTTTCACTTATAATACGACATCATCTGCAAAACCAACGATCACTACGCCTTTGGGAAACTTCCCTTTCCGGAAACCGAATTGCATCCTTGATAGCCCGTGCTCGCTCTCAGTAAATTTCGTCAGCCTGTTGAGGACGATTCTCTCCAGGAGTTTCCCAAGCGTATCCAATAGGCATATTGGCCTATACGATGCTGGATCCCCCTGAGGCTTTCTTGGCTTTGGCAACAACACTAATTTCTGTATTTTCCACCTGTCCGGGAAATTGCCTTCCTCTAGACATTTCTGTAACACATCCCTGAACATTTCCGGGAATGCCTGAATCGCCACTTTCAGAGCCACGTTAGGGATTCCATCCAGTCCGGGTGCCTTCCTCACCATAAGCTTTCGCCACTGCCACGAGCTCCTCGTTCGAGACTTGCATGTCCTCAACATTACTTCTCTCTTCTTCGCCGTACGGTGTACGTGGCCTCGTCGTTGGATCGTGTGTCGGGAAAAGTTCATCTACGATAACTTTCAGTTTTGCTGGACATAAATCTGCAGCCATTGATGGGCCTTTGATCTTCGCCATGACAATACGGTACGCGTCGCCCTAGGGGTCATATTCAGCGGCTCGGCACAACTCCTTGTAGCAGTTTGTCTTACTCAGTATAATCTCTCGTTTTAATTCGGTCCTGGCCACTCGGAACACCACCCTATTAACCTTTCTGTCTGCTGCGGTTTAAGCTCTCTGGGCACGTCTTCTGGCTCTGAGACAACTAGCGCGAAGGATGCTGAGTTGCTCATTTCACCAGTAAGCTGGGCGCCGCTTGTTCCTCGGCTCCAGTTTTCTCGGCATGGTTGTGGCGCATGCTTTTACTAACGTATTCGTTTGCTCATCCGCGTTTCGGTTCGAGAGCTCGTTGTCGAACTGAAGTGCCTCAACAAAGAGTTCCTTTTCGAAGACCTTCGTCTTCCACTTCCGCTCGCATCTATTTTTCCTTCGTATAGATACAGGATTTCGCTGACCGATGCTATACCGGATCGCCAGATGGTCGCAATGGGTAAACTCCTCACACACTCTCCAGTTCATATTTGTCATCAGCGACGGACTACAGAAGGTAACATCGATGACAAATTCACGACCATCCCTGCGAAAAGTGCCACTGGAACCTACGTTTGATAGAGTAACTTCCAGCTTTGCCAGAGCTTCTAGCAAGCTGCACCTTCTAGCGTTGGTACATCTGCTGCCCCACTCCACAGCCCAAGCATTGAAGTCTCCTCCGATGACGACCGGTCTTCTTCCGATGAGCTTTTCAGTCAGTGCATCGAGCATCTGGTGGAACTGCTCTATGGTCCACCTTGGGGGTGTATAGCAGCTGCATACAAAGATCCCATTGATTTTGGCGATCTCGAACCCTTCGCATGAACTGGATGTTTGTGTGTGTGTGTGTGTGTGTTTTTTTTTTTTAGGCGGGATGGAAAATCTGCAACCAGACACCTGAAAAACTCAGGGGTCCCCGGGACCACCTTTCGGTATTACTTCGGGGAGGGGGCTATTGTGCTTGTTAAGCACCCACTATGTCTAACTACCTAGGGCTTTAGTAGTTAGGTGGTCCCTGCGACCTGCTTTTGGTCGTTTCGCCATTTATGTTCAAGATCGAGGACGATCTGGGAGCCTGCTACGCAAACCGCGTCCCAGACGTCAGAGGTGTGAGAGTCGTTCGCCTCCCCGTGGTGCACCTTGGAAACGTTAAGCTCCTCTTCACGGCTAAACGGACTACGGAGGGAGCGTCATACGACGCATTGGAGTGGATGCCAGTAAAACCCCAATTATGGCAACTGGCTGCGAAAAGATCTATGAGTGGTACCGTTGTATTCGGGCTGGCGCCTGTGTCGTCTCCCTCAGCACTGCTGGGTTACACCGAGCAGGAAATGGCGAGGTTCCCGCGGCACATGTCGTCTCCGTCCCATTAAAACCTTGGCAGTCCTCCAGTACGTTCAATTCTCCACCATCCGACCTCGCCAGTCGGGCGGGAGTATGACCTACACTCAGGCTCAGATGACCTATACCTGTCTTGCGCTGATCTGGCTCTGAACACGGTTCCCCATGAAGGGCCGTGTCAACCCTCGCATGGCCTCCCTGAATGCATAGATAACCAAGGGATCACAATAGCGACTACTCCACGTGGGCTTGGATAGCGGCTGGAGGGGGACCTAACAACATGGAGGAATCGAAAAAAACCCAAGAGCGAATCCGTTCGCTAAAGGCGGCCTAGTGAGGTCCCCACCGCGTAAAACGGTGGGATCGGGCTTGAGCGACAACTGCATTGTGCTACGGCATCGGAGGCAGGTGGCACCAAGCTAGGTGTGGCCATGGATGGGCCAGGACTCATCCGGGCCATGGATAGGATGCGGGAAACCCTTCCTTAGCAGTTGGACGCGATCATCGACTTCACGTCGTCGCGCAACAACATTGCGAAAGGCCTCAAGTTGAGCCTTCTTAGGCTACGCATGACAGTGCAGGCTGCATGCAAGGAGAGGAAAGAGCTGGAGGCCAAATTACCAGCCGAGCAAAGTGCCAAAGAGTTGGCACGGCTAGCGGCCACCGAAAGGGTGAGGGACATAGCCTCGAAGCAGACGTAGACGGAAACATCCGTCTCCGTCGGAGAGTCCACCCTATCTATGGGGGCGAGGACCTCCAAGTGGGCTAGGCAGTCTCCGGGCGAGACGGCACCTGGCGCTTCTAAGAAGCGTATCGTGTCGGAAGCCCCAAAAGGGAAACGCACCTATGCGAACGTGGCGGCTGGGTCAGAGGGTCCATCCTCGCGACCAGCTTCGGCTTCCTACAAAGAGAGAGGCCCCGGCGCTAAGCCCAGCGCAAAAGGCGCGACATCCAGCTCGCGTGTTGTCTCAAGCGCCGAAGGGAGCCCGAGTGGCAGGGCCCCAACGACAACATCAGCCATAACTAGCACGGAGGAAGATGCCAGTGCTAGGAGGGGGACGAGCGATGACCCCAGGCGGGGCAGGGAAGGCCCCTGGAATAAAGTAGGGAAAAAGAGGAGTAGAACCAAAGCGAAACCGCGGAGAGGCCCTCATCGTCAAGATCGAGGCATCTAAGTACTCCAAGGTCTTGAAAACAATGCGTAGGGACGCTAAACTGGCAGGCCTAGGCGCCGATGTGCGGAGTATACGCTGTCCCCGCACTGGCGAAATGCTCCTGGAGCTTAAAAAAGCGACAACGCTTAAGGGCCCGGCGTATAGAGACCTGGCAAAACAGGCCTTAGGTCTCGCAGGTGACAATCCAGTGTAAAAACCTGGATGAGATCACCGAGGCAGACGAGATCTCCACTGCACTGAAGGAACAGTGCAAGGTCGAGGTTGCTGCCGCAGAAATACGTCTGAGGAAGGGTCCACTTGGGACCCAGGTGGCAACCCTGAGGGTAGCGGCAGTCGACGCAAACGCGGCGTTGAAAGTGGCGAAGGTAAAGGTGGGATGGTCAATATGCCCACTAAGCCTGCACCAGCCGCCGAAGGCATGCTTCAGATGCCTAGAGAGCGGGCACATGTCCTGAGAATGCAAAAGCCCAGATAGGAGCAACATGTGCAGAACGTGTGGCAGCACTAGCCACAAGGCGCGGGATTGCAAAGGTCTCCCCAAAAGCTTGATGTGTGCCGGGAAACCGGCCGATAAGCACGTCATGGGGGGGGGGGGGGGTGGCTAAGTGCCCGACCGCTAAGGGTATTCCAACGAGCCAACCGTAATGTAGGTAACCCAATTAAACCTGAACCATTGTGAGGCAGCCAAGCAAGTGCTGTTTCAGACAGCTAGCGAGTCGGCATCGGATATCACCATAATTTCCGGCCCATACCGCATCCCATCCGGCAACGGGAACTGGTTTGCGGACAGTTCTAATATGGCGGCATTATGAACGACGGGCAAGTACCCGGTTCAGGAGCTTGTGTCTATCAGAAACGAAGGCTTCGTGGTTGTAAAAGTGAATGGAGTGTTCTTCTGCAGTTGCTACGCACCGCCAAGGTGGTCGATCGAACAGTTTTCCAATATGCACGATCGGATGACAACGGAGCTAACTGGCCTGAACGCGTTGATAATGGCGGGGGACTTCAACGCTTGTGCGCTCGAGTGGGGGAGCCGCCTTACCAACCCTAGGAGCCAGATTCTTCTGGAGGCCTTGGCTAGGCTCAATGTGGACCAACGTGGGTACCAAGTGTACCTACCATAGAAACGGAGCGGAATCGATCATCGATATAACATTTAGCAGTCCTGGGCTGCTAAACCATTGGAGGGTGGATGATGGCTACACCCATAGTGACCACTTGGTGGTACATTATTGTATCGTCCACAATACAAGGCAGCGCGTGGAAGGAGGAGTGTACGAGCCCAATGTTCGCTTGCCGTGTCTCCGAACGTGGTATATTAGGAATCCCTAAGATGGAGTTTACTGGATTCCAATACGGTATTCAGATGTGTAAATAAACTGCGGACGTGTGTACTCTTCGACTTTACGTTTTCAACTCCTGTATATTTAGATTATCGCTTATCACTAGGTAGTGGTGGTGTGCCCCCCATGTGTGGTAAATTTCTAACTCTAGGTAAATATTTTATACGTTGGTTAGTATTGTAATTGTGTGGTGATGGTGATAGGGTTCCTAATATAGTGCAATAAATACAATTCATTTTCTTCCTTTAAATTTTCATTTAAGGTTTCAGTATCGCGCTCGTACAAGGAGCATCCACTCCATTCGCCCGCAGATGGAGGACGTCCTACTTTGATGTAAAGACTTTTAAAGAGGCGCTTGAGAGGGAACGAAACTTACGTGAAACCCAGGAATCTTGCGGTTAACGACTCGTTATGACACTTACACGAGCGTGCGACCATGCCGAGGGAAGTCAAACCGAGGAATTGAAGATCGCCGGTGCATTGGTGGACGGAGTCGATCGCCGACCTCCGAAGAACATGCCTCCACGCAAGACGGAGGGTGCCAAGAGCGTGGTCAGACGCCGATAGAATCGAGCGTAGAGGGGCGCTAGTCACCGCGAAGGCCGTACTAAAGAGGGAGATAAAGGCCCGCAAGTGAGCCTGCTTCGAGGGTCTGTGTCAGAAGGCCAATACGAATCCCTGGGGTGACGCCTACCGGGTTGTAATGGCTAAAACCAGAGGATCAGTGGCTCCAACCGAGCGTTCATCAGAGCTGCTGCAGGTGATCGTTGGGGGACTCTTTTCGAGCCACGACCCAAGTCCATGCCCCCCCCCCCCCGCCGCCGTAGATGTGTCCCATGACCAGCGTTCCAGTATCTCAGACCTTAACGCTGTCATAGCGACGGAAGGGTGGATGGTTCAGCTGAACACCCGTGACCACGTGGGCACTGACAACGGCACAACGGGGGTCAGCAACGAGACGACGGTGACGAATAATGAACTCATTGCGATAGCAAAGTCGCTAAAGGTGAACAAAGCGCTGGGACCGGATGGTATTCCGAACCTGGCCATCAAGACTGCTATCTTGCTGGATCCCGAAATGTTCAGGGTGGTGATGCAAAAGTGTCTGGACGAGGGCGTCTTCCCGGACGCCTGGAAAATTCAGACCCTTGTACTGCTACCAAAGAAAGGGAAGCCATCAGGAGATCCATCGGCATATAGACCTATATGTCTGTTGGATACAGCGGGTAAGGTGCTCGAGAGAGTAATCCTCAACAGACTGACAACATACAAGGAGGGTATAGGCGGTCTGTCTAATAATCAGTTTGGCTTCCGTAAAGGGAAGTCGACGGTGGATGCCATTCCTCGACCCCCACGCACTCGCTGCATGCGGAGGACTGTGCATGCCCATATTTGTGCAGGTATTGTCTAAAACAGCCGTGGCCAGACAATATCTGCGTTAAGTGGAAATTCACTTCACCGTGTCGCCTACCGACCCACCTGGTTAATTCCGGGATTTGTCGGTGGGTCCACCGACCTTTGGTGGAGTTGTTCCATTCCCTTTGCCACTTAACCATGGATGCAGCTCTAGTGGTCTTCCGAATACCTCTTGTTCCACGTTGCTCGAAGCACTCTACGTCCTCTTTTATGACAATGCCTTTTGGCATCATCCCCGCTAGGATGCAGACCGCGTCACGTGATACCGTTCGGTATGCACTCACCACTCTTAGGCACATAAGCCTGTGTGTTCTCTCAAGCTTACTTGCGTAGCTCTTGGTACTCAAGGCGGTGATCCTTGCCGACCCGCCGTACCTAAGTAAGGACAGGGCGATGCTGGCCAGGAGTTTACGCTTACTCTCTTGCACCAACGAGCTATTCGACATCATGCGGGATAATGCCGATATAGCCATAGAGGCTTTCTTGCAAGCGTAATCGACGTGACTGACAAAGGACAGCTTATCGTCGATCATAACCCCAAGATACCTCAAGAACCTCTTCGATTCTATTGTGCAGTTACCTGCACTGAACGTCGCATGTTGCACCGATTTCCGATTATTCACCACCGTGACCTCGGTCTTATGGTGGGCTAGCTCCAATTGCCTGGAGCTCATCCATCTCTCCACAATGCCAATGGAGTGCAAGGCCGTTAACTCGACCTCCTCGATGGATTCACGTAGCACAATGCAGGTGTCGCTCAAGCCCGATCCCACCGTTTTACGCGGTGGGGACCTCACTAGGCTGCCTTTAGCGTTCGGATTCGCTTTCTTCTGGGTTTTCTTAGTTTCCTCCATGTTGTTGGGTCCCCCTCCAGCCGCTATCCAAGCCCACGTGGAGTAGTCGCTATTGTGATCCTATGGTTGTCTTTGCATGCAGGGAGGCCATGCGAGGGTTGACACGGCCCTTCATGGGGAACCGTGTTCATAGCCGGATCAGCGCAAGACAGGTATAGGTCTTCTGAGCCTGAGTATAGGTCATACTCCCGCCCGACTGGCGAGGTCGGATGGTGGAGAATTGAACGTACTGGAGGCCTGCCAAGGTTTTAATGGGACGGAGACGACATGTGCCGCGGGAACCTCGCCATTTCCTGCTCGGTGTTACCCGGCAGTAAAAGGTGTATTCGATAAAAATGGCACACAGAAAATCTTCTTTAACTTTTGAATCGTATGAGTAAAAAACCTAGAAATTTGAGTAGATCATATCCATAGCGTATTATTTACATCTGCCAAGTTTCATAGTTATACATTCAGTAGTTCCAGTCATGTCGTCGAAACAAGAAATTGTCCGTGAGAAAATGTTGTGCACTCACAATCAAAATCCAGGGGCGTCCCACCGGTGGATTGCTAAAAGGCTTGGAATTGCAAATACAACTGTGTCTCGTGTAATAAGAACCTTCAAGGAGCATCTGAGTGTCCAAAGGAAGGAAGGGAGTGTTCGTAAAAATGGTCCGATGGACAGTAAAATGGCCAGGAAAGTCGTACAACAATTCAAGAACCGTCCAAACATGTCAATTCGAGATGTCGCTAAAAAGTCTAAGGTGTCAGTTGGTTTTGTGCAGAAAACCATGAAGCGTGCTGGGTTACATGTTTACAAAGTGCAAAAAGCCCCAAACCGGAATGAAAAACAAAACATCACTGCGAAAACCCGCGCCCGGAAACTTTACACGAAGCTGCTGACCAAATCCGGTTGCATCGTGATGGATGACGAAACATACGTCAAGGCCGACTTCCGTCAAGTTCCTGGGCAAGAATATTTCGTTGCCAAGTCGAAGTTGGATGTTCCGGAGGATGTTCGAAAGAAGAAACTATCGAAATTTGCAAAGAAGTTTCTAATCTGGCAGGCGATTTGCGGATGTGGTGAAATAAGTGCTCCCTTCATCACTTCCGGAACAATAAACGGTGCGATTTACACGGAAGAGTGCCTTAAGAAGCGTCTCTTGCCATTCATTAAGAAGCACAAAGGATCAACTCTGTTTTGGCCTGATCTAGCATCCTGCCACTACGCTCAAAACGTATTGGAGTGGTACCGAGCCAACGGAGTCAATTTTGTGCCAAAGGATATGAACCCACCAAATTCACCGGAACTTCGTCCAATTGAAAAATTCTGGGCAATTATGAAAA
This sequence comes from Aedes koreicus, assembly GCA_024533555.2. Lineage (NCBI taxonomy): Eukaryota > Metazoa > Arthropoda > Insecta > Diptera > Culicidae > Aedes > Aedes koreicus. Next base: position 72,694 of record JAHHFK020004657.1, read on the forward strand.
CGGAACTTCGCAAACATCCCAAAACTATGAAAACAGAGCTAGAATTGAAGAAAATTTGGGTAAAAACAACAAAAACACTGGGAAAATCGGTTGTACAAAATTTGATGGGTGGAGTGAAAAGGAAGGTGCGGGCATTCGGGATGGGAGACGAAATTGAATAAAACAAATTTTGTAAATCAAAACTCATTAGTAGTTCTTCATTCGCTGGAAATTTCAAGAAAATCCGATAATCAGTTTAATTTTGATGAGTATATATGTGTGTGCCATTTTTATCGAATACACCCTTTAATTTTTTTTTTTTTATTAGAGAGGTTTTAAATTTTTAAGAATTCATTCGCCTGTATGGATAGGTTTTAAATTTCATTGATTAGACCTGTAAGCTTTAAGTATTTGATTATTCTTGCTTCTGCTCGCTTATTGTTACTTAGAACTTGAAAAAGAGATGTACCGATGCCTAACCTTTTCCTAATATCCTCGTACTTTCTACAATTTAATAAAATATGCTGAACGTTGATTTCCACATCACATGCTTCACACTTACCCGCTACTTTTGTTTTAAACAAGTAGCTATTTGTTAGTCTTGTGTGCCCTAGTCGAAACCGCGTTAATGCTCGTTGTTCTGTTCTCTTACCTCTATCATTCCATTTTTCTACCTGTTTTTTGACACATGCAAGTTGCTCACACCCTTTAATTGGCACTCTGTGGGACTCACTCAAGCGGTAATGGGACTCGCTTCCGTGCCAAACCACTAAAATACATTTCTTATTTCAATTTGCCTTCCCCCCTCCCGTTGATGAAGTGACTACTTTAGGGGGCGGCTGTGCTCATGCACTTCTCAGTTGTCTTAGCTCTTGTCGGCGTTATTTTGTGTTGCTTTATGTACCCATCGAGACGTGCACCGATATGGAGTAGCCGGCCGTCATGACGTGCCCTCCTCCACAGTCACCCTTGTGGGACACCGACGCTGCCTGACCGCTGATGTTCCCTCCATTTACGCTGCAACTCAGTCATAATCTGCGTCACTACACTATTAACGGCATTCCAGGTGCTCTGCTCTCGACACATTTCCTCGATGATGTTCTCCATATTAATCTCCCTCCCTGGCATCTCCCTCCGAACTTCTTCAAGCCTTGGGCAATCGAAGATCACGTGTTCCGGTGTTTCTTCTACGTTTCCACACACTGACGTTACGGGTGACGTTACGTATCCAAACCGATGCAGATACTTTCTGAAGCATCCATGACGAGACAGGAACTCCGTCAAGTGAAAGTTAATTTCGCCATGTTTTCTGTTTGTCCAAGACGACAGAACTGGTATAAACCGGTGTGTCCACCTACATTTTCTCGCCGTGTTTCACTTCTGCTGCCATTTATCCAACGATGCCGCTCACACAATCTTCCGAACACCTTTGGTTTCCTTCCTCGTGTAGCACTCACTGTCTGTTCGGGAGTAACATCACCCTACCCTTGCTACGCCACTGCCGAACGAGAGGGCTTTCTCTCTTACGACCGTTCCACCGAATCGAGTCGGTATTTTCTTTACCTCTTTGAGCGATAGCCACAGCGATCACAGGCGATCGTTATCGGTTACGTCACAGCAGGGATCATCTGGTTGCTAGATAGTAGATGATCTGCTGTGCAGATAGTCGTGTCGACTCTGACTCTCGAGAAGGATGGATGGGAGCAGAGTCACAATGGAATAATGTTCTGTGTTAATTGTTTGTGATGTAGTAGTTTGTAGTAAAGGTATATAAACTGTAAATAAAATGTGTTGGACAAATATATGTGATGCGTGATGTTCCGTACGAATGTGACTCGAATGTGTGATGTGATGTATGATGGAATGGAACGCCAAAAGAAACCCCGAATAAATTAAATACAGTCCACTTATGGAGACGCCCAGTACTTTCTATCCCACAACTGGCAGTGTAAATTAATTACCCCCCAATCGGTGTTGGTTAGGGTCCGGTAACCCAACATTACGGTCCTTCGAGCCGGATAAATCGGCCAACCGGACAAAGGAAACTGCCAGCGTTGGTTATTACGTGGCTTGGATAAAAAAAATGGTTGGTTGGTGGACACAATTAATAGGCAGCCATCACTGTGGCATAATTAATTATCTCCACATCGCCATTGCTTCTGAATGGATATGGCACTGGAATATGATGGCTGCTGGCACTGGAATAGTTAGGCTGCTCGTATCCTAACAAAAACAAATATGGACATTTTGGATTCTCGAACATCGGTACTGGACTGGAAAACACATCAAATTCAACTTATGCTGCGTCGAACATCACAACAAAAGAACCACGGCACATTGCCTGGTTTACCAGGTAATTATAAGCACAGTATATATCCAGCCGGATGGGCACCACACATTTAACATACTGACACACTTTCCATTATCGGTCAACAACAACAACAACGCATTTGGAGCGATCTTCACAACAACAACAAAATACAGTCGCCGATCACAGCTGATGGATCAGCTGTTGAGCCGATCTGGACGTCAACAAATCGAAACCGTATCGAGGGATACAATTTGACACACCCACTACGAACGATTCCAGAGGCGACTATAGAATCACGAGTGAAACACAGACTTTTGTGGAACGACTGTTTGGAGCGGAATATGGTTGTGTCTATCCCATTTTCGGTTTGGATCATGCATACAGATGATTGCAACGGGAGAGACTCGAATACACATGCATGGTGGCCTACGGATGGATGCGGGTCAGTTCGTGAAGTATTCTTTCGGAGCGTTTATGGGCCAACGATGACGACATACCTAAGGCATACATCAGTTGGCGTAAATCGGAATAGGATCGAGTAGCTGCACCTACTTGTCCAGGTAAGCAGCTTACATGTATATGTCAAGCCGAGCTAGGCATTACGTTTTCGGAAACTAACAACTACTATTTTTCGGAACAACAACGATGACGTCGTCACCTACGGCACACATCTACGGAGGCCTGCCATATGGTTCATCGATCAGCTGATCGATTGAAGCAAATGTTTCACGCTAACTGTCGATATTAGAATGGATACGTAAAATCGATACGGATTCAACCAGCCAATACCACCATGAACGGAAAATCAATTTAGACGACCATTCTAAGGGATATCAGACACGAGGGTGTCTGCCATACACACCAAAGGTTGGGTACATGGGGATCATTGAGATCATCAAAGCATATTAAAGCACACAGGGTGCTTGAAATGGACATACACAGACGTTTGATCACACAGGGTGATCGAACCATACCATCAGGTAGGACACAAGGGTGTCCTGTATCGGTTCCTTGGTTTGTGTACAGAGGGTGCGCAAACCAATCCTAGGACAGAACACAAGGGTGTTCTATACCCATCGGTTTGTGCACATAGGGTGTTCAAACCTATCCATGGCAAGGACACAAGGGTGTCCTAGGAATGCCATGCCAAGGAGAGGATACAAGGGTGTCCTCTAGGTACCATTTCTAGGTCTTGAGTACAAAGCGTGCTCAATACTAAGGCCAAGGCTTGGACACAAGGGTGTCCTGTAGCCTTTCCACGGTCTGTGCACAAGAGTGTGCAGACCTATCCAAGGTATGGGTATATGGGTACCCAAGGAATTCAACCAAGGCTTGGGCACATCGGGTGCTCAAAGATAAACCACACCGGTAATCAAACGCCGATTTGCCATAAGGATGTCCACAGCTAGATTACCAAATGTAGGCACTAGGGGTGTCTGCATTATGGATTTGGATATGGATACAGGAATCAAGGAATGAGATTGAGAAGAAATTGGAAGCAAACCGCTTTCATTTTTGGCATTTACTTTCGGAAGCAACAAATAATCATGGACGACATCACACTCTGGCTGAGGGCAACATCGGAAGTTTTACCAGGTTAGTAAAACAGTATATGTACCAGCCGAGGTGACTTTCGGATTTTACATGTAATCTTTCCCCACATGTACTCAAATTTTGGAATGAGGATATTCGCCGAAGCCATCACGTGTCTGAACCCACCGGATCCCAGGACCCTTCAGCGATCGATAGTATCATCGCAAACGGCATCGGCAACATCAATGGATACAACCCACGGTATGACAAGGTGCCCATTAAGGATTTAAACCTAGCGAATTCGTAGGACATCCCAATCCTGGCATTTCAACTCCAAACAGCGGACGAACTTCGGAAGGATCGTGGCAAGGATATCTTCGGATATACCCAAAAACCAAAACCCAAAGAACAGGAGCGCAAAATTTGAAGGGTCACACATCGTTTTACATTCGTGTAAATGAAACGTGGAGAACGGAGAGCTGAGAGACGAACGAGATTAACATCAGCGGCAGCCACAGGTCTTTGAGGGTGGGTGAGCAATCAATTCACCCATCAATACATTGAAACACTAAATGAACGTTGGACCAAGGGAATGGAAGAAGGGCAGTACGTCGATGAAGCCTGGCCACGGAGAGGTATATTCAGAAATGTTGGACATTTCAGGGTGGGTGAGTATGTTCGGGAGTAACATCACCCTACCCTTGCTACGCCACTGCCGAACGAGAGGGCTTTCTCTCTTACGACCGTTCCACCGAATCGAGTCGGTATTTTCTTTACCTCTTTGAGCGATAGCCACAGCGATCACAGGCGATCGTTATCGGTTACGTCACAGCAGGGATCATCTGGTTGCTAGATAGTAGATGATCTGCTGTGCAGATAGTCGTGTCGGCTCTGACTCTCGAGAAGGATGGATGGGAGCAGAGTCACAATGGAATAATGTTCTGTGTTAATTGTTTGTGATGTAGTAGTTTGTAGTAAAGGTATATAAACTGTAAATAAAATGTGTTGGACAAATATATGTGCTGCGTGATGTTCCGTACGAATGTGACTCGAATGTGTGATGTGATGTATGATGGAATGGAACGCCAAAAGAAACCCCGAATAAATTAAATACAGTCCACTTATGGAGACGCCCAGTACTTTCTATCCCACAACTGGCAGTGTAAATTAATTACCCCCCAATCGGTTAGGGTTGGTTAGGGTCCGGTAACCCAACACTGTCTCTGACCAGGATAATGTCGATAGGAATCATTCCGGCGATAACACATCCTGCTTCCAAAGAGATGGTACTGTAAGCGCTCGCAACTCGCGTGGGCGTGAGACATACTTTTTTTTTTATTTTATACTTTTTTTTTTTTTTTTGGGGGCGGGGAAACCGGGGGGGCCCCCCTTTACTGTAGTTTTGGGGGGGAAAGGTAGGTTGGAGACACCTTTTTATTGTTGTTATTTCGGTGTTTTTGGGGGTTGTTTGGGTTTTCCCCTTTTCCGTTTTTTTCAAAAAAATGGTGGGTGGGGGGTGGGGGGTCGTCGATCATCCCTCCCAAGTACTTCAGTGCTCGCTTCGAGGTTATGATATGATATGACCGAAATCTTCACGGCCTGAACCTCGAAAATACGATCACCTGACAACACGCGAAGAAAACCTGGCCAACTGAGAGCGACGGAACACCACACAATTGCCGCACTGATTTCCGCTGGCGTGTGAACACGACTTCTTAGCGTGATCGAAGCACCAAATATTATTTTCTAAACTCTTTAATTTTTTTTTCCTTGCGCGAATTGAGAAAAAAATAAAAACGCTAGCATTATTTTGGACCCGATCATTTCTTCTACAAACTAGACCACCTCAAATGATGCTACTATCTACAGCATACAACAATCAATGCGTAGGGCTTTTCCCTTACGCAGCCGGCACCACGTCAGATTTGTTTTCACTTTTATTCGCACTCGTTTTCCGTTGCTCCACTGCTATGGGTTGATTTGGCTGAGTGCGAAGCGAACAAATGAAATTTACACTTATTGCCTGCTCCGTACACAACAAAGTGCAACTCATGCACGGTACGGCTGAAAAATACGACGCTGGCCGGTTTACTGCCACGGCCCGTGGTAGAGACGCTTTTTGCTGTGTTGGAGCAAGATCAATTAAATTATAATGTTTCACTGAATGTCTGCGGCTTCCGTTAGGAGAGATTTGATAACTCAAGCACTAATCGACTCCTCCTATCCGTAACCGCGCGCGCGCGCGGGGGGGTGTGTGTGTGTGTGGGGGGGGGGGGGTGTGTGTGTGTGTGTGTGTGTGTGTGTGTGTGTATGTCTGTGTGTGTTTGTGTGTGTGGGTGTCTTCAGTTATTTATATGTGATCACTATGTGCACACTTTTTAAGCCCTGGAGATTGAAGGTGACAGCTCTACTGAAAATCAAACGACCGATTTGCCTGTTCATACTCGTACATTCTGAGGTCATCTTCATATACAATAAGCCCCGCATGAATATCTTCACATATCAAATGGATATGTGAAAAGTATTCACACTTCCAGAATTAAGAATGGACATTCCTGATCCAGGCGTGTATATAGTTGCAAATTTTTTTTTTTTTTTAATTTTGTTCGCCTGGTCTTCGCTGAGTAGAGCCTGGTCTTCGCTGAGTAGAAAGTTACACATTGTGAAATGGACCTAACGGAAAATTTAGGTTTAGGTTAACATTTTTGAACCCCAACCGAATTTTCGAAAATCGACGATTTTAAACCCCCTTGGTAAGTGATTGGACGTTTATTTATGGGGATAAAAGCATTTAAAGGTTTTCAGAGCCCACCTGATAGAAAAATTATGTTTTGGTAAACTTCTTTGGACCACAACCGGGTTGTCGAAAATTGGCGATTTTCAACTCCCTATTTAAGGGATTCACGTGCCGCACGAATAGTGTAATCAACTCCCAAGTGGGCTGAGTGATGTTTCCCGATGAACTGTTGTCGAAGGCTCCATGGTACTAATGTGCAGTCTGATTTGAAATTTACTTCTTGATGCAGTGGCAGTTCAGTCTTGATTGTAAGATACCTCAGTAGATCATCATCTAAATCCTCCTTCCTTTAGGGCCAACCATCCATCAGGGTACGCACGAGCTTGGCGAGTGTTTGATCCGTTTTCGTAGCATTAGCTATAGGCCTGTACTGCTCATCCGACATGTTTATATATTCGACGACGTTTATGTAAGTTATTTCCGTAAAAGCTGCAGGTACTTTCCCAATAGCAAACGTTTCAGCTTCCAACTCATTGGACGACGAGCTTGTGGCCGTCCTGGATAATAAGTCGGCAATAGGCAACTCCACTCCCTTCCTGTATTTCACCATGATATCTTAGCGTTGAATGGGTCATCCCTATTCGTTGCAATCTCAACGGCGCCTCAGTGATCGGTTTCCTGAATATATCCTCCAATGATTTGTGGTCAGACTCCATCAAAACTTGACGTCCTTCCACGTACTGGACAAATCACTAACACGCAAAAACGATTGCAAACGATCGTTTGCTCGGCTCATAATTGCTCTCCATCTTCGTCAATTTTTCGTGATGCGAATGCCACAGGTCGTTCCTCCTGCAGCAGGACACAGCCCACACCATTATTGCTTGCATCACACTGTATAGTCATGCTATCTGCGACATCATAGTATCGCAACACTGGCACTTGTGCGGCTAAGCGTTTGATCTGCTGAAAAGCTTCCTCTGCTTTCTCATCCCACACAAATTCACTGTTGTCTTTAGTCAATCTGCGTAGAGAAGCACTGATGTCTGCTAGTTTTGGTAGAAACTTTCCCAAATATGTGTTCATTACCAGAAATGTCATCAATTCCTTTTTATTCTTTGGTGTAGGAATATTGAGCACAGCTGAAATCTTGAGGGTCCGGCTTCACCCATATATCCGTAAGTACATGACCAAAGAAAAATACTGACGACAGAGCAAGCTTAACTTTCACACGGTTTAACTTCTCTAAATCGCTGCAATGTTGCCTTCAGGTTTTCGTTATGGTCTAACATAGCTTGTTCTACCGTATCGCCGCATCCGAAGACTACGACATCATTCACCAAACACCTGTTGCCTTTGAGTCCTGAAATTAGCTACAAGCAAATCCACGCACCATTTCAGTACAAGCGATGGAATGCCGTCCGGACCACATCCCGTTGAGGACTTCAATTCCCTCCAGCTGCAATAACCATGTCATTGGCGATGGTACAATGCATTCCGAAGGCAGGAAGACGGGGCACATTACTGGTGGCTAGCACATTGGAGAAAACGTTACTGAATTGGGAACGGAAAATATCGGCAATACCGGCGATGCAATCAGTATCAAGCAAACCATCCCTCATCGTGGAGGACAAGTCGATAGGAAAGTAGTGCCCAAGAGAATTTTGCTTCCAAGAATGATCACCTTGTCCCTTGGATTCAATTGCGAAACGACCCAGTTCAGCGAGTCAGTGCTTTTCGATCAGAATTGCGTCATTTAATTGGTCGGGAGGAAAGTAAATCACGCAAACGTGGAGCGAAGTATTGTCGGTAGCCAATGCAAGCCATATTTGTTCAACCGATGAGCTATGGGGAGGATTGAACGAACGGGATTTGAATCTTGAATAAACAGCTAGCAGAACACCGCCACCAATACTCTTGTTGCTGTTATAAGGTGACCGATCTTGTCTTGTCGATAAACGGTGTAGGAATCATCAAAGAGTTGATTCGTCGTAGTATTCCCGTTAAACCTGGTCTCGGCGAGAGCGTGAATGTCATAGCAACCATCACTAAGAGCCAATTGATACTCGGCGAGAGAACTGTTGATCCCACCAACATTTTGATAGTACACCAGGACACTTGAAGTAGCTGCAGCAGGTTGTCTTGGTCCTCGGGGGACAGTCATGGGAATTGCAGTTCCCGGCGTAACGGTTGGTCTCGTTGTCTCAGATGGATGAGCGCCCGATTGATCAGCCGCAGAGCGAGGCTGATGTTTGTGGCTAGAATGAGAGGTTTAAACCAGACTCTGGACATTCGTAGAAATAAAGGAATACTCGCCGGGTAGAGGTTGCTGAAAGACCCTCTCACCGCATTCGACCACAGGACCAGGACAACTATGTAGAACGACGGCAGCGTGTGGCAGGACTGGACTCAAGGGCTTCCAAAGGGCTCTCTGCGGCGTGTCCTGGTGTCCGGAGTGGCTGACAGTGTGATCTGGGTGTCTCGTAGCGATTGGTCGAAGCTTTATCATTACTGTCCAGTTTTTTTTATCTAGCTGCAAATTCACGAGAGCATCAAGTATGGAATGCCTTTGAAGAACATCGCTGCAAACGGGACGGAATTCAGGATTTGGATTTTCAATTATAACAAGGTACTTGCCTGAGCCCCTCACCAAAAACGAACACAGGAACGGAACGACTAGGATGGCTGGAACAATCAGCAAAGCTAGTAAACCAGCGGTGCTCGACTGTGACGGGTGGCTTAGGGGCATCCATCGTGCTTCTTGACGTGCATTCCGTTGTTGAAAAATGTCGATAGGAGGCGCACAGTGCTGCAAACGAACTACTGTGGGGGCTTTGGAGAACATCGCTGCAAACGGGGTGGAATTTAGCGTTTGGATTTTCGAGATTAACTAATGCGACGGAGTCACCAAGGCATCCATTTCTAACATCCCGTCGTCTGTTCGGGGAACTTTTGCGGGTCACCAAAAATCCCGTTCAGATTGATGGTTCTCAAATTCTCAGAAAAAGATTCCTTTCGGTCATATGGAAGGATCCAACGCAATATCCCTAAGATGTTTAACAACTCCAACTTTGAAAGGGATGTACGCAAACTGTTTCAAATCGGCATCTTTACGCACCAGCTTTCGCACGTCAATGTTGGTTTTGGTTTGTAAGCAAGTCTTCACTATCTCGCATTTGTCATCCTCGGTCACGTGATGAACAATCCTAGAAAAGTATATCCAGAATTTCTCTGGTGGTTTCGCAACTGTCTCGACAGTCATGCCAACTTTATCTACCAACTTCCTGCCTCCAATCAGTGCCTTATCTGGTCGTTATTTCGGTGTACCCCTTGTAGCTGCATCTCTTGCGACTTGGCCATGGTCAGATTCTTGTCAACACAGCTGAGTCCAAAGGTTGATTTTTATCAGCAATAGATTTTATCATCTCTTTAGTTTCTTTCAGTCGGTCTTTCAAACCAACGCATTTGATATGCACTGACCGGTTACAAAATCCGCTACATTGCAAATATTCAATGAGTTTGACCGGCTTGGAGCACTGGTAGCAAATGGAATCCATGTTTACAAGAGTCTGTAAGTAGATGGATAGGTCGCACATCAGATAGCGAGGGATTAATACAGCTTTCACAGAAACACAGCGTCACATACGAAACAATTGCAGCACAATATTGACTTTGTGAGAACAGAAATCACTCGGTAATGAAAACAACACAGAGAGGCAACAAGAACAATTCGAAAAACACACACTCTTGGATTTTTTGCTACTCGCGGCAAAAGAAAATTCGGTTCAAAGCTGCTTTCGTTCCAGTTCCCTCAATTTTTGTTTTCAGCTCAGGCAAGTAGGCCAATGGAATCCGACGTGGCTTGTGCTGCACCGCTGCAACGGAAATATCGATTTTAAAAGTTCCTTGAAATAGTCCCTCGCCATCAAAAACATCCGCGTTCTTACAGGGTGCAGGGTGCCAACATTGTATATTACGGCTTTTGACGCCAGCACAGGTGGGCATTTCTCCTTCACCACTATGAACGGCAAACTTATGGTTCGATCTTTCAGCTGCACTTCGAGGTCCACCTTCCCTTATGGGATCATAATGTTCCCCGAATAACATCGCAGTTTTACATTCGTGCGGTACAACTGTCACCCAGTTTCGAGACGAGTGAAATCATGGTAAATCAACATATTCACTCTAGCTGCAGTGTCTACTTGAATGTTCAATATTCGAATATTAACCATTATTTTTTCTTAGCGTTTCAATAAGCTTATTGCTTGCTCTCAACTTAGTGTTCTAAAGGCATTTGTTTCTGTATAATCTAGATTTTCAGCCTCGGGCTGGTTCATCCCCCTTTTCGCAGTCAGCTAAACACCTCTTTGGGTGTTTTTCGTAACTTGTCCGGGGTGAGATTTGAACTCGTGACTTTGGCGTGAGAGGATTTGATGTTAAAGGGTGTCCACGATGAAATTGCCACACTATGAAATTGCTCTAACTTTTTAACCGTTGGGTAGAATTTAATGAAAATTTGGGTGGATTTAGTTCATAGTGCATTATTTACATCCTGCAAGTTTTAAAGTCCTGTGATCAAAACTCGCGGAAATGGAGTCGAAAGAACAGCTCGTGCGTGATAAAATGTTGGGCATTCATCACGAGAACAAGGATCTCTCGCATCGTTCCATCGCTAAAACGTTGGGAATCGCGAATACCACGGTGTCGCGAGTGATTAAGCGGTTCGAGGAACGGTTGACCACCGATTGGAAGCCCAGAAGTGAAGGAAAAAGTATGCCGTACAACACCAAAAATCACAACCGCGTAGTTGGGGCCTCCAACCGAAATCCGAACGCCTCGGTTCGGGATGTGGCTAAGAAGCTGCACCTAAGCCGAAGTTTTGTCCAGAAGGCCAAAACTAAGGCTGGGCTTCGAACGTTCAAGGTACACAAGGCCCCTAATCGCGACGAGAAGCAGAACAAGTCCGCCAAAACCCGTGCCAGGAAATTGTACCTCAACATGCTGACGAAAGTTGAATGCTGCATCATGGACGACGAAACATATGTGAAGGCCGACTTCAAACAGATCCCCGGCAACCTGTTTTTCACGGCCAAGGATAAGTTCAGCGTTCCGGAGCATGTCCGCACTCAGAAGATGTCCAAATTTGCGAAGAAATTCCTGGTTTGGCAAGCCATCTGCACGTGCGGGAAGCGGAGTGCACCTTTCGTGACCCAGGACACGATGAACGGACAGGTGTACATAAAAGAGTGCCTCCAGAAGCGGCTGCTTCCTCTCCTGAAGGCCCACAACGTCCCAACAATCTTCTGGCCGGATTTGGCCTCATGCCACTACTCCAAGGACGTGCTGAAGTGGTATGCGGACAATAAGGTCAATTTCGTGCCGAAAATGTTCAACCCTCCCAACACTCCGGAGCTCCGCCCCATCGAGAAGTACTGGGCGATTATGAAGCAGCACCTTCTTAAACGACCTAAGGTAGTGAAGACAGTCGAGGAACTGAAGAAAGTATGGGTTTACATGCAAAAAACGGTTGATTCACAGGTTGTGCAGAATCTTATGGCCGGGGTTAAGGCCAAGGTGCGGGCATTTGCGTATGGACTGTAAATAAAATACGAGTAAAATGGTAAAATGAAGTTTAATAGTTATTTCTCAATCCCTGAAAATTTGATGGCAATCGGATAAAAACTCGAATTTTGCGAATCAATTTTGTGTGTGGCAATTTCATCGTGGACACCCTTTAACTACTACGCCGGGGTCGGCCCCTGCATTAGTACGATTGTTTGGCAAGTACAATCAAACCTTATGCCCAGGGACCCAAGAAATTTTCCTTAACGAAAAATTCCTAGACCAGACTGGCAATCGAACCCAGTCTCCTCCAGCATGGTGTTGCTTTGTAGCCGCGCCTTTACCGACTGAGCTAAGGGAGGAATATTTACTATTATCATTTACAAATCCTTGGAGCCTTCCTCGTCTAATTTCGCAATATCGACATATTTACATTGTTCTTCACTATCTGGATCTGCCGAACTCGATCCGCTGTCCTCCAGTTGCCGAACATTCTTTCCAAATGGCTTTTTCTCCATCCGCTTTCATCGACACATCCTCTTAAAATTGTTCACTTTTCCGCAGGCGAGACAGTTTTTTCCGTACGCTAGACATTTCTCCTTATCCCTTGGATGCTTTCATCCACAGTTAAAACATGGCTTCCTTAGTTTCCTTGTCGTGGTCACTCGAACTTGCCTGGCTGTTTGACATCTGCTGATATTTCCTGGCTAGATCCTCAATTTGCTGGTGCTCTTGAACTTTCCGCACCGTGTCACTTACTGAAAGATTTCCTGCTCTTATTAACTCCTTGAGCATATGATGATTCTGGATCTCAGCTATGATCCTGTCTTTAGGAAGTTCCTCTTGTTGATTCGCCATATAGCCACACTTCGCTGCTTTTTTCATCAGACGTTTGACAAACTCATTTATTTTCTCCTCATCTCGTTGGCAAATCGTATTAAATTCCGCTTGTTCTACACGCTGATCATGAACCGGAACTAGATGTTGTTCTAGTTTCTGTAGAATCGCGTCGGGTTAACTTTTTTCCGCTGCAGTGAGATTTAGCTCTTCCACTAACATTATGCCGTCAACACCAATGACAATGAAAATGGGATAAACATGGACTTTGCGGAAAATCCTGGAATCTAGTATTGGCATCTTGATAAGTAGTACGATCTCCTGATGATTGATGTTTCTGCATTTTAGGCTAAGTTACGTTTAACGCACGCACACTACAGCGCCATATAGATCAAAGGAATGCAAGTAAGAAGCAAAGTCATTTGGAGGTTAACAAACCATCATTCCTCTGCATGTGCCAGAAAGGGAAAGGTCAAAAAGCCTAATGTGGCGGCTTCTGATGGTGAATGAACTGTAACATCTGACTTTTTAAATCCTTCTTAGCATTTCAATTTCATTTTTGGTTAAAACTTTTTCGTTTAAGATACCTAACTGAGCTAACATTATAGTATCGATTATGTTATAAATTTTTTCGTTGATATTTTTTTTTGGTTAAATAGAATATTTAGGGAATACAACTCTGATGATTCTGCCTTAAACAACTGTATGGCTTCCTTAGTCTTGTTAATTGATTCTTTTAACTGTAATGTCATTTCTCTGTTGATTTTAACAGTTGTTTGTTGTTGTTGTTAACTAGATGGTTGACTAATTGAATTGACTAATTTTAAATCATTGGCGTCGGGTGATCCCGCAATAAACTTCCAAACAGTACCTACAGCATCCCATATTTTTTGTGTTAACCGGGCTTATATTTCTAGGTGAATTTTCAATTTTAGAAATACAATTTCTGAGAATTGATTGCTCTTGATTTCATTGAATTTGTTCTGCAAGTCATGTATTCTTAAAGTTTCTATTATATATTGAAATGGTGTATATAATATTTAGAGTTGTATTGTAGTCTACAATTTCCGTGTTCGTAAATAAAAATCCAGTCGCTGTGTATGAAAAGTCCATGTCCGCGTCGGTATTAATAGTGTCAGGAGTCTGTAAAGGTAGAAATAGTCTGACTGTCAGTTTAGCTGTCTGATTTTGATATCACTTTTTTGAACATTTCTTTCCTTATCAGTTATGGTGCTCTTATTGACATTTACAATCATAATTTTCTTTTATCTATTTTTGTATTTCAATCTCTGGCGAGTTTTTAAGAAGCCTTTGATTCTTATGGGTCATTCCATATCAAGTGACCGGCGAAATGCATCGGCCCTCTTCGATTGGCACTAAATTTGGCTGATATACTTGTCATAGGCTATAAATCGACAATCCAAAGTTTTGGAGAAATCGGTGAACCCCTCGAACCATGAGCCCCCCTTTTTAAGATTTTTGAAAAGTCTATATTTTGTTTTTGCAATATCTTGATGACTACGAACAATATCAGGTACTCTTTTTAAAAGCAAATTAAATTTTCTATCAAATAGAGATTTTTAATAATTTTTATAGTGTTGCCAACATTGTCATTTTTACAGTTGAAGTCTTAAACTACGTTTTTCTTAAAATGTCCCCACTTTTTTTCAATTTTGATGGCATCATATGTTTAGCAAACTTTTTTACATAAGAAACACTTATCGTGGAAAAACAATTTGCTCGGTCATGGAGATATTCACTTTAAAGATTTCATGTTTTATTTACTTTATTCAAAGTGTTCTCTGAAATTAAGTCTAATAACAATGACAATAGGTAATTGGGCTAGCAATTAGGTATAGCCAGATCTCAATTCGGATTCCGCAGCCGCATACCAGTGGTAACAGACAGTTGGAGAAAAATCTCCAGTGTTGCCATCTTACGTTTTTGTGTGTGATTAGTTTTCAAAACGGATATTCATGATTAATATTCATTTTTTTTTTCAATCGAATCATCAAGCTATAAATCTATCTATCTTTTTGAAAAAATAAAAATTAAATAGAACGGCATGTTACGATAAAACTGAAGAACAGGTTGACAGATTCCCATGTTTTTATAATCTGTTCTTCTTTGGCTGCGTCGGGCTAAAAAAAACTCGTATGTTAGTTACAAATAAAAGTGCAATTTTATATTTCACAACTACTTAACAAATTCCACTTAAAATAAAATATTTATCAAAACTTATTTTCTGCTGCGTTTTGGTTTTGCAGTACGTGTTGAATTTTTACGGTTCTTCAAAATAAGTTTAAAAATGGTAACTGTCACATATACTCAACGTAAAAACCAGGAAGAGATATTTTGCCAACGACGTCAGCGCAATGGGTCCTTTACGGTTTATAATCTGTTTTGTTCAAATGTGGGACCAATTTTAGGCAGCATCAAAGGCTCTCAGTAGATTGAAAAACTCGTCCGTTGGGTAGCCCGCTGCTGGGTATTGCCGATAGTATACCTAGAAATCTAAAACTACCTGTACTTGGTATATAAATTCGTTCCACTTCTCGGAAAGCATCAGTAACCAATTTGTTTCGAGTGTTTAATAATAATTTCAAAATGGAATTCAATAAGGTGAAGTATTGCAAACCATTTCCCAAAACATGGTGCTCGGTTAAGCTTCGTAAATTAAACGAAAACATTATTCATGGACTAATATTAATGAACTGCCTATACGTTGGATACGTCTTTATCAATCTATGATTCGTGTCGATTACATTTAAACAAAGTGAAATACGCAGAAACTGACTATGATATCGATGAGCAACCACACAACCCCGTTCCGTAGCTTCAATCATCAAGGTACGAAATGGAGGCAATACCTTCGGCTACATACATCACATCATCTTCTCAAGAAAGCTTGCAACAGGAATTTTCCAGAGCGCATAATATCGAGTTGTTTAACAAAGGTATAGCTGGAATCAACCGGTATCATCATCAAAACTGAAGCAGGAGAAAATATTTGAATATTACTGACGGTTTAAAACAAATATTTTCGGATTTGAAAAGGAAGATGACCTCGATTTGTTGAAACGAAAGGTGGTTGACTTTGACGAGATAGCCCAACATTCAAAGCGTGGAGCTGAAATTCATGTTTTCAAAATAGAAAATCTTGATTTTTATGAAAATTCGTAATTTTGTGAATGAAATCCCGGTTTATTTCATTAATCTTACGTGTTACGAAAAATCTGTGATAACGAATGGATTCAGGGAGGTTTATTTCATAAAATCCAAACCCAACATTCAAAGGGCGGAGCGAAAATTCATGTTTTCAAAATAGGAAATCTTGATTTTCATGAAAATTCGTAATTTTGTGAATGAAAACCCGGTTTATTTCATCAATCTTACGTGTTACGAAAAATCTGTGTTCACGAATGGATTCAGGGGGGTTTATTTCATAAAATCCAAACCCAACATTCAAAGAGCGGAGCTGAAATTCATGTTTTCAAAATAGGAAATCTTGATTTTCATGAAAATTCGTAATTTTGTGAATGAAAACCCGGTTTATTTCATCAATCTTACGTGTTGCGAAAAATCTGTGTTCACGAATGGATTCAGGGAGGTCCATTCTATAAAATCCAAGTCCAACTTGCAAAGGGCAGAGCCAATATTCTGGTTTTTGCTTAGGTAGATCATATTACTACGGAAGTACGTGTTTTTGTGAGTTTAAATCACATTTTTCTCAAAAACTGGACGTGTTACAGCATTTTTGAGCCCATATTTGGATTCAGCGTAGCAAAATCTATAAAATACAACCAGAAATGCCGACGGGAGCGAAAAAAGTTCCGATTTTGCCGACTAGTGTAACAAGCCTTTTATCAAACTATGGAGGGAGGCTTATTAGAATGCAAATTGCTTTAAATTTTGTCTCATCGTGGTGTGATAGGGAAGGGCTGAACACAAACCCTTCCAAAACAACTATTGTGCCATTTACACGAAGGAGAAAATACTCATTCGAAAATATAACATTGAAAGGAACCCTTTTGGAACTTTCAGATACTGTCAAATATCTTGGAGTAACCCTTGACAGCAAACTTAATTGGAATACACATCTAGAGCAGACTATAACCAAAACTACCAATGCCCTATGGATAAGTAAAAGAACATTTGGGAAGCAATGGGGACTGAAGCCGAAGATTATTCAATGGATTTACTCGGCAATTGTAAGACCCCCGGTTACCTATGCTTCATTGATCTGGTGGCCAAAAACGAAAGAGAGAGTTGCTCAGAGAAACTTAGAAAGACTTCAAAGACTAGCAACTGTTTCAATCACTGGTGCAATGAGAAGTACACCATCGAAAGCACTGGATGCTTTACTATGCATACTACCATTGCATCAAGTCGTACAACTAGAAGCTGAAAAGAGCGCTTTGAGAATGAAAAGATCTATGAACCTCTTTGATGGTAGGATAGGACATTTAAGCATTCTAAAAATTATTAAACTAAATTCTTTAGTTATGAACAACGAAGATTGGATGAAAAAAACATACAACTTCGACCGTGCATATCAAGTATTTGATCCTGAGCGTGATTGGTGGGAATGCGATGGTCCGAATCTTCGTATAGGATCGATAGTTTTCTTTACAGATGGTTCAAGAATGAACAATCAAGTTGGAGCAGCAGTAACTGGCCCAGGGATAGACATGTCAATTCCGATGGGCAGGTGGCCTTCTGTATTCCAAGCTGAAATTCAAGCAATTCTTTAATGTTCTGCTATATGCTTGCGTAGAAACTATAGACATTCAAATATATGTATTATATCAGATAGTCAAGCAGCTCTAAATTAAAGTCAGCAACATGCACATCTAAGCATGTTTGGGAATGTGTTCAATCACTTCAAAAATTGTCTTGTCATAATCAAGGCAATCTATACTGGGTTCCTGGTCACTGCGGAATGAACGAGCCGATACACTAGCAAGACTCGGATCGTCTCTTCAGTTCGTAGGACCTGAGCCCTTTTGTAGTTTATCTGCTTCTTTTCTTAGAATGGAGCTCAAGCCTGGGAATTTTTGAAAGTGAATGGAAACTGGAACAACACTTTCACAGCTAGGCAATCAAAGCGGTTCATTACTCCAAATATGTCTATGACTCGCAAAACACTTGATCTTTCCAAAAAAGATCTAAGCATATATACTGGTCTTTTAACAGGCCATTGTCCGAGCCGCTATCACTTGAAGGTGATTGGAAAACTTCAAGATGATTCATGTCGCTTTTGTGGTATGGAAAAAGAAGAATTGGAACACTTGTTATGCCACTGTCCGGAAATTTTCATTAAAAGAAATCAGTTCTTCGACAAAGGGCTAATAGAAGGGATAATGCTCTAAGTCAAGCGTTGACGACCGCTCCTAACAATAGTGGTACGTCACCTGGACAGAGCTAAAAAAAGGGGGATATATCACAATAGATCTAAAAAATGGTCGCAGTGATGAAAATACCCGACAAGGAATAAAAAAAAAACTCTTCAATCATCAACATCAGCGTGTCCTTTTCGCGATGGTCGGCCGTCTTCCAGTTTTCATTTTTCACTGCCGGAATATCTTCTTCGATTGTATGCCACACTTCTTCGCGGGAAAGCCGATTCTCAAAGCGGACTCTCCACGTCGGCCAGTTTGTGCTATTGATTTTGGTAATCGAGAAACGCTGGTCAACCATTTTCACAAGCAACAACAAACAGTTCACTGTTCACCCGAACGAGTTTTGTTAACGTTTTCGTACGTGGTTGGTCGCGGTTGTGCACTTATTTTTTTACCCCCTTTTCTCACTCCCGGAGAGGAACGCAAGGTGAAATACCAAACAAAATGGTTTCTCACTGCCGAATGTTTTTCACAAGTTTTCGCTCAGGTCCGACTGGGCCCATAATCTGACGGATAGTCACGGTTACTCATTGGAAAGTCAGCGAAGAGATGTAAAAGTAATTCAATGCACTCACGATGACTCTAACGTGAACTTTTATTTATATGAAATTACAGAGGTAATGATCACTGTGTTGCAATACGGTACGTGTTTAGAGAGAATGAAATGTTAAGACGGTGTCTATCAGTTACTCTACTAGGGGGATTGGGAACACACAGACAAGGGCACATATGGGTGTGGTGACCAAAATCGTTAGTGACAAGGTGTGCATTGCTCCTCCCCACATTACCGACATCAGGTTATCATCAAAAAAGGTAGAGAGCATGTAAAAGTCGAAACCCCATTTCCAAGTTACAAAAGAATTACTGTCTTTATGAATGAAATTAATAATGATTCCCTTTTACAGGTTTGGAAGAAACATTTTGATCCTAGTAAAGTGAACGGATAATTAACGGATGAAGAAACTATGGGCAAAATTCAGGAAGTGTATGGACAAGTCAAGGTTGAAAAAAGAAGAAGACACCGAGTAGTGATAAATCTGACAGCTCCCATGTGAATGTATAGGACGAACATTTTCATATGCTTCCAATAAATTCTAATGACAATTTAATTAAAAGCTGTTTGTTGTATGAAAAAGTTTTTTTTCGGATTCGTCTATACATTTTTCACAAAACAGAACGTTAAAAATTCGTTTTACCCAGCGATTGTTGGAAGATATCAGCCAAGACTATAAGCAATGGACTATCGTAGGACATTCACTCCTCAGAGCACACCGTGTTGCTGAGGAAAATAAGCAACAGATTCTCAGAAAGTTCTACTCTCCGAAGATGCAGAAAAAGTAAAAGATTTAGCTGTACACCGTGTCCAATACATTCTCATACACTTTTTCCTTGCATTGGTGTCGTGCAACTACTCAACATGCTTCACGTGTGTGTTGGTGTAGTTTTGCACTATGTTTAAACAAACGCTTTTAGGTTATGTCCGATTGCTTTCATTCGGTGTTTATCTTTTACCAGCGATGAAGGATTTTTGTGCTGTGGTGATAAAAAAGTTTTTGAAAGGTGAGCGCCCGGGCGCTGTTTTCAGAAATTTGAAAAACCTCGGAGTAAAGTGGGGGGTATCAGATCTACCACCGAACCCTAGTCTGAATTAATTCAAACTAGGGAACATATTTGTTTTTGTAGTCAAAGGAACATATATTAGTCCTTATTACATTTTATATCTTGTGAAAAGTACCAATACTCGGATTGAGCCACCGAGGATGAGCTTGGAATAAGGAAAACATGATTTGTCTTCATTTATGCGAATTCTCATTTTCTATTTGATGTTCTATAGTTTGAATTGGTTATGACTAGGGTTCTGATGCATGGTCAGTATCGGAGTCATTATTTGTTTTCTTTGCAATGAATCCGGTTTTGACTGATAAAGGGATTTTTTTTTTAGGCGTAGAACCACTGCGTCCACTGAGTTGAACTTTTGTGGTATACCCCTGTTTACTATTCTAATTCGCATCTTAAAGCTAGATCACCATTTGTCAAGTAACCAGCCCAAGACGCGTCTCCCAGTCAGGCATAATTGAGTTTACAAAACCCACCACCTTTCCAGGATTTGCAGTCCAAATTTCTTTAGGTTGCATATAGCCACTGTACAGAAATTTAAGTCTGCTCTTGTACAAAGCATCACAACTGCAAAGCAGATGTTCCGAGGTTTCCGTTACATGTTACAGAAACGGCAGATATCATTCTGAACCTAGCCAATGGTTTTCAAATGATAACTACTCGGGCAATGTCCGGTTACTAGGTCAGTATAGATACAAAGAACTCTCTTATTGAGCTCCAGAAGCTTTTGACTAATTGTAACATTTGGAATTATAAAGCTTTTCGCTTGAACGCACTTTGTGGTGACCAACCAATTGGTCATCACCCTTTGCACTTCCCAAGATTTTAATTCCATTTTTATGGCACAGTATGGTATACCGCAGAATGGTTCTGGGCCAATAAACTGTGCATTTGAACTTTGTTTAGCAAACTCGTCTGCCCTTTCATTGCCTTCAATGCCACAGTGTCCCGGAACCCAAAATAAATTTACCGAGTTCTCTTGGCACACCTTTTGCAATGAATGAATGCACTCCCAGACAAGTTTGGATGTACATTTATAATTACTTAACGCTTTGAGTGCCGCTTGGCTGTCAGTAAAAATACAAATATTTGCATATCTATATTTCCTCTTCAGACAAACGTTAACACATTTTATTATAGCAAAGATCTCCGCTTGGAAAACCGTTGGATAGTTTCCCATCGCCACTGAGATGTCTACCCCTGGGCCGAAGATTCCTGCTCCCGTTTTTGTTCCAATTTTTGAGCCATCTGTGAAGAATTTTATGGAGCCATGACGAACAGTGGGACCTCCGACTTCCCAATCTATACGTGACGTTTCACATATCTTGTAAGAGATGTCATGGTTTTCCACAGGTTTCATCCAGTCTCCATTCATATACATCACTGGCCCATTTTGAAAACTTTGTGAAATGTTCAGGTGACCGACTAAGTCACCAGACATGAAAGTTTTCAACCGTTTAAGTCTAAGCATACTCTTTTCCGCTTCTAGTTGCACGTATTCGTGCAAAGGCAGCAGATTTAGAATTACATTCAACGCATTTGAAGGAGTGCTGCGCATCGCTCCCGTTATAGCGATGGATACTAGCCGTTAAAGTTTTGTAAGTTTTTTCTGTGCAGAAGCCTCTTTTGTTTTTGGCCATCACACAAGAGAAGCATACGTTATTTTGGACGTATTATGGATGTATAAATCCACATTATCATTTTTGGTCTTAGACCCCATTTTCTGCCAAATGTTTTTGAGCATATCCAGAAAGCACTGGTTGCCTTACCGATCACACACTCAAGATGAGCATTCCAGTTCAGTTTGGCATCCAGTATCACTCCTAAGTATTTAACCTGCTCACTAAGATAAATCTTTAATCCTCCTAGCTGAAATGTTTTAGACTAAACTTCCTTTTCTCAGTGAAAGGTACAATTACTACTTTTGATGGATTAATGCAAAGGCCCTCCTTGATACACCAAAACTGGGTAAATTTTAGGGCCCATTACATTCTTTCTGAAATGATGTTGTCAAATTTTCCCCTCACTATAATGACTATATCGTCTGCAAAACCTACAACCTCAAAACCTTTTTCCTCTTAGCTTCTTAGAAGATCGTCTATATCGTCTGGTGAGAGGACTCCTCCTTGGGGACAACCTTTCGTTGCCCGTACTGTGGACGAACTTCGAAGCTCTTAAGTGATTTCTCTTTTTGCAAGCATGGTATGAACCCAGTTAATTATGTTTAGGTCAAAGTTCCTTTTCTTCATGGCACGAGCCATAGCCGAATAGGAAGCGTTGTCGAAAGCTCCTTCAATATCTAAGAAAGAACAAAGTGCTATTTCTTTTACCGATAGAGCTTTTTCTACCTTTGAAACCACACTTTGCAGTGCCGTAACTGTTGACTTACCAGACTGGTAAGCAAACTGGAACTCAGATAGTGGATGCTTGTACATGTAATTTGAATTGATATAATCATTCAACACTTTTTCCATAGTCTTTAATAGGACTGATGAAAGATTAATGGGTCTTTATGATTTAGGATGCGCCTTGTCTTGCTTTCCTACTTTACGTATGAAGATAACTTTTACTTGTGTCCATGAAGTTGGACTATGGTTGAGCCTTAAAAATCTCAATTAATGGCGAGATCAACACTGCTTCGCCGTTTTGAAGTAATGCTGGAAATATCCCGTCCATTCCTGCAGATTTGTAAGGCTGAAAAGATCTCAACGCATTTTCTACCCTGGCTTTCTTAAAGATTTTATCAGCCAAGTCATTTGCCGCGATTTTTGTTCTAACAGACATTTGAGATGTCCTTGTAGAACTTTCTTCACCTTCAAGTGATCCATCTCTGATTGGATCTACAAACAAAACTGATCCAGGAAAATGTGTTTCCATAATCAACTTTAACGTTTCACTAGGAGTTTTTGTAAAAACTCCATCCTCATTTTTCAGATTCCCAAGTTCAATCGTGTGATGCTCTGCAAGAGCCCTCTGAAGTCTTGCGACTTCCGGACTATTGCTTATGTTTTCACACGTTAGAACCCAGGATCTTCATTTGGATTTTCTTATTTCTTTATTGTATTCAGTAAGTGCACTCCTAACTTCCCAGTTTGCAATTCTTTCATAAATTGCACTATTGCACAATGTTAGATCTAAGACTTCTTGTCTAATATCATTTAAAAAGGTAGGTACGTTTCCCTTATTGCATATGTCTATATTATTTGATGAGAGATATTCCAATAAGCACTCCCCTCGACTGTTGATATCCGTACTACCCCATACGGTATGATGTGCGTTGGCATCACAGCCAATGATGAATGACTTATTATTTGCTCTGCAGTACTTGACAAATGAATCGATCTCAGGAGGAGGCACCTCAGGAGCATCACCCGGAAAATAGGCTGAAGTCACTATGACCTCAGTTTTTCCTCTGGTGGTAGGCACCTCAACCATGACCGCAACAATGTCCCGTTTGAAGAATTCTGTAATGGGATAGCAATTCAGTGTTTTATCAACCAAAACAGCAGTTCTAGGCGTACTCTGCTTTTCATCATAGAACAGCTTACAGTCCTGTGATTCAATACCAAGTATTTTTCCTTTATTGGTCCATGGCTCTTGAATTAGTACCACGCCCAGCCCCTCTTTTCTAAACCTCCGACTCATAACAGCAGAAGCTCCTTTTGCATGATGGAGGTTCACCTGCAGGAACTTAGTTGGTTTCATTTCTCAGGGTGGCCCGTTCTTTCTTGCTTGTGCGGGGAGCGATAGCCCCTTCGTTTTTTTTAACGGAAAGAGCAAAAAGCCGGGTTTTTTGGGTGGGGGAGAGACCCAGTTACACCTTTTAGCCAGTTTGCTGTAATTTGATCCTTGCGTTCAAGAGATAAATCACCTTGCTTGTAGCTACATTTTGTAAACTTAGATTTTACGTCATGTCTTTGCTCCTCTACTTTTTGTAGAAGAGCTTCTTGTAGAGCATCGAACTGCACTGTAGAAATTTTGAGTTGTGGATAATTTTTAATGATTATTCCACTCTTTACCATTTTGGCCGATTACCATCGATTTAGATAAAAGCAAACTCATCCTAAATTTTATTTATTTGTTTATTTATTTATGTTTCTTGTTTTTATTCTCCTTTGTTTTATTTATTTTTAAATTATGAAAATTGAAACTAGCATCGCTGGTATTTTATTACTTTCACGCAACAAACATGTATGCGCTAGCTTTTAAGCAAGTCTGAAAGCTTTCCAAGCAAGTTCGAAAGTTCCTCATGCAAGTTTGCAAGCTAAACTTGCACCCAAGTTTGCAAGCTAAGCTTGCATCCAAGCTTGCAATGAGGTCTTATTCAAGCCAAGTTGAATAAGGTTGAATTCAAGCTTTCAATGCAATTCTCTCACTTGCCGCGTTTTATTTTCTTTTCTTTTTCTACTTTTCTATATGGCACGCAGTTAATAAAGGATAATTACCTTTTTACACTGGTTCTCACCTGATACACTTAATTTTCGTCACCGGTATCGATTAAACTATCACTTTTTCACTCACTCTCGATTTATCGATTCGTTATGCACTTGAAAAAGCAGCAATATACATGAGCCCGAAGACAAAGGTAGTGTAAACATAACCAGTGATGCCAGTAGCTCAAAGGATACGGGATATACTACAATAGATCAAATTACTGGTCGCAGTGGCTTATGTCCCGAACAGAGGAAAAAAAAAGTGAGATTTTGTGTACCGAACCATCCGAAGGTACTGTAACACCTGCTCGTTGGATGACCGGCAGAGATCCGGTCGTAATCGTACGGTGCGGACTGCACGAGTTGTTAAAGTGGTCAGGGATCGGATTAGACGAAAATCACAGCGCTCTGTACATAAAATGGCCGCAGATCTGAATGTTTCGAGATCGTCAATGCACAATATACTGCAAAATGACCTCGGATTCCAAGCTTTCAAGAAACGTAAGGTTCACGGAGTTTCGGAACCTTCCAATCAGAAACGACTCGAAAGACTCTCTCTTCGAGAACTGTTCCAGAGAGTGATAGGAATATTCCACGGTTCCAAAGTGCTGCGTCAGTGATGGTTTGGGGAGGAATTTGCAAGCGCGGCAAATTACCACTGGTTTTCACCGAAAAAGGCGTTAAAGTGAATGCCGTATATTATAAAACGGAAGTTTTGGAGAAAGTTGTCAAGCCATATGTACAAGAGGTGATTGGAGATGATCACTATGTGTTTCAGCAGGACAGAGCGCCATCGCATACTGCAAATCTCGTTCAGGGCTGGTGCCGAGAAAATTTGACCGACTTTTTGGACAAGAATGAATGGCCTCCCAGTTTACCAGATCTGAATCCCTTGGATTATTTCGTATGGTCATACATGCTGGCAAACGTTAATGACCACAAGGCGTCTAATATGAACCAATTCAAAACCGTAATCAAACGAATTTGATTGCCGATGGAAGTCATGCGTGCCGCCTGTGACGGTTTCGAAAAACGTCTGGTGCTGGTCAAGAAGTTTAAAGGCGTTGTTATTCCAAAACATATGCTCTAGGTGATCAGTATTATATTGCGTTACGTCGTTACTTTACGTCTGTGTAAAGTTATCAATAAAATCTGTATTATCGATTTGAAATAAATAGAGTTTTATTTTGTATGAGAATATATTGGACACGGTGTAAACTGTCGTGTTTGTCACGAATGCAAGTACAGCAGAAGCCCTATACATTTCCCCATTTAAAAAACTCCTATTCCAACCGGTCCTTTCCAAATTGCCCACATAGATATCCTTTTCGTAGAGAGCTTACATTTTTTGACCTATATCGATAAGTTTTCTAAGTTTGCTAAAATCACGCTGATTAATTGACCTGGTCCCGGCTGTTAAGAACATACCTTTAAAATATCAAACACCGAAGATTCTAGTCATAGATGGCGAGAAATTATTTATGACGGAAGAACTAGTAAACTTTTATTACACATATGATATTGAACCATATATAACAGCCTCGGATCGTAGTAAAATGAATGGAGTCGTTGAAAGACTACATTCTACGCTATTGAAAATTAATCGAATATCGAAAATGGAAAACCCCGAAAAATCAGTTATGGATATTATGAATATATCGATCAAGAAGTACAATTCAACAATTCATTCCTGCACCAAATAGTCCCCCCTTGAAATTATTCTTCCATCTTCTAAGACGCTGACAATAATTAAGACTGTTTACTCGAATTTGAAATCCAAACAAAAAAAAGACTTATCTTTTCATAATAAAAATAGAAAAGACATTCCGACAAAAAACAATATGGGTCATTCCATATCAAGTGACCGGAGACCCTCTTCGATTCGATGAAAATTGGCTGATATACTTGTTCTAGGCTATTAATAAAAAATCCAAAGTTTAAAACCAATCGGTGAACCCCTCGGTCCATGGGCCGCTCCCATTGTTTTTTAGATTTTTGAGAAGTTTATATTTGGTTTTTTGAATACCTCGATGACTAAAAAGCTACAAACAATGTCAGATACTTTTCTTCAATAAAATTAGATTTGCTATTAAATGGAGATTTTAAATCATTTTTACAGTGTTGCCAACATTGTCATTTTTACAATTGAAGTCTCAAACTGCGTTTCTCTCAAAATGCCCCCATTTTTTTTTTCAATTTTGATATCCCCAATGAGCAGACTTTTTTACACAAGAAACACTTATCGAGAAAAAACAATTTGCTTCGTCATGGAGATATTGGTTTCTAAAAATTTCATATTTTCAAATTTTTTTTATTCAACCACTCTGATATAGCCTGTAATACCTTATCAAGGCCGATCGAACAGAAAAGCACCGCTTCAATTTTCAAAAAAATAACAATCTTTCATGGCCTACCTGATAATTTACAAGTTTGTTTATAAATATCGTGTGAGATCAAAATAAACTCTGTTTAGTTGTTCAGTCGTTAGTAATAATCGTAATAACATTGAGTGTTCTATAGGGCTGTGCTTAAAAAGAAAAGGTTCAGTTGGAAATCAACATCGGTCATCTTCACACTTGGGCGTTTCCAGGCGAAAGGACCTACCGACCGACTTAAAGTGTCTCCGATTTAATTGAAAATTTGTACACACGTTTACCCACGAAAGTAAGTTTTTTCCACTTATGCAAAAAATGTTTGGACTCAAGAGTCAGTTTTACATAGGGTGTAAGCATTTTGAATACCACTTCAATTAATAATTTGTAGCTCGAAAACCTTTGGTTGATAAAAAAAACTGTCTAAGAACAAGTTGTGGCCCTTTGTGTGAAGGTTGTGAAAAAAATAGACACTGAGAAAAAAAATTGTCGAAAAATAAATCGAAAATTAACATTCAAATTAGCATATCTCAAACATTGAGTTTATAATTTTTTTTGGCTGTAAAAATTTTAACTTATTACGCAAATTTTAACGAAAATTACATGTCAGGAAAAAAAGTTTCTAAGACATCAACTCTCGGTGTGTTTCTCAAAATTTTAATATTTGAGAAACTACAGGTGAGCCAGTTCTACGCCCACAGTCATCAGTATCAACGAAATTAGCCCCACGTCAGCCTACTCCTCGAACACCGATCGCGCTACCACGTAGCCCACTAACAAATCCGCAACCACCTACCCCACGTCCTCGAACACCACGAGCAACATTTCCGCCACCACCAACCCCACGTCCACAAACACCGATTGTGCAACCGGTAGTACCGCCAGCGTCTAAACAGCCTATTGACGATCCTGACCTAAGGAATAAACTTCCACCTGAACTCCGGATGCAATTGTTAGAAGAAGAAGAAGAAGAAGCCATAAAGTGCAAGTTTCTGCTACGCAGGTACCGGCTTCTGCTGGAGTCCGGTAATTCCGATCCTGTGGATCAAGGCTACGGCAACATAAGTGATCCAGTTCGAAACAACGTAAGTGATCCTCCTGATTTTCATTCGTCTCCTATGAACGATCATCGCCGCAATATTCCACCGTTTGCTCCTCCTACGGTGTACCAAAATCAGAATGAGCCAATGTTTATTCCGCGTCTGAGAGAACGACAACTACACGTTCCTGTTGAAATACCACCTTTGATCAACAATCTCCCCAATTTTTCGGCCATTACTCCACCTCCAGTCTACCAACGACCAAATTTGACGACATTTAATCTACCTCATACTAGGACCGATCAGCATCCGCATATTCCGTCGTTTTCCCAGTCGAATCGACATCAGCGTCCGAACGCTTCCGCCTTTACCTCATATGTTGGTCTTCCACGTCCTACTCCTCAAGAATACTACCCGTACGACTCTCACGACTTTCCTTCTGTCATGGGGGGGACGGTGTTACTTAACAGAAGCCAACTCGCCAGACGTCATGAAGTCGCCAAGGAGCTACCAATATTTAGCGGTGAACCGGAGGAGTGGCCGCTCTTTTCCGCCACATATGAGAACACAACGAACCTTTGTGGATTTTCGCCCGAGGAGAATATCGCCCGCTTACAGAAGTGCCTAAGAGGGAAGGCATTGGAAGCGGTTAAATGTCAGCTGCTGCATTCAACCAATCTTGAGCAGGTACTCTCTCCTTTGAGAATGCTCTTTGGCCGTCCGGAAATCATCGTTCATTCGTTGCTGCAGAAGATAAATGCCCTTCCCGCACCTAAAGCAGATCGTTTGGGTACACTCGTCGACTTTGCATTAGCCATTCGCAACATGGTAGCGACCGTGAAGGCCTGTGAGTTAGAAGAACATCTGTGTAACTTGACCCTTCTGCACAGTCTGGCCGAACGTCTCCCACCGATGATTCGTTTGAATTGGGCGACCAATAGTCAGTCTCTACAAACGGTCACGCTGTCTGACTTCAGCGACTGGTTGTACAAGCTAGCGGAAGCAGCAAGTGCGGTAACGATGCCACAGTTCTCTGGTTCTTTCGATAACAAGACTCGTCGTGGACGGAAAGACGATGGATTTCTGAACACGCACAGTGGAACGGTTCTGGAAATCAAACAACACGTAGCAACTAACGGGTGTGTCATCTGCAATGGTAGCTGCGAAGCAGTGAGAAAGTGTAAGCGGTTTGTTTCGTTGGATATCTCCGCACGCTGCGCTGCACTCCGGGAGCACAAATTATGCCGTAGCTGCCTGGGAAATCATCGAGGTCCATGCAAAGACTTGTGGGAAGAATGGGTGTGAATACAAGCACCATCAGTTTATGCACAACGATGCCAAGGACAAACTAGTGTCATCACTTGCGTCAGGTTCGGAACAACACGCTCAAGCTTCACAACATGACGTCGCCGGAAGTTCCCGTGAACCCAAATCGTGCAACACTCACCAAGGAGGAAGCAAAGCCGTATTATTCCAGTAAGTCCCAGTTACGCTGTATAACAACGGGTTCAAGGTGTACACCCATGCATTCTTGGACAGCGGGTCATCTCTCACGCTGATGGAGGAATGCTTGGCGAATGAGCTGAATCTGCAAGGCGAAAAGCACCCATTGTGTCACTCGACATTTCCGGCACGCACGACGGAAGTTCTAAAAATCACCTGACAGATGTCTACACGGTCAAGGAATTGAAGCTTCCGTCGCAATCTCTGCCCATTCACACGCTTTCGGAGAAATACCCTCATCTCGACGGCCTGTCGATTAATTCATATAGCAATGTTCAACCTAAGATGTTGATCGGGATGAACAACATACGAGTGGTGCATGCATTGGAGAGCCGGGAGGGGAAGCCAAACGAACCGGTTGCAGTCAAGACGCGTCTTGGATGGACGATCTATGGAACGTACTCGTCGAAGGATGGTCTATTGTCGAACAACACCTCTTACAACTATCATATCTGCTTACACTCCTACGAATCGGATGAGATCTTGCACGAGACTGTTAAGAACTACTTCGCGCTTGACAGTTTAGGGATTGGCGCCCCGCAGAACCAACTTCGTTCCAAGGAGGACGAACAAGCGCTGGTGAAACTACGGGATACAACAACTTTCCTTAACGGGCACTACCAAGTGGGCCTACTCTGGAAGTACGACGACGTGCGTTTGCCCAACAACCGCTCCATGGCGTTCAGACGTCACCGTTGCTTGATTAAAAGGATGGAACGCGAGGCCCGGTCATCAGAGACAATGCGGTCAAAGATGGCCGACTACGAGCGTAAAGGGTACATTCGGAAACTCTCACCCGAGGAAAGCCAAAGGACCGGAGATCGAACATGGTACCTACCAATCTTCCCAGTGTTCAATCCCAACAAACCAGGGAAGGTTCGGATTGTCTTCGATGCAGGCGCTTCTTTCGGAGGCGTCTCTCTGAACTCCGTGTTGATGAAAGGGCCGGACCAACTGAATGATCTACCACCTGTGTTGTACAAGTTCCGGGAACGATTGATAGGTTTGGGAGGCGACATTGCAGAGATGTTTCATCAGATCCGGATGAACACTGAAGATAAAGAGAGTCAGCGGATCATGTGGTGTGCTAACGAAAAAACTACAGAACCATGCGACTACGTCATGCAGGTAGTGACTTTCGGTGCCACGTGTTCACCCAGCACAGCAATTTTCGTCCTGAACGAGAATGCAACCCGTTTCGCAAGCGAGTTTCCTGCTGTCGTTGACGCTATCCACCATAGACATTACTTCGACGACATGTTAACAAGCGTAGATACGGAAGAAGAGGCAATCAAATTGGCGAACGACGTCCGATACGTTCATCAACAGGGTAGATTCTACATGAGAAACTGGGTGTCGAACTCGGCGGTAGTATTGGAAGCGCTAGAGGTGGACCCTAGGACAGAAAGGTCAATGGAAATGAATTTCGATTTAGCCATGGAAAAGGTCCTCGGCATGTGGTGGAGTACTACGACGGATGTTTTCCGATATAAGCTCTGTACAGACCGTAAAAGAGACCTTCTTACCGGAGCCAAACACCCAACGAAACGGGATATGCTTCGAACGTTGATGGCTATGACCCTTTAGGACTAATAGCGCATTACCTTATGTACCTGAAAATACTTCTTCAAGAAGTATGGAGAAGCAAAACAGGATGGGATGAGCAAATTGGTGGGAAGGAACAAGAGAAATGGCGTACATGGCTACACATTCTACCAGAACTCGAATCTGTACAAATACCCCACTGCTATTACCGGACTGAAACAAGAATTGACGAAACGAGGATCGAGCTTCATACGTTTGTAGATGCTAGTGAGCTTGGGTACGCTGCTGTTTCATATTTCCGCTTTGAGAAGAATTATCGAGTCCATTGTGTGCTCGTCGGAAGCAAAACTCGGGTAGCGCCCCTCAAATTTGTCTCCATACCTCGTCTTGATCTTGAGCCGTCTTGAGGCGGCAGTCATCGGTACCCACCTGGCTAGGAGTATTGTAGCGGGTCACTCCATCCAAGTTGATCGTCGGTTTTTCTGGACAGATGCTCGGGACGTTATGTGCTGGCTTCAGTCAGACCATCGGAGTTACTCCCAGTTCGTAGCTTTCCATGAAGCCGACATATTGAAAGCAACGGATATTACGGAATGGAGATGGTTGGGGACAAAAGTAAACGTGGCCGACGACGGTACAAAATGGAAGAACAAACCGGATCTGTCGCCAACAAGTCGTTGGTTCAATGGACCGTCGTTCCTGCGGAAGTGCAAAGGAGAATGACCCAAATCGTCACTGAATGATGTAGAAACCGTTGTAGAAATCCGAACAAGCGTATTGCACCATGCGGAAGGGAGAGTTTGTACCATCCTGCTACCACAGAACTTTTCTTCGTGGTATCAACTACGACGTGCAACGGCATTTGTTCAACGATTCGTAAATAATATCCGACTAAAGAAGTGTCATCGACAACCAAACGTCGGACCGCTTACACAAGAAGAACTCCTCATAGCGGAAGTGTTTCATATTACGCGAGCTCAGGAAGATGTAGATAAGAAGAACCATCTGTATAAGGTTAGCCCATTTGTCGACAAACAGGGCGTGATGCAAATTCACAGTCGGTTAGGCAAATGTAAATTCTTGGATGAGAACAGCAGATATCCCATCATTCTCCCACGAGAACACCCGGTCACGTCACTTGTCGTACGCGACGTTCATTTACGCTATCATCATCATTGTCACGAGACTTGCGTGAACGAATTGCGCAAAGTGTTCCACATCCCACGAGTTCGCACTGTCTATGATCGTGTTCGTCGAGAATGCCAAGTCTGCAAAATACAATGTGCCGCTCCTGCACCACCAATGATGGCCCCTCTACCAAAAGCCAGGTTGGGAGCTTTTGTGCGCCCATTTTCTTACGTGGGCGTTGACTTCTTTGGACTTTTCTTCGTCGTCGTAGGTCGTCATCATGAGAAGCGCTGGGGAGTTAGCATAACATGTCTGACAACCCGAGCGATGCACCTTGAGCTGGCCTCTTCGTTGAACACGAGCTCATGTATCATGGCTCTGAATACTTGTTTTGCTCGACGGGGGACCCCGAAATTATAAACGATCGTGGGACGAACTTAGTGGGCGCTGAAAAAGAGCTGAGAAATGCGATAGCGGCGCTGAACCACTACAACCTCACGGTCGAATTCACTACACCCAGAACATCATGGCGTTTCAACCCTCCTGCATCCACCTCATATGGGTGGCTGTTGGGAGCGGCTCATTCAATCTGTAAAGAAAATGAGAAGTTACCTGATTGAGGTAGAAAACATCGTAAACAGTCAACCGTTGACACATGTACCAGTGGACGAATGTTCATCACCAGCGCTTACACCGAATCATTTCCTGTTGGGAACATCGAATGGATCGAAACCGTTAGTATCGTACGACCAATGTCCGTTGGCATTGCAACGTTCGTGGAAGGCATCACAGGTTCTTGCCAATCTCTTCTGGAAGCGGTGGGTTGCAGAATATCTTCCTACAATCGCACGTCGAACCAAGTGGTTCTATCCAGCGCGGCGCTGATCGCGGTGGGAGAAATTGTTGTAATAGCCGACCCTAATTCACCTAAGAACTGCTGGCCCAAAGGCCGAGTGATTTCCGTGAAGACTTCTGTTGATGGGCAAGTTCGATCGACGGTTGTTCGACCACTTCGGGAACGTATGAGAGACCTGCGACCAAGCTTGCTGTACTGGATGTAGGTGCGAAAAGGAGTGCACCGAACCAGAGTCCAACCACTGGAGGGGGGGGGGGGGACTGTTGCGTGCGCCCCTCGTGCGACGCCGCACCTACATATCCGTTACGTTGATGCAGGAGAGTGAAGCAGGTTGCGATACAATGGACAGGAAGAGCTGTCAACTGGTCCATCAGTGTCATCGAGAGAATAAAAAATAATAAGGTTGTAGTGCATTGAATTTTCAACCCAACAAGAAGATTAGATTAGTTAGTTTACAGTGTTATTAGTTTACATAGTTTTCGGATTTAGCGAGGAGTTATTGAACTAGAGGTAACGAATTTTGCAATATTTATTGGAATTTATAAAATTAAAACTGAAATTTAGGTTCTTGTAGACAGCACAATCATATACGTTACTGTCCCGGCAAAGTCCCGACCGAGCAACGAAATCTCGAAACACAAACGTAAGTTAAACTTAAATCCGATTGTTGTTTCGATGTTGCAGTATATTTCCAGCAGAAAATACGGCCTTTTCATAAATTATTCACGGTTCTCCAGCATCACAAAAATACCTCTTTCGAAACATGCGTTTAGTTTCCCACAACTCACTCTTAGCCAGCAAGACGATTCTATAAACAGCATAAGAAATAGGGGAAAATGATTGAAAACACTTTTCTTATATTTTAGTTTACTTATATTTCCAATTTAATATAAAATTTCCCATTAATTTAATATATATATTATGAAGGCTTGATGCTACATCATTTGAAAATAATTTTGACTCTATCTGATGATCTGAACGCGGAACAAAAGAATGATATTTTTGTGTACCAATAATCATTTTAGTTTGCTGAAAGATATTGCTCCATTCTGTAACTCCTTGTTCATAGTCTTCATAAGATACATAACCAAATGTGATTTTCGTTAAACAATCATTATATTTCTGACTGGCCCAACCATATAATTCTTTTGCATTTGTTATTGGGTGTTCATGTCCTTTTGCTATACTTGCGTTTCTTGCCATTCGTTTTAATGTGCCACCAATTGCATCGCATGGCCATGGGAAGTAGCGAAAAAATGCCATTCAGCATCTATGCTATATTTTAATTTGAATTTACAAAGGCTTGCTAATTTTTTCCTATTTTTATATTGGGATGCAGCTCCATCAGACATAAATATCCCTTTCTTCAACTGCGTTAGTTTGTTTTTCAAAAAGCTCATTAGTTTTGAAATAAATACCTGAACCGCTATTTTGTCATGTTCAAGTACTTCAGATATAACGATAAAGCCAAGATTTTTAAAGGCAGCCCTAAGTTTGCACCTTTAAATTGAAGAAATGATCCATAAAAAACTGAAATTCGTTCCATACAAAACGTATTGATGACCCATAAGTCTCTGATGAAAATCTTTAAAAAAAATGAAAATGATCCATAAATAACAGCAATAAGATCCATATTTTATATAAATTTTAGCAATAAAATGTCGAAAATGTACCGTTATATATCTAGGGTATGATCGATAAAATTGTACAGATTACCCATAAACATATTGCAAAGGTTCCAGAAAAGGTTCAATATCATTCCTTAAACATGTAAAATTGATCCATAGAATGTATAGAATAGCGTTTGCGAACTAAAATATATGCACATGATCACTTAATCAGTGTAAATATTCCATAAATAAATCGCCAATGATCCATAATAGGTTTGAAAAATGAACCGTAAACTTCTAAATATGGTCCATAGCAAATCAATTTTGTGCACCTTAAATAATATGTATAATCCATATATTATGCCGGAATTATTCCAATTTCGGGTTTAATTTTTTTAATTTTAACCACGAGGAAATCGATCCTTGACTGCTCTACTACTCAGATTTATCAGCATGTCCGTTCCTTAAGCTATGCGGTTCAAATATTGCTGTAAAAGAATGATCACATTGGAGAAGATTTTCAATTTTCAGAAAGCTCACTTTCTTTTGCGATCTCACGTTCTTTTACGATGGCAACTGCGACACATGCTTCCCAATACATTTGGTAAAGAGCCCTCGTGCACGTAAAGAACTACGGCAGCCCTAAATTTGCACCTTTAAAACTGGAGATTTGATCCAGGAAAAATTGAACATCGTTCTATAAAAACGCATTCTTGACCCATAAGAATCTGGTGAAAATGTTTCACCAGAATCATTTTTTTTGTGGATTTTCACCAGAGTCTTATGGGTCAAGAATGCGTTTTTATAGAACAATTTTCAATTTTTCATGGATCATTTCTTCAGTTTTAAAGGTATGTGCATATCATCCATAAATTATTGTAAATGTTCCATAAATAAATTGCTAATGATCTATAAAAGTTTGTATAATAAATCATCATCTTAAAAAGTTATTCATAACAAACCAACTTTGGGCACTTAACATTATTTGATCTCCCCGCAACTGCGACACATGTTTGTCAAGAAATTCGGTAAAGAGCTCTACTGCACATAAAGAACAACAGGCCCAATTTATGACTTGATTAAACTGTTGTTTCAGAAAATTTGATTTCAATTATGCCGAGCAGACGCTTGTTGTCCAACTCACTATCGCTCGTCGGACCTAACTACAAAAAACATCCTCCGTTTGCCTTATACCGGGCAAATGCTTGAATAAGTCGTTTTCCTGGAATCTAATCTACGCTATATTTACACTTTGGATGTCGGAAACATCGACCGTTTTTTGCCGCTTTAGTTCTTCAATCCTCAATACGGCTATGCAAAAACTTCGCAATCCTTCTTTTGCAGCAATATTTTATCCGGGTACCTGAAAGAACAGATATGTCACTAAATCTGAATAGTAACGCAGTTAGGGATCAATTTTACAATCTTTATCGATCAAAATTAACAAAAAATAGAGCCCCAACCTGGAAAAATGCAGGCATAATTTATTGATCATACCATATAGTTTAGCGAACAAAGCTGATTTACTATGTATGATTTTTATAAGCTTATGGTTCATTATTCATCATTTTATGGATCATTGGCAATTTATTTATTGAAAATTTCAAATAATGTATGGGACATGCGAATATATTTTATTGCACAAAGGTTACATTCTATGGATCAATTTTACAAGTTTAAGGAAAGTTATTGAACCTTTTATGCATCATTTGCAATATGTTTATGAGTAATCCGTACACTTTTAACGATCATGCCCTAGATATAAAACGGTACATTTTTGACATTTTGTTGCTAAATTTTATATAAAGTATGGATCAGAGTGATGAATTTTATGAATCATTTCCATCTCACTTCGTTCAGCGAAAGAAGAAAGTTCGTTCGATCCAGCGCTCCGTTATTTTGGAAGATATATTCAAGTGCGATCCTTGGAAATAATTAGTTTTTTTTTCTCAAAATCTATTCACCTCAGTGAAAGGAGTGAAAGTGAGTTTTTTTTTCTAAGAAGGCAGTGTGGTTTTCCAGTGAAATAAGAAAATCAAGCAGTGCTTGCTGGCGAATTATCATCCCGCTCATTTTCGCTTCATCTCCGCGTGGTGACGCTAACCAGCACACTACTACATCGCCAACGGCCATCCAACATCGTCGAGCGAGTGCACCCGAAGGCGATCGGATTCACCCGGACACCCACGCAGCGCACCGCTCCCCGCTGCCCGCATAGAAGTGCGACGTGCAGGCGTACGGTGCGTCAGCAGCAGCAGCAACAGATCAGTAATATTAGTTAAGTTTTTTCCCCTGTCTCTCATCCCACTAGAGTTTAGCGTTAATTTGTGTGTGCTCATATTTTGTGTTTGTGTGTGATTTAAATTTTTGGGGGCGTTCAACGCTCCCACGAGTAAGGCAAATCGTGCATGTTGAAGAGGTTTCTTCGACATGGATGGTTTGACTGGAAAAGTGCCTTTGCCACCTGATGATGGGGAGGCACAAACAAACTTCCGACCGCGATCGTATCCAATGGACTCCGTTCGTCCATGGGTTGTCTACTTTCAGCCCAAAATTAAACCTCTGAATGTGTACCAAATAACTACTGATTTGACGAAGCGATTTTCAGCCGTGACAGAGATTTTTTTTTTTTTAATCAGTTCGTTTATTTATTAGGCTCAGGCGTGTGTAACACTTTGCGGAGCCGATATTCAATATTGTAGTTAACCATTTTTCTTTTTCGATTTTAGTAAAGAGGGGTGCCAATTACTCGTGGCTAGCTCGAGGTTAATGGGTCACATTGTTTGAAAGGGGCTAGGCAGGTAACTTATTTCAGGTATTTGTTGCTGCTCATGGTTGCGACATCTACCAGATCCTCGGTCCCTGTAGTCCCTTACAGGAACTAAGCTGCAAATGGGTGACCACAGCTTGCTGGGCAGGTACAAGTAGCACGGAAACAAAAGGATAATATAACTGGGACACAATGGCAGGGAATTTACTAGAGTGAAAGGGAGGGGGTGATGACATTACACTCTTAGATCAGACAAACAAAGAAATTCGTAAATCGCTTGCATGTAGGGAAGATCACGCATTCCCAAAACATCTCCTACTTCGCGGAAGGGTTGTCTACCTCGGGCCACAAGGGTATCCAATAGTCGTGCTCTGGAGACATCATAATCCGGGCAATGCCAAACTGCGTGATCGATGTCATCATAACCGGTTCCGCACCTACATATGTTGCTATCGACGAGGTTAATTCTGAAGAGATGTGCGTCTAGCGAGTAGTGGTTGGACATAAGTCTTGACATCACACGAATGAAACCGCGACTTACATCCAGACCTTTGAACCACGATCTCGACGAAACATTTGGAATAATGGAATGTAAGCACCGCCCAAAAGAATTACTTGTCCAATCGTTTTGCCAACTTTGAAGAGAACTCTGACGTACTAATGGGAAAAATTCATCATGTGAAATTCTTCTTTCAAAATCTCGCCTTCTTGTGCGCCCACCTTTGCTAGAGAGTCCGCCTTCTCATTGCATGGAATTGAGCAATGTGAGGGGACCCATGCAAAGGTAATTCTAAATTATTTTTCGACCAACGCACACATCTGCTCCCTTACTTTTGAAAGAAAGTAAGATGAGTGCTTAACTGTTTTCATCGACTGGGGGCCTCTATAAAACTGAGACTATCCGAGAAGATGAAATAATGGTCTATGGGCATGTCGGAAATTATCCCCAATGCGAAACATCTTTGGGAGGCAAGTCGCCCCTCTTAGAATCATCCATGAAAAGACAAATTCAGGGACAAAAAAAAAACAAATATTAAATAAAACAAAATAAAAATCTGATGATTTTTTTTTGAACCACCCTATACAGAACGATTTACTATGTGGAAGAGAGATACACAACACACTAGCAGATGAGGAAACAAAAAACAAATGTGCTACTTGCCGTTTGTCGGTATGGAACCTTCTGCTGTTGTTAGCAAACAAAGCACCGCTTGCTGACCGGCAGTGGATGGAGCGATGACCTTCCTTGCTGCGATGGTGCTTATGGGGTTACACTTTTTCCCCTCGGGTGTTTGACGATGGTACAGGCTGGACAGATCATCCGTCGGGCTCGGCCCTGAATGTCTGCTTCCCTAATGGAACGCTCGGCTGGATATCGGTGGTTTAAACAGTGCACTACTTTTAATCACCGCGTGATTGATAGCGGGTTGAAAAAACATGCAAAAGAGGTAATGCGGAGTGCGAAAAATACTGAACCGAAGCTCTTCAGCGGTCGATGCGGAATGACCGTGACAGAGATCACGAAAGTAAAATTTAATAAACTCCGTGTTGTCATCTCTAACCTGAAGCAGGCTAATGAGATTGCTTCCTCCCAGCATTTTACACTGGAATATAGAGTTTATATTCCAGCTCGTGATGTGGAGATTGTAGGAGTGGTCACAGAGGCGAGTCTGTGCCCTGAAATTTTGGAGAAGCGGGCGGTTGGCCGATTCAAGAACCCTCTGCTCCCCCACGTTCAGATACTGGAAGTAAGAAAACTTGTTAAAATATCGCACAGCGAGGGTAAGAAAAAAGTTACCCCCACAGACTCGTTTAGGGTGACCTTTTCTGGCTCTGCCCTTCCTCACTACTTAGATCTGGACAAACTTCGGCTACCTGTGCGGTTATTTGTACCCCGGGTAATGATCTGCCAAAACCACCCGCAGATGGGGCATACAGCCTCCCATTGCGGCAATAAGTCACGCTGCTCAACTTGCGGGGAGAAACTTGTGGCTGGTCCCTGTGCAGATAACACACTAAAATGCGTTTTCTGCAAGGGAACTCCTCCCCATGCTCTCTCGTCATGCTCAGCGTACAAACAACGCGGGGAAAAATTGGAACGTTCTCTGAAACAACGCTCAAGGCAATCTTTTGCAGAAATGCTTAAGAAAGCCTCGCCACCCGATATCAATACAAATCCTTTTGCTTCTTTGTCAGATGACGAGTCTGATTCGGACTTGGTTGAGGAGGGGACATCTTTCAGTTTTCCGGAAGGTGCATCACGGAAGCGAAAACGCATCCGAGCAGGGAAAGTAGCTGAACAGAAGTCCCAAATCAACATGCTCAATTCAAAGAGCAGTGTAAAGAAGGATAATCCGAATCCTCCTGGTTTTCGTAGTGCCAACTACACACAGGATTTTCCATCTCTCGGGGACATCCAAAACCCCTGATGCCCCAATTTTAAGAACAGAAGCCCCCTCTTCAACTGGGCTGCTCTCATTTGATGATATTTTGGAAGGTATTTTCAAGTACCTCGAAATGTCTGACCCTCTTAACGGCATTGTTATGGCAATGCTTCCCACTGTGAAAACTTTTTGAACATTAAAGTGGCCCCTCCTTGTAGCTATCATTTCCTTCGATAACTCGATAATTTGCTCTTTGTGAAACATGACTTTCACCCGATATCGATCTTCCGATTCACGATTTCAACATTATTCGGCTTGATCGTGAGGATTCACGTGGAGGAGGAGTACTTTTGGGGATCAAAAAGTGCTACT
Source organism: Aedes koreicus (assembly GCA_024533555.2). Lineage (NCBI taxonomy): Eukaryota > Metazoa > Arthropoda > Insecta > Diptera > Culicidae > Aedes > Aedes koreicus. The sequence continues at coordinate 112,685 of JAHHFK020004657.1, forward strand.
CCTTCTACAGAGTGAATTTTCCTCCTATTCCAGGTATTGAAATTGTCGCATGTCAGGCTGTTATTAAAAATTAAAGCTTTTGCATTGCGTTCGTTTATAATCCTCCTAGAGCCACAATAAACCAGAAACAACTTTCAGATATTTGTTCGGTTCTTCCTGCTCCGCAATTGGTCATGGGAGATTTTAACAGTCTGGGGAGAACTGTACGATGACAACCGGTCTTCTTTGATATATGACCCCTGTGACAACTTAAATATGACCGTTCTCAACAATGGAGAAATTACACGCTTGGCTGGTCCATCCTCACTTGGCAGTAGGTTAGACCTCACACTTTGCTCGAATTCATTATCGTTGGACTGCACGTGGAATGTGATCCAGGATCCCTCATGATCCAGGATCATTTGCCTATTAAAATTGCGGTTGCCACCGGGCTCACTCCGCCGGAATCGATCAACGTCACGTATGATCTAACTCGTAGTATCGATAGGACAAGGTTCACGACAGCAATAGATGAAGCCATAACAACGGTAGAAGGGCTTCCACCTCAGGAGGAATATAACTTCCTCTCCAACCTGATTTTGGAAAGCGCGCTTCAAGCTCAAACTCGACCAGTTCCAGGAACGTTATTTCGCAGGAAACCTCCTTCCCCATGGTGGGATCAGCAATGTACCGTGGTTTACCGCAAAAAGTCCGACGCGTTCAAAGTTTTTCGTAGACGTGGAACACCTGAGCACTTCGAAAGGTACACGGCTCTCGAACGCGAATTTAAGAGCCTCATCAAGGCCAAGAAACGTGGTTACTGGCGACAATTCGTGGACGGGCTATCGCGTGAAACGTCGATGAACACCCTTTGGAATACGGCGCGAAGATTGCGTAACAGAATTACGAACAACGAGAACGAGGAGTATTCGGACCAATGGATCCTCAAGTCCGCGCGAAAAGTTTGTCCAGATTCTGCGCCAGCACAAAGTTTCCTCGTGAAACCACGAATTCGATAGATGAGATCAGCCAACCTTTTTCAATGGTAGAACTCTCTCTCGCACTCCTTTCATGTGACAATACAGCTCCAGGGGCTGATAGAATCAAGTTCAACTTGCTTAAGAACCTTCCAGACGTCGCTAAGAGGCGCATGTTGCACTTGTTTAATCAGTTTCTGGCTCTCAACATTGTACCGGATGACTGGAGGCGGGTGAGAGTTATTGCCATTCAAAAACCTGGTAAACCCGCGTCCGACCACAACTCCTATCGACCCATCGCTTTGTTATCTTGTATTCGAAAGTTGTTGGAGAAAATGATCCTTTTCCGTCCGGACAAATGGGTTGAGACGAATAACCTGCTTTCAGATACTCAATATGGTTTCCGTAAGGGTAAGGGAACGAACGACTGCCTCGCGTTGCTTTCCACAGAGATTCAGCTAGCTTTCGCTAAAAAAGAGCAAATGGCTTCTGTTTTCTTGGATATCAAGGGGGATTTTGATTCAGTATCTGTTTAAGTTCTCTTAGATAAACTCCACGCTTGTGGTTTTTTACCATTAATGAATATTTTTTTGTACAATTTGCTGACAGAGAAACATATGAGCTTCTCTAATGGAAACCTACAGCTTTTCGATTTAGCTACATGGATCTCCCCCAGGGATCATGTTTAAGCCCCCTTTTGTATAATTTTTATGTCAAAGACATTGACGGTTGTCTGAGTGACAACTGTACGTTGAGACAACTTGAAGATGACGGTGTAGTGTCTGTCACGGGACCCAATAGAGTCGATCTGCAAGGACCCTCACAGGATACCTTAGACAATTTATCTACTTGGGCTGTCGAGCTAGGTATCGAATTCTCTACGTAGAAAACTGAGTTGGTAGTTTTTTTCTAAGAAGCATAACCCTGCACAACCGAAGCTTCAAATTTTGGGTACACCGATAACTCATTCTATGTCATTTAAATATCTTGGGGTCTGGTTCGATTCAAAGTGCACCTGGAGATCCCACATTGAGTATCTGAAGCGAAAATGACAGCAAAGGATCAACTTTCTCTGCACAACAACTGGGACCTGGTGGGGAGCGCATCCGCAAGATCTTCTTACGTTGTACCGGACAACGATTTTGTCGATTATAGAATACGGAAGTTTTTGTTTTCAGTCAGCGGCTCGGTCGCACATCATCAAACTGGAACGTATTCAGTATCGGTGTCTCCGTAAGTCTTAAAGTGCTGGCTGGCATGTTGCCACTCTCGGATCGGTTTTCAGAATTATCTCTCCGGCTCCTCACCAGGTGTGAAGTTATGAACCCCCAGGTGATCGAAAATATTGAGAAGCTCCTTGAGTTGAATCCTTAAACCCGCTTCATGACTTTGTACCATTTGTACATAACACAGGATGTCAGCCCTTCGCTGAATATTCCCAATCGTGTTTGCTTCTCCGACTTCGGAAATTTGGTTCATTTTGATTTATCTATGAAACAGGAGCTTCGTGGAATCCCAGAGCATCATCGTCCTATGATTGCTCCGGTGATATTTGCTGCAAAGTTTGGCCTAGTTGATTCCACCAAAACGTTTTTCACTGACGGGTTTTTGATAGAGGACTCCGCTGGCTTTGGTGTATACAATCAAAAATTAAAGCGTCGCTCGTAAACTTCAAGCACCTTGTTCTGTTTTTGTCGCGGAACTGGCAGCAATTCATTTTTCTTTAGAAACTGTTGCCTCTTTTACACCGGATCAATACTTCATTTTCATGGATTGTCTTAGTTCTATAGAGGCTATTCGCTCCTTGAGGCTGGTAAAGCACGAAAATTTTGAGAAGCTCCTTGAGTTGAATCCTCAAACCCGCTTCATGACTTTGTACCATTTGTACATAACACAGGATGTCAGCCCTTCGCTGAATATTCCCAATCGTGTTTGCTTCTCCGACTTCGGAAATTTGGTTCATTTTGATTTATCTATGAAACAGGAGCTTCGTGTAATCCCAGAGCATCATCGTCCTATGATTGCTCCGGTGATATTTGCTGCAAAGTTTGGCCTAGTTGATTCCACCAAAACGTTTTTCACTGACGGGTCTTTGATAGAGGACTCCGCTGGCTTTGGTGTATACAATCAAAATTAAAGCGTCGCTCGTAAACTTCAAGCACCTTGTTCTGTTTTTGTCGCGGAGCTGGCAGCAATTCATTTTTCTTTAGAAACTGTTGCCTCTTTTACACCGGATCAATACTTCATTTTCACGGATAGTCTTAGTTCTATAGAGGCTATTCGCTCCTTGAGGCCGGTAAAGCACACCTCTTATTTTCTTATGAAAATACGAGGTCTTCTAAGTGCTTTATCTTCACGTTCTTTTATTATCACCTTTGTGTGGGTCCCTTCTCATTGTTCGATTCCTGACATGATCGATTCCTGACATGAGAAAGCGGACTCGCTTGCAAGGGTGGGCGCTATGGAAGGCGATATTTATGACCGACAAATCGCCTTCAACGAATTGTTCTATATTTTTTCACTCGATAGCAAATCGCCTTCAACGAATTTTTCTATAATTTATCACTCGATAGCTGGCAGTATAAATGTAGTAAAGGAGATTTGGGGCGATGGCTACATTCTATCACTCCTAAGGTGTCTAAGAAATGTTGGTTCAGGGGATTGGATGTGGGTCGAGACTTCATTCGTGTGATGTCTCGCCTCATGTCCAATCATTATTCTTTAAATGCTCATTTGTTCCGTGTTGGGCTGGGAGACATCAATCTCTGTGAATGCGGACAAGGTTACCAGGACGCAGATCACGTTATTTGGTTCTGTGCTGAGCATCGTGGAGTCAGATCTGAGCTTTATGATTCCCTTCGTGCTCGAAGTAGACAACCCAATGTACCGATTCGAGACATTTTGGCTGCACGCGATCTGGAGTTTATGAAACTCATTTATGTGTTTTTGACTAACATTAGCCTTAGATTGTAGTTTGATTAACTTACTTGGTTAGGTTAAAATTTTGAGGATTGTGTGCATCGGTGTGTGATTGTGGTTGTGTGTGTGAGTGTTGTTGTGTGTGTGAGTGAGTGATTTTATTTAAATTGCAAACGTTCAATTAAAAAATTGTAATTTGAAATTCTAGATTTAAGAAAACTATTGTTCCTCATGCTCTGTTTAAAATTTCCTCCACAATTTTCCCATCCATAAAATTGTAATTCCTAATAACCTCGAGACAGCTGAGAGTAATCGGTCCTACCCCCTTAACCTTAGTTCTAAGATAACTGATGTATATAATCATAAAAACTTGGCTCTGTAAAATTGTTTCGATTGAGCCTGTGCAATTAAATGAATTCATAAAAAAAAATGAATCATTTCAATTTGTTTATGAATATTCTCCAGGGTCTTATGGGCCAAGAATGCGTTTTTCATGACACTATTTTCAATTTTTTATGGATCGTTTATTACTTTCCATATGGAAAAGTACGTTTGCCATTCTTAAACGCTCCTGGTTCGACATAGTAAATAACGAAGGGATGAATTTTGGATATTATTCCAATAACTACTTTGAACGGGCATCTTGAAGAACAAATGTAAATTTTTCGGAAGAATCACACACTATCACAACTCCGCCATTGCTTAAATTATTTTTCGTGTGTCTCAAAAACGAGGATTGTTCGGTTTTGACAGAATCATGGGTTACAATTTTTTCTAACTTTTCGGTAATATATGATACAAATTCATCAACTGGTTGTAAGAGGGTCTCTAGTTTATATTAGTCAATTGAAAACCACTGTTCGAAAGATATTTCAAATGTATTACATTCTTCCAGTTCCTTGAAAACGTTATTTTCAAAAGCTAACCGGTTTGACAATTTTCATATTTACGTGAGATAACAATATTTCAGTCTTAACGATGAGTTGCATAATAGTTGTTCGAAGTTGAAAATTTTGTATAATTTTGGAAAGTATATTATTTTAGACTATGTAGCATCAATTCAATATTCTCGTGAATGGTAGAGACTCAAATATTATAAGAACCTGAGCTGCCAAGTACTTTACATTGCTTTGGCTTTAAAGCTGCCAATGAACCTAAGCCAATATTGGTCTCACTAATCTCATTGAAGCCTTTATATGCCTCACGAAGTGAACTCTTCAAAAGTCTTTTTTGCACATGCTATCGCTTACGATCTCTTCTTACTGAAACGTAGTCCCTTAGTCGTAGAGAGACGTAGAGCCTGCATCATGTTTCATTAAATACTCTATTCAGCAGTGCTGTATTTTTAAGTTAGGATAGGAGTGAGCAAGACAGCATTAAAACACGCAAACACTCAAAAAACAAAAGAAATAGACAGAGACAAAAGACTCTGTGTTAGTCACTATTGCTCGAGATGTTAAGGAAAAGATATGTTAAAAAAGAAAAGCAAGAATCCTCAAGCACGTAGCTTAATGCGGCATTTTATAGAGCTTTTTGACGTTTTAATTTGCGCACACTACTGCAAGATTTGAATCGAAGCAGTGCGAGTGAGAAGCCACCGAAGTTGTGGGAAACCAAACCGTGCATGAATTCCCGCATGTTAGACAAAGAAAGACGATTAAATGTCGAAAAGGTTTTTCGACAAGTATTTGGTGGCACAAAATTTGTGCCACATTGCTGATTTCCTTGGGCCATGTCAATTTTAATGCTCCTCTCGTTGAGACTTTTTCCATAAAAAATAACTACTTTTTATTCCATTTCAAAGCTAGCTATTTGAGCAAGGCGGACGCGCTTTTTTTATTTTTGTAAAAATGTCGCGAATTTGTCTGAACGATCCGCAAAAATTTTGTTGCATTTGTGGAGACGCCATATTGAAGGAACAGAGAAAGGGGTTTACACCTTTGTTGGAGATGGCATATCAGCTGTATTTTGACAATGAGCTTCCAAATCGTGAGTTTCCATGGGTTCCAATATTACCCCTGTTGCTCATGCTACCGAACATTGCTTGGTTGGATGAAAGGTACGCACAAAGGCTTACCTTTTGCCAAACCTATGGGGGGGATCGAATCCAACCAATCACATGAGCGATTGTTACTTTTGTTTGACAAAATTTCATGGATTTTCCAAAGCTTTGAAACATAAAAATTGAACATTCATCAAGGCCAACATTGCATTCCGTTGCAAATGTCTGCTCCAATATCTCCAAATATTGCTGGACGTGCTGATGAGCGGGATTCGGAACCAGGCGAATCTGAGAAAAGCTTTCAGGATGATTCAGATTTTTTACCTTCGGAGTCTGGAGGGAAACGCGTGTTATGAACCCAAGAGGAGTTCAACGATTTGATTCAGGAGTCGGAGATACCCAAGACCTACAAGCGCAGCTGCTATTTCCATACAAAAGTGGCGGAATGTCCTGGAAAAAGATGTAAAGGTGTCATCTTATAGGAAGAGACATTCAGATAACATTAAATATTTTTTTCGATGGACGGTGATCTTGTCTTTTGCAACAACATCGAAGTTGCCACGGAAGAGCTACAGTTAGAGTATCACGCAACTGACTCGAGGCTCTTCATCGACGCTTCAAGCGTAAGCTTCAACAGAGTGTTACTGCACAATCGATATAAGTATTCTTCAGTGCCAGTTGCATTGGCAGCTCACATGAAGGAAACTCATAGAATACAAAAATGACTTTTTAGAAAGATCAAATATTCGGAACACCAGTGGAATCTCTCGTGGTGACCTTAAAGCAGTGGTATCGTTCACTGGGCTTCAAGGAGGCTACACAAAGCATTGTTGTTTCCTCTGCGAATGGGACAGTCGTGCGGGGATAAACATTACCATCAGCAGCATTGGCCAGCACGTACCGAGATGGTACCTGGGAAGAAAATTGTGCCAAATCTGCCTCTTGTCAACAGGACAAAATTTTACTACCTCCGCTACATATTAAGCTTGGGTTGATCAAAAATTTTGTCAAAAAGCTGGATATTCAAGGAGAACCATATTGTTTTTTGATTTAAAAGTTTGGTAGAGCGAGCGAAGCCAAGGTGAAAGAAGGAGTATTTGTTGGCCCTCAAATTAGGAAACTCCTTAAAGACGACAATTTCCAGCAAACTCTTAACGCGACAGAGTAACGAGCATGGAATGCGTTCCAAAAGGTTTGTGGTCACTTCTTGGGAAATGAAAAGTGCCCGGATTATGTACACATCGTTCAAGAGCTGGTTGATTCGTATGCTGCAATTTGGATGTAATATGTCACTTAAATTGCACTTTTTGTAATCTCATCTGGACTTCTTCCCAGAGAATATGGGAGCCGTCTCAGATGAACTTGGAGAACGATTTCATCAAGATATCGCACAGACTTAAAAGAACTTTGCTGGCAAATGGAGCCCAGCGATGCTAGCGGACTACTGCTGGATGCTACAGAGGCAAACACCTTTGGAGAACTATAAAAGGAAAAAGAAAACAAAGTGAATTTAAGTTGAAAAATATAGAGACAATTTCAACTAAATGACTGACTGCCTGACTGACTGACTGACTGACTGACTGATAGGAAATCTTGATTTTCATGAAAATTCGCAATTTTATGAATGAAAACTCATTTAATTCAACACGAATGGACTCAGAGAGGTTCATTTCATAGAACCCAACATTCAAAGGGCGGAACGAAAATTCATGTTTTCAAAATAGGAAATCTTGATTTTCATGAAAATTTGTAATTTTGTGAATGAAAACCCGGTTTATTTCATCAATCTTACATGTTACGAAAAATCTGTTTTCACGAATGGATTCAGGGAGGTCCATTTCATAAAATCCAAGCCCAGCATTCAAAGGGCGGAGCTGAAATTCATGTTTTCAAAATTGAAAATCTTGATTTTTATGAAAATTCGTAATTTTGTGAATGAAAACCCGGTTTATTTCATCAATCTTACGTGTTACGAAAAATCTGTGTTCACGAATGGACTCAGGGAGGTCCATTTCATAAAATCCAAGCCCAGCATTCAAAGGGCGGAGCTGAAATTCATGTTTTCAAAATAGAAAATCCTGATTTTTATGAAAATTCGTAATTTTGTGAATGAAATCCTGGTTTATTTCATCAATCTCACGTGTTACGAAAAATCTGTGATAACGAATGGATTCAGGGAGGTTTATTTCATAAAATCCAAACCCAACATTCAAAGGGCGGAACGAAAATTCATGTTTTCAAAATAGGAAATCTTGATTTTCATGAAAATTCGTAATTTTGTGAATGAAAACCCGGTTTATTTCATCAATCTTACGCGTAACGAAAAATTTGTGTTCACGAATGGATTCAGGGAGGTCCATTCCATAAAATCCAAGTCCAACTTGTTAAGGGCAGAGCCAATATTCTGGTTGTTGATGAGGTAGATCATATTACTACGGAAATACGTGTTTTTGTGAGTTTTAATCACATTTTTCTCAAAAACTGGACGTGTTACAGCATTTCTGAGCCCATTTTTGGATTCAGCGTGGCGAAATCTATAAAATTCAACATATATACTTGAAGGGAGTGAAACACTGCCGACTAGTGTTACTTGCGCCGAGATTCAGAACCGCATGGCATTTGAGATTTTTCAAGTATGTGATGAGAATCGGGTAAAATGGAGGTCAACCCTAAACGAAACCGATTTTCCGGACGTTTTTACATAAGTACTATGTAAGTGAGAGTAATATTACCAGCGTGGAACTTCAGAACTGCATGGTATATGTGTTTATGCATGTATGAGGAGAAATCGGGTAAAATAGACCACTTACTGGGATCCGATCAAAGTAAACTTGGTTCCACTTAGTTCTTCAGCTTTTTCTGCAAATTTACAGTACATTTGAGTTCAATATAGTAGCACCAAGTTTAGTTTTTGGGTAATAATTCTAGTTTACATCCAAAATGAGGGGAGAAATGGGCAAAATGGGACACTTACTGTGTTCAGCCCTTAATGAAACTAACACCATTCGATTCCCCGCATTTTTTCCCATAAGATGAGCTATTTTTCAGGACTCCTACCCTGCGCCGTCTAAATTAATGTAATTTTGGATCCATTTTTGCCCACTGTGCAGCGGTTCCAGTGCGCATATGACGAACGATCGTTCGTTCTTCACGGCGCTGAAGGAATTACTGGCGGCCGATGGTAAGAAGGCTCAGATAAAAGGTGAAGTCAGCGGTGTTCTCTATGGTGTTGACGGTGAAGAAGATGTTATGAAAATCGACATTAGTCAAATGAAGTTTGTGGTCGTTGAACGCTTCAGCATGAATCCATGTTGATCGTCGCTGATATATTGATTCACGTGGAAAAATATGGGTTCCAAAACTATCAGTTAAACACCTTAGAGGCTGCGCACAAGCTCGAAATTCCGCGATTGTTATCAGCATTTCTCCTAGCTCCCTTTTTGTGCACGGGAAACATAGTGTTCCATAGTGTTGGAAACTTACCGGTCGTCAATGATGACCGATAGATGTGGCATAATGGTGCAGTCAGCGAAGCAATGCAATGTATTACCGTATTATACCGTTTAACTTGTTTGCAGCAGCAACGATATCTGCATCGTCGATAGGGATTGCGTTTAAATAACGGTCAGACCAAGGGACGGTATTGGAAGCAACTTCGATTTGCTGTGGCTGGAGGGCATCGTTACAGATGCTTCACATGCTACAGATGTCGATAATGGACTCAGCGATAACCCCGGTACGAGAGATGGATGAAGGTAAACCGTTCTCCTTGCTCATTGATGTGTCGCCAGAACCCCTTAGGATTATGTTTCAGTTTGCTTTGCAGCTTACGTTGATGTGCCAAGAAGCAGCTTCGAGCCAACTGCTTATATCGATGGTTGAGCGTCACGTAATGGTTCCGTAATGCTATCGACTGGTGTTTGGAAAACCTACTAAAGGGTGTATTCGATAAAAATGGCACACACATATATACTCATCAAAATTAAGCTGATTATCGGATTTTCTTGAACTTTTCAGAAAATGAAGAACTACTAATGAGTTTTGATTTACAAAACTTGTTTTATTCAATTTCGTCTCCCATCCCGAATGCCCGCACCTTCCTTTTCACTCCACCCATCAAATTTTGTACAACCGATTTTTCCAGTGTTTTTGTTGTTTTTACCCAAATTTTCTTCAATTCTAGCTCTGTTTTTATAGTTTTGGGATGTTTGCGAAGTTTCGTTTTCATAATTGCCCAGAATTTTTCAATTGGACGAAGTTCCGGTGAATTTGGTGGGTTCATATCCTTTGGGACAAAATTGACTCCGTTGGCTCGGTACCACTCCAATACGTTTCGAGCGTAGTGGCAGGATGCTAGATCAGGCCAAAACAGAGTTGATCCTTTGTGCTTCTTAATGAATGGCAAGAGACGCTTCTTAAGGCATCTCTTCCTTGTAAGTCGCACCGTTTATTGTTCCGGAAGTGATGAAGGGAGCACTATTTCACCACATCCGCAAATCGCCTGCCAGATTAGAAACTTTTTTTTTGCACATTTCGATAGTTTCTTCTTTCGAACATCCTCCGGAACATCGAACTTCGACTTGGCAACGAAATATTCTTGCCTGGGAAGTATATGGAAGTCGGCCTTGACGTATGTTTCGTCATCCATCACGATGCAACCGGATTTGGTGAGCAGCTTCGCGTAAAGTTTCCGGGCGCGGGTTTTCGCAGTGATGTTTTGTTTTTCATTCCGGTTTGGGGCTTTTTTGCACTTTGTAAACATGTAACCCAGCACGTTTCATGGTTTTCTGCACAAAACCGACTGACACCTTAGACTTTTTAGCGACATCTCGAATTGACATGTTTGGACGGTTCTTGAATTGTTGTACGACTTTCCTGGCCATTTTACTGTCCATTGGACCACTTTTACGACCACTCCCTTCCTTCCTTTGGACACTCAGATGCTCCTTGAAGGTTCTTATTACACGAGACACAGTTGTATTTGCAATTCCAAGCCTTTTAGCAATCCACCGGTGGGACGCCCCTGGATTTTGATTGTGAGTGCACAAAATTTTCTCACGGACAATTTCTTGTTTCGACGACATGACTGGAACTACTGAATGTATAACTATGAAACTTGGCAGATGTAAATAATACGCTATGGATATGATCTACTCAAATTTCTAGGTTTTTTACTCATACGATTCAAAAGTTACAGAAGATTTTCTGTGTGCCATTTTTATCGAATACACCCTTTACTGCTAAGCACATCGAGAATGCTGTCGTAATCTGCATTTGCAGAAGTCATGATAGGTGGATAACGGTACAATAGCTTAGGTTAGGTTCAATCAGTTCACGAGATTGAGAAGAAGTGGAGGATGATGAGCCATCTGTTATACTAGTGCAGATGGGGCTAGCATGATGATCAAGGTAATGTATATAAAGGTATGGTGTAAGTTTAAATATAAAGACATTTGAAATACAACAACTTAAAGCTTTAATGTTGCATAAAAGCTTGCAAAAAATATCGCTATTGCTAGAGACGAATAATTTACTTAAAATTTTAAACCTCTTTAATCAAATAATATTAATAATAATATCGCTGTATCAGTAGAGGTCCAAAATTAAAATTCGATGTTTTTAAATGACGTGTTAAATTCAGAATTTGTATCTGTGAATGGTTTAGGATGATAGAGAAGAAAACAAAAATACTTTGGAATACATTTAAATTCAATAAAGATTTTTTTTAAAGCTTCGTCCTAAAGGACCACCCTAAGGAAAATAATTGAGCCACCCAAATTAAACAAATAAATTAAGCAAATACAATGTAGACAATGGCCTACGATGATGAAAAGAGGTGTTAAAATACGATGATTTTCAAAATGCCATTCAAATTCTGATTTGTTTAGATTTTCTTTCAATTTACGACAAAAAGGATCACCCTAATGGAAGATAAGTGGGCCACTTTAAGGAAATATCACATATTAAATGTAGACAATGGCTCACGATTGTATTAGAAATGAGTCAATTCTCTTATCTTCAATACATTACCTACCTTACCAATCAGACTATTGCCGGTGTGGCCTCTGCTGTACACAGAAGTTGTTTCCATTGTAATCAGTCCATGGCTGTACCTCGCCAGCCTCGCTGTCTGCAGAGGGCCCGCAGGTCGCCTTCTACTTGATCGATCCACCTTGCTCGTTGCGCGCATTTTCTTCTTGTACCTGTCGGTTCGTTTTCGACAACAATTTTCACAGGGCTGTCGTCCGACATTCTTACGACATGCCCAGCCCATGGTAGTCGACCGATTTTTGCGATGTGTATGATGGGAGGTTCTCCCAGCAACTGGTGCAATTCGTGGTTCATTCGCCTCCTGCACATTCCGTCTTCCATCTGCACTCCACCGTAGATCGTACGCAGCACCTTCCGTTCAAAGACTCCAAGGGCACGTTGGTCCTCCACTTGCAATGCCCATGTTCCGTGGCCGTAGAGAACTACCGGTCTAATAAATGTCTTGTAGATGGTCAACCTTGTGGTTCGGCGAACTTTGTTCGATCTTAGCGTCCTTGGTATTCCAAAGTAGGCACGATTGCCAGCCATGATGCGCCTTTGTATTTCGCTGCTGGTGTCGTTATCGGTGGACACCAATGAGCCCAGATATACGAATTCGTCTACTACCTCGATTTCATCACCGTCGATCTGAACTTGTGCTAGGAGGCTTACATTGTCTTCTCGTGAGCCTCTTCCCTTCATGTATTTTGTTTTTAACGCATTAATCACAAGCTCAATCCTACCAGCTTCAGCCTTAAGTCTGATGTACGTCTCCGCCATCGTCTCAAAGTTACGTGCTACGATATCAACGTCGTCGGCGAAGCCAAATAGTTGGACAGACTTCCTGAAGATCGTGCCACTCGTGTCTATCCCAGCTCTTCGAATCACACCCTCCAATGCAATGTTAAACAACAAACACAACATCCATCACCTTGCCGTAACCCTCTCCGAGATTCGAAGGGACTCGAGAGCGTCCCTGATACTCGGACGACACACATCACTCGATCCATCGTTGCTTTGATCAACCGCGTCAGTTTTTCCGGAAATCCATATTCGTGCATGATTTGCCATAGCTGGTCTCGATCGATTGTATCATACGCTGATTTGAAGTCGATGAAAAGATGATGTGTGGGCACGTTGTATTCGCGACATTTCTGCAGGTCTTGCCGAATCGCGAAAATCTCGTCCGTAGTAGCGCGGGCACCCACGAATCCCGCTTGGTATTGCCCCACGAACTCCTTTGCAATTGGTGACAGGCGGTGGCATAACATTTAAGAGAGCAACTTTTAGGCGGCGCTCAGTAGCGTGATCGCACGATAATTGCAGCAATCCAGCTTGTCGCCCTTTTTATAGATGGGACACACTATTCCTTCCATCCAATCCTCCGGTAAACATTCCTCCTCCCAAATCTTGGTAATTACCCAGTGCAGCGCTCTGGCCAGTGCTTCACCACCGTATTTTAATATCTCGCTTGGGAGTTGGTCAACACCAGCGGCTTTGTTGTTTTTCAACAGACCAATTTCCTCCTAAACTTCCTGAAGGGTTGACATCTTCTGTGCGTGTTCCTAGATTTATTACTGTGCCACTTTCGTTCGCTGTAACATTACCGTTCAGGTGCTCGTCGAAGAACTGCTTCCACCTTTCAATCACCTCAATCACCATTATCTTCAGTATTCCATTCAAATTCTAATTTTTTGATACTTTTTTTTTAAATTTTCCACAATAAGGACCACTTTTTTTTTTTTTGTTGGGGCGTAGAACCACTGCGTCCACTGAGTTGAACTTTTGTGGTATACCCCTGTTTACTATTCTAATTCGCATCTTAAAGCTAGATCACCATTTGTCAAGTGACCAGCCCAAGACGCGTCTCCCAGTCAGGCAAAATTGAGTTTATAAAACCCACCACCTTTCCAGGATTTGCAGTCCAAATTTCTTTAGGTTGCATATAGCCACTGTACAGAAATTTAAGTCTGCTCTTGTACAAAGCATCACAACTGCAAAGCAGATGTTCCGAGGTTTCACGTTCCATGTTACAGAAACGACAGATATCATTCTGAACCTGGCCAATGTTTTTCAAATGATATCTACTCGGGTAATGTCCGGTTATTAGGCCAGTATAGGTACAAAGAACTCTCTTATTGAGCTCCAGAAGCTTTTTACTGATTGTAACATTTGGAATTATAAACCTTTTCGCTTGAACACACTTTGTGGTGACCAACCAATTGGTCATCACCCTTTGCACTTCCCAAGATTTTAATTCCATTTTTATGGCACAGTATGATATACCGCAGAATGGTTCTGGGCCAATAAACTGTGCATTTGAACCTTGTTTAGCAAGCTCGTCTGCCCTTTCATTGCCTTCAATGCCACAGTGTCCCAGAACCCAGAATAAATTTACCGAGTTCTCTTGGCACACCTTTCGCAATGAAAGAATGCATTCCCAGACAAGTTTGGATGTGCATTTATAATTACTTAACGCTTTGAGTGCCGCTTGGCTGTCTGTAAAAATACAAATATTTGCATATCTATATTTCCTCTTCAGACAAACGTTAACACATTTTATTATAGCAAAGATCTCCGCTTGGAAAACCGTTGGATAGTTTCCCATCGCCACTGAGATTTCTACCCCAGGGCCGAAGATTCCTGCTCCCGTTTTGAGCCATCTGTGAAGAATTTTATGGAGCCATGGCGATCAGTGGGACCTCCGACTTCCCAATCTATACGTGACGTTTCACATATGTTGTAAGGGATGTCATGGTTTTCCACAGGTTTCATCCAGTCTCCATTCATATACATCACTGGCCCATTTTGAAAGCTTTGTGAAATGCTCAGGTGACCGACTAAGTCACCAGACAGGAAAGTTTTCAGCCGTTTAAGTCTAAGCATACTCTTTTCCGCTTCTAGTTGCACGTATTCGTGCAAAGGCAGCAGATTTAGAATTGCATTCAACGCATTTGATGGAGTGCTGCGCATCGCTCCCGTTATAGCAATGGATACTAGCCGTTGAAGTTTTGTAAGCTTTTTCTGTGCAGTAGCCTCTTTTGTTTTTGGCCACCACACAAGAGAAGCATACGTTACTTTTGGACGTATTATGGATGTATAAATCCACATTATCATTTTTGGTCTTAGACCCCATTTTCTGCCAAATGTTTTTGAGCATATCCAGAAAGCACTGGTTGCCTTACCGATCACACACTCAAGATGAGCATTCCAGTTCAGTTTGGCATCCAGTATCACTCCTAAGTATTTAACCTGTTCACTAAGATGAATCTTTAATCCTCCTAGCTGAAACGCTTTTAGACTAAACTTCCTTTTCCTAGTGAAAGGTACAATTACTACTTTTGATGGATTTATGCTAAGGCCCTCCTTGATACACCAAGACTGGGTAAATTTTAGGGCCCATTGCATTCTTTCTGAAATGATGTTGTCAAATTTTCCCCTCACTATAATGACTATATCGTCTGCAAAACCTACAACCTCGAAACCTTTTCCCTCTAAGTTTCTTAGAAGATCGTCTAAAACCAAGGGCAGTAGTGGGGGGGAGAGGCCTGCTCGGGGGGGACTTTTTTGTTGTGCCGTGTTTGAAATGTTTTACTTCTCGGTGGTGGGGTGTTTTTTTTTTTGGTTGGGTTGGAATCAACTCATTTAGTTTGGTTCATGTGAAATTTTTTTTTTTGGGAGGAAATAGAAGAGGAAGCGTTGTCGAAAGCTCCTTCAATATCTAAGAAAGAACAAAGTGCTATTTCTTTTACCGATAGAGCTTTTTCTACCTTTGAAACCACACTATGCAGTGCCGTAACTGTTGACTTACCAGACTGGTAAGCAAACTGGAACTCAGATAGTGGATGCTTGTTCATGTAATTTGAATTGATATAATCATTCAACACTTTTTCCATAGTCTTTAATAGGACTGATGAAAGACTAATGGGTCTGTATGATTTAGGATGCGCCTTGTCTCGCTTTCCTACTTTAGGTATGAAGATAACTTTTACTTGTGTCCATGAAGTTGGAATATGGTTGAGTCTTAAACTTGCCTTAAAAATCTCAATTAATGGCGAGATCAACACTGCTTCGCCGTTTTGAAGTAATGCTGGAAATATCCCGTCCATTCCTGCAGATTTGTAAGGCTGAAAAGATCTCAACGCATTTTCTACCCTGGCTTTCTTAAAGATTTTATCAGCCAAATCATTTGCGGCGATTTTTGTTCTAACAGACATTTGAGATGCCCTTGTAGAACTTCTTCCATCTTCAAGTGATCCATCTCTGATTGGATCTACACACAAAACTGATCCAGGAAAATGTGTTTCCATAATCAACTTTAACGTTTCACTAGGAGTTTTTGTAAAAACTCCATCCTCATTTTTCAGATGCCCAAGTTCAATCGTGTGATCCTTTGCAAGAGCCCTCTGAAGTCTTGTGACTTCCGGACTATTGCTTATGTTTTCACACGTTAGAACCCAGGATCTTCGTTTGGATTTTCTTATTTCTCTATTGTACTCAGTAAGTGCACTCCTATAGGGGGTCCAATCTGAGGTTCTTTTCGCTTTATTAAACAATCTACGAGACGTTTTACGCAGACGTTCCAATTTAGAGTTCCACCATGGAACATCCCTGTTAGAGGACGATTTTTTGATAGGACAACTAGTGGTGAAAGAATTTAAGATCTTATCATTTACCTTTTGGGAAAACGATTCCAATTTCTGAACAGAATCGATCTTTCCACCTTCTGTAAATAACTCCGAATTCAAACACTGTACATATTGATCCCAGTTAGTTTTCCTAGGATTTCTAAACGTAGTAGTTGACCGATTCCCCTCACTCCATTCAAACATAATGTGTCTATGATCTGACAATGACGTTTCTTCAGAAACTTCCCAATTTGCAATTCTTTCATAAATTGCACTATTGCACAATGTTAGATCTAAGACTTCTTGTCTAATAGCATTTAAAAAGGTAGGTACGTTTCCCTTATTGCATATGTCTATATTATTTGATGAGAGATATTCCAATAATTCCTCGACTGTTGATATCCGTACTACCCCATACGGAATGATGTGCGTTGGCGTCACAGCCAATGATGAATGACTTATTATTTGCTCTACAGTACTTGACAAATGAATCGATCTCAGGAGGAGGCACCTCAGGAGCATCACCCGGAAAATAGGCTGAAGCCACTATGACCTCAGTTTTTCCTCTGGTGGTAGGCATCACCTTTCTTGTAGCTACATTTTGTAAACTTAGGTTTTTACGTCATGTCTTTGCTCCTCTACTTTTTGTAGATGAGCTTGTTGCAGAGCATCGAACTGCACTGTCGAAATTTTGAGTTGTGGATAATTTCTAATGATTATTCCACTCTTTACCATTTTTGCCGATTACCCTCGATTTAGATAAAAGCAAACTCATCCTAAATTTTTTTTTAATTTTTTTTTTTTTATTTGTTTATTTATTTATTTTTTTTTCCTTCTCCTTTGTTTTATTTATTTTTAAATTATGAAAATTATGAAAAAAGTTTTATATTTGCGTTTATCAGTTTCGACTTCACTTCGGTTTCAGTGAAACTAGCATCACTGGTATTTTATTACTTTCACGCAACAAACATGTATGCAAACATTCACGCAACAAACAGACATGCTTAGTAAAACGTTTGCTGTTCTGAACCATGGAAAGTTAAGCAACTAATTTTATTAAGTCAAAAACATTCAACGAGTATGGATGTAATGTTGGTCTTTATGCACCATATTGAGTTATATTCTTGTTCAAAAGAATCGTCGTCAAGTATATTTTTGTTATCTCTTTAGGCACATCTTTTAAAGCTTTATTAGATATACTTCGCTCCATATTTCACCAACAAATATTTAAATCCAACTACTTTTTCAAACTTCAGATTTTTATGTGAATAGTTAATTTATAACGTGTGACTAATTTCTGTATATCAAGGATGTATTTCTAAGCATATTGGAGCTATTTAACCAAATTGAGGTCATTTGAAGATCATGAAGACAATTTGTTAAGCTTTACCAAAGAAGCTATGTTGGCTTAAAAGTAAGGTAAATCGAAAATATCAATCAAGTATTTTTACCAGGGGTACTACTTTGCCGATTTTCGCTGGATTTATGACATATTTGTTGCATAGGCCTAATGAAGGAGCTAGGCTAACATTACATCCCGTTACCCTAAGATAAAATAAAGGTTCTTCACAGTAAATCACAAAGAATGTGAAGAAGGAGAAATAAATTGGGTAAAAAAATTCAAACGGATATATTTTAAAAAAAAAACAACACGTAGCCACCGTCTTCTGCGGTGTGTTTAGGTAAAAAATAATAATCAATTTTTACTGAAAGCATTTAATACAAATAAAAATGCAAACAAATTGTAAGTTTTTCTGATCAATTGGTGTATGAATGAAGTTATTCTGTTCAGTCGAACGAGAATTATTAGCATTCAAAAACCTTTCCATCTAGCGTCACGTTCTAAGTTTTCAACATTTTGAAATTACACCCGGTATAAGAAATAGAAACGTAGCTCTAAATTTAAAAAATATAAAATGTTAATTTATTCGGAATCATAAATTTAATTAAAAAATAAATTTCGTATAGTTCAAAATATTTGTGCAAGCTACCGCGGTTACACAATTGGTGGTAATAAAAATTTAATAATAATAATTTTATTTTTTTTAGTACAAAAAATGATGCTTTAGTCTTACTTGAGGAATCTGACCTTCAATTGAGAATCCATATTGAATGTTACAGAAAATTTTATAATTTTTAAATCCATGTAATCAGAATGTATGATAAGATAAAAAAAAATAAAAGGTGGGTTATATCAAGGATGGAACCGCAATGTTCACGTAGGACCGCGATGTTGTATAGTAATAATGGAATCGTTTAGTTTATACACATCATCACATATATCGTTATAAACATCATTACACATATGGTTATATTGAAATGTTTTTATTATTCCTGTGAACCGTCTCTTCTTATTAATTTTGCTTCAAACTGCACTTCCGTGACCCTTGCTATTCAACGCTAGTATACAGCACTTAGACCAACCGCACCAATACGGTACTATCTGTAAATTATTACCTTGTTTGACAACAAGACCCCGCATCGGTGGTTGGTAGTCGGGTTGGAAAATGACAATTTGCTCGCCCGGTGAGCAGCCGGTTCGTAAATTTGACAACTCGACCCAACTGAGCCGAGCGTTGCTATTTGAAGAAAAATAAGCAAAACAAGTTGAAACGTTGAAGTGTTGAGTGTTTCCATTTAGTATTTAAAGTTTGATTTGCTAATTTCGCGTTTATTGTGATATGTTGTAAAAATATGAGTGCATCGCAAAAATGTTAACCCCGTGGAAGGAATTGGACGCAACAAGACAACGAAGTGCTTTGCAGGTCTTGGCTGGATCCAAGATCCAATCTTTGGGACAAATTAGAACGTCTAAAACCTATACGGAAGAGTATTCAAACTATACACTGCACGAAATATTTAGCGAAACGAAACCGCTGTAAGAATAAATTTGAGTTTTATTGTGTTACATTTTTATGAACGACCGGTGCGAAAGTGGGTGGCTAAATCAAATAAGGAACGCTCTCTGTCATCAAAATATTACCCAGATACGAACCCACCGGTGGGAATTGTCTTAGTAAATAGCATTTCTGTCTTTGCCGGTTAATGAGGTAGGCTTTAATTTAATCAATATGAAACATGGGTGGAACTTACAGTTGTGGGGCAGGGGGTCAACAGTTTGTGGGTTAATGTTTTGTCCTAAGTACAACTATGTCCAGGCCATACGAAACTCATTTTATTCTACATTCTTCATTCTACATAAAATGTGGGGGCCCGAAGTTTCAGTCATACTATAAGCAGTTTTAAACTGATCATTCTACATACAATTCAACAAATATTTTTAACATATGCAATTGTAGTTTATGTTACAAATCACGAAAATTTAGCTTAAACACAAACTCTTTTTATTATACAATTTAGTTGATCATCCTGAAAAGGGCGGTAAGTATACGCCTTAGAAATTAATTTCTCCGGTTTACTAGAACACCAGCATGTGATACGTTTACTCCGGATAAATGTTTATCTATGTCCTCATCGCTGCAAATGACCGACGGCAAGATACATGGGATAGTACTGAAAATGAAATCATTGCATTGTGAAAACAGGGATACAAGCACATTCCTGTCTTGCTTTGTCTTCCGTGCCACAAACGGGCGGACTGTGGCGGGTGGGCAAAGCCATTCGAACAACCGGCAAAAAGCTAGACTCGAACACTGAATTCAGTTTGGTTCGTCTCGCGTGCTATATACTAGCGTTGATAGCATAGCAAAGAAAGAATAGAGTAGCGAAAGTGCAGTACGAAGCAAAATTTACAACAGGGGACTGTACTGTAGTGTCAATCATGGAATGGAACAAAATGAATTAAAAAGAAAAAGACAATTTGAACCATTTGCTACTTGTTTTTGTGGACCCGGAAAGGGAAAACCTCATTTTCAACCTTATCATATGCAGATTTGTATGGGAGCACAAGTAGGTCATTATGATAAACAGTTTCTGGGATACTTGCCAATTAACGCGTCAACTGAACCGGAACTTCCCATAGTCGAGTCTTTGTTGTCAGCTGGTTTCCATCAAGTAAATGATCTTCTGAACGCGAACGGTAAGCTACTTGACTTGGTGTTTGTAAGTGATCCATGTATCATAGATCTCTTCGAGTCGCCATCTGCTCTATTAAAAATTGACGCTCATCATAAGCCGGTTATTGTAACTGTGGACGCCCGTTCCCGTGAGGAGGAATACCAAGCAGACCTCACAACACGGCACTATGATTTCACCCGCTGTGATTATGAAGCCGTAAATACGAGAATTGCTTCCCAGAACTGGAATGAGCTGTTGAACCATGTTTCTCTTGATGTTTCCGTGACGGCTTTCTACGGCACTATTGATCGAATCATCCGTGAAACTGTTCCCGTTAGAACTTACCGGCCTACAAGGCAGTTTAACCAATCTTGGTGACACCACAACTCCGTAACCGTCGTAATCGCTTACGAAAT
Organism: Aedes koreicus; assembly: GCA_024533555.2. Classification (NCBI taxonomy): domain Eukaryota; kingdom Metazoa; phylum Arthropoda; class Insecta; order Diptera; family Culicidae; genus Aedes; species Aedes koreicus. The sequence goes on from JAHHFK020004657.1 coordinate 133,653, forward strand.
CTCAGGGAACGTTTATTTCGCAACAAAACTACCACGAACACGAGAGCTCTGAAGTTTGCTGAAGAAGAGTATCGCCGACTGCAAGATGATCGTTTCCGTGAGTATATTGATCGTATCCAAATGAATTTCCGACAAGACCCTTCATCTTTCTGGGCCTATATCAACAAACGAAAGAGCTCGACCAGAGTTCCCGTTGAGGCTACGTACCAATCTCGTAGTTCTTGCTCACCGGTCCCTACCGCAAATCTTTTTGCTGAGTTTTTCCGTTCCGTACATGACGACAACTCACCTCCGCTGGCGTAGCATTACTTGGAAGGGCTTCCGTTGTATAATCTTCATCTTCCTTTGGGCACTTTCAATAATGACGATATTCGCGATGCTCTCAGCGCAGTCGATGCATCGAAAGGCCCCGGCCCTGATCACATTCCACCTGTCTTTGTCAAACAGTGTGCTCAGTCGCTGTCTTGTCCCATCGCTACGATCTTCAATCGATCATTGACCGAAGGAGTGTTTCCTGACGCTTGGAAGCAGGCATCAATCACTCTTATCCACAATGCTGGAAAAACACACAGCGTTGAGAACTACCGACCGATATCAATCCTCAACTGCCTTGCGAAAGTTTTCGAGAAGCTGTTACATGACGCGATGTACCCTGTTGTGCAGTCAGTGATCTCTGAGCATCAACATGGCTTCGTCAAAAAGCGGTCAACGACATCGAACCTCATGATTTACACCGGTACTGTGATTAACGAGCTCGAGAAGCGATGCCAGGTCGACGCCATTTACATTGACTTTTCAAAAGCTTTCGACAAGGTACCTCATCAACTGGCCATTGAAAAACTGAACCGCCTTGGATTGCCCAATTGGATTATTCAGTGGCTTCAATCGTATTTGTCTTCAGGGAAAGCTTTTGTCAAGGTGCACGACGCTAGATCGGACTTATTTGATATTCCCTCCGGTACAACAGGGCAGCCACGTTGGCCCTCTTATATTCATCCTCTTCATCAACGATCTGTGCGAAGGTCTCAACTCCGGTAAATTGCTCTATGCGGATGACTTGAAGCTGTTCCGTGTCATTAAATTGCTTGTAGATTGCTGTGCTTTACAAGCCGATTTAGAACGTGTGTCTAGATGGTGTGATTTAAACGGAATGCAGATGAATACCGCTAAGTGCGGAGTGATAACTTTCGCTCGTTGTCATTCCACTGTCACGTTCGACTACGGCTTAAACGACAAATCACTGGAGAGGGTCACGTCGATCAACGACCTAGGAGTCAAACTTGATCGGAAGATTCGTTTCAACGAGCAAATCTCCGCAACAACCGCGAAAGCAAACGCAATGCTCGGTTTCTTAAAGCGTAACACCGCCCACTTTGAATATGTGCATGCACTTAAGTCGCTGTTTTGTGCTTTAGTTCGTAGCGTGCTGGAATACGGAGTGCAAATGTGGGCTCCGTACCACGCCGTTCATATTGCACGTATCGAAAAAGTCCAGAAGCGGTTCATTCGATACCTTCCCTGGAACAAAAGTTCTGGCTGGCGGCTATCGGGTAATAAAAAAGTGTGGAAAGCAGATTGGGCAATTATGATTTGCGTAAATCACAACAACAACAACAACAACAACAACAACAACAACAACAACAACAACAACAACAACAACAACAACAACAACAACAACAACAACAACAACAACAACAACAACAACAACAACAACAACAACAACAACAACAACAACAACAACAACAACAACAACAACAACAACAACAACAACAACAACAACAACAACAACAACAACAACAACAACAACAACAACAACAACAACAACAACAACAACAACAACAACAACAACAACAACAACAACAACAACAACAACAACAACAACAACAACAACAACAACAACAACAACAACAACAACAACAACAACAACAACAACAACAACAACAACAACAACAACAACAACAACAACAACAACAACAACAACAACAACAACAACAACAACAACAACAACAACAACAACAACAACAACAACAACAACAACAACAACAACAACAACAACAACAACAACAACAACAACAACAACAACAACAACAACAACAACAACAACAACAACAACAACAACAACAACAACAACAACAACAACAACAACAACAACAACAACAACAACAACAACAACAACAACAACAACAACAACAACAACAACAACAACAACAACAACAACAACAACAACAACAACAACAACAACAACAACAACAACAACAACAACAACAACAACAACAACAACAACAACAACAACAACAACAACAACAACAACAACAACAACAACAACAACAACAACAACAACAACAACAACAACAACAACAACAACAACAACAACAACAACAACAACAACAACAACAACAACAACAACAACAACAACAACAACAACAACAACAACAACAACAACAACAACAACAACAACAACAACAACAACAACAACAACAACAACAACAACAACAACAACAACAACAACAACAACAACAACAACAACAACAACAACAACAACAACAACAACAACAACAACAACAACAACAACAACAACAACAACAACAACAACAACAACAACAACAACAACAACAACAACAACAACAACAACAACAACAACAACAACAACAACAACAACAGTTGTCGATGCCGAAACGGACGTATCAAAGGGAGTAAATTTCCCCGAAAAAAAAATTTAAAAATTTGGGGATTTAAATTGGGGAATGAAATTTAATTTCGACAGAGTAAAGGGGGTTTACTACCTGGTTGGTGGTAATAAAAAATTATAATAATTTATTGAAAAAAATTTGGTGTTATGATGTATAAATAAACCACCGAAAAAAAAACAACTAACTACCTACGTATTGAATGAATAAACACATACACAGATGTGGTTTAACTGAATTGAATTATTCTATTCCAAAATGAAGATGAACCCGTAACCGAGATTTATGTGTTGGGTTAGAAAAAAAACAACATAACAATGAAGGAGGTGAGAAAGGAGTGATTACAACAAGCAACAATCACAATATTAACTACAAATTGAGTAGGGCAAACTGGCAACAGTCTACAGGGGGGGGGGGGGGGGGGGGGGGGGACAACAACAATGCAATGAAAAATACTTAACAACGAACATACAACTAACATACCGTTCGGTCCTATAGATCATTGCACGCGAAAATCTAACCTTACTTTTTTGACAGTTCAGGGAGCTTGTTTACAAGGTGTTAGAATTTAAAATCGATTTGCGTTTTTGCCTTTCGGGTTTTGATCGAAGAGATTTTTATTTTTTTTAAATATTATTATGTATCCGAAAGTTATCGGTCATCTCTCCACCTACGCCAACTCTCTGCCACCAGAAAGCAAAAAGCGGTACGTACAAAAAAATCGTTGTATCGGCTGTTGATCCGTATGAAGCGAAATTAAATACGGAAGACTTCCCGTCTACGGTGACCGCAGGACACATTGTCGATTATTTAATAAACCACGCAGTCCCGACATCAGGAGAAAGTTTTCGGAAATCCAAAAGTTTCCAGGCCTACCGGAAATTTGAGGATGGCTTTGTTTCTATGGTTCACGGAGCTGTAATCAACGACTTGCATGTGGTCAGAGGAAAGGTAAAGTAAAGGATAATTAGTTGTTCCTGTTGAATCAACACGTATAATTAATTTCAGGTATCGCATTCAATGAAATTGAATCTTCCACCACTTACAGCGTGGGTGATAATTGAAAAAAAAAATGGAGGCATACATTCGGCACATTGCAATTGCGTGGCTGGTTTGAGTGAATCCTGTTCGCATATTTCTACGTTGCTTTTTGCTCTTGCCAATTTGCATAGTATGGTGTCTACATATAAGGTAAAACATATGATTTTTCATAAAACATATCTTTAGAGATTGACGGTAAATCTCTAATTTTGTATTTTATTTTAATGTATACTTTTTCATCTCTTTTTTTTGTAGCTGAGTGTAACAGAACTACCATGTTACTGGGCCAGACCGTCAAAGAAAATCAAAGAAGATCTGAACCACCCAGTGAAAGATATTGACTACGGCTTCAAAATTACCAGGATGGATGACCTTACTGTCAACAGCAGCAGAGAAAAATTTCTGGATTTTTTGAACGATTTGAAAACGGTAGGATCCGCAGCAGTGCTTAAAAAGTTCTGTGATGGTCAAAATATAACTTGTGGTACTTGTGTGGATAATATTATACCGGATAAATTTTTTCAACAAAAAAATGTGCTGTTGCAAAACTTATTTGATCCAAATCTAGAAGGAGAATCTCTTGATAACATTTGCAGAGCAATCCAACACATTTCGTCGAAAATATCTATCATCGATGAAGAAATCGAGGAAGTGGAGCGACTCACACGGAAACAATCGAGTTTTCGATTTGTGGAGATGGGTTCGCACTGGCCGCATAACTGCATCTGTTATGAAGGAGTGCATGCAGACATCTACAGAAGGCGTACCTTCGAAAATGACCCTTTTGAGGAAAATTTGTTATCCTGATTCCATGATTTTTAATGGTGAAGCAACAGTATATGGACGGCGTCACGAAGGAGTAGCCAAACGAGCTTTGAAGAAAAAAATGGACTTTCACGATTCTGTTGTTTTTCACGAGTGCGGACTTTATATTTATAAAAAGCAACCCTACTTAGCTGCCACACCAGACCTAATGATGGTTTGTAACTGTCATGGGAAAATTTCTGTTGAAATTAAGTGTCCATTCCGACTTAGTGGAAAAACAAAGTTAAATAATCAGCTATCGATAAGTTCACTGGTTGGAACTGCCAACGCATTTATACAAGTTCAAGATGGAAATTATCTTATGGTCAGAAAAAACATCCTTATTACGCTCAAATTCAAACTCAGATGCAGATAACTGATTCAAATTATGGTTTGCTATTTGTGTGGAGTGAAAGAGATCAGCTGTGCTTATTGATTCAAAGGGACCCTATTTTTTGGGAGAAAGCATGTGTGAGATCACAAAACTATTTTGAAAAAATAATTTTAATTGAACTCATGGCGAAACACTTTTCAAACCAATTGAAACAATAAAGTATACTGAAACTGCTGTTGAAATCATTTTATTTATTGATTTTATTTATTAATTACTTTGTACTCAGATGAAACTTCTTTATAACGCTAGCCACTCATTTGAATTGACTACTGTTGACATTTGAGGTATTCTTTGTCCAAGTAATACCTGCTCCGAAGGTAATCAACTTGATTTGGACCCCTACGTATCTTGGACATTTCCAATTGTCAAAATTTGTCAATTGGACAATTTTCAAAAATATGTTGTGGTTCAATTTAAGTTTGTTGTCCTATTCATTAGTTTTTGAATTACAATTCGAATTGACGTGCTGGTCGATTAATTCATATTATTAAGAACTATTTTGTTGTTATAAATGGAAACTCGAATATAAAAAACGACTAGCAAAAATAGAGTGCACTCAAATGCTATAATATATACGATAAAAGATATTATATTATGGAGTTGAGGAAATTACATAGAATACATGCAACTTTTACTATTAGGATGACAATGTTTAATCCGTTTTGGAATCGTACAAGAGTCTTGATAATCAAAACATCATGAAGAATTTTGTATTTAGTTCTCAATAGGCCTATAATTCGCTCAATATGTATTCGCAGAGCAGTTATTTGCGTTTCCGTCACCAGCTTCGAAGGAGTGAATTGTTTTTTATTCCGTAGGAATGTTGGTATGTTCAGAATGGCTTTTCGCTTATTGACCAAATCTGCAATGTTGAAGCCTTTATCGGCCAAAACAACGTCGTTGGCATGTACGCTGTTTAAAAAACCACTTTGAACAACAATTTCTCGATCAGAGCAACGTCCAGCAAAACCAACCGAAATAAAACAAATGGTGCCATTTGAATGAGCTGCTATGAGAAACTTAACTGTCTCACTTTTTTATAATTGCTATAGTGTGCCGCAGCCGCTTTTGCGGACCCCGGAGTTTCACATCTAACCTCGAAACAATCAACAATGAAGACACGCCTTTCTCCGTATAATGACTTGAACTCTAGAGGCGTATGTCGGAGCAAGTTACTTACAGGCGTTGGTTCAACAGCCCACTGACAACATTGGTAAATTATGTACAAAGTGCGGGCAAAATACTTTGAGACGGTATTGTCGCAAACATTATAATTATACGCCAATGAAGAAAGCGGTGTGTTGAGGCGTAGCTTAGTCAGAGTCATTACAAACATCTGATCTGTAGTAAGACCACAGTGCGGATCGTCCAAAGAAGGTTCAATAAACTCGAACAATTTATTTAAAACAACTGTACTTTGAATTCCAGTGTAATATTTGCACTTCGCATCAGTTGTGAGAAAGTTGATCCCTCGTTTGTATGACTTCAACTGGTTTTGTAGTTCATAGCACTGGTCCTGAAGACGTAACATCTCATTATAATATTGTTGAAACGTTTCGTTGGCGCTCCTAAATGAATCTGTTAAAGATAAGTATCAAGATTAAACAAAAATGTAAACTCAACAACACTTTTCCTACCTCCAACTTGTATGGAACGATCTACGGTACGATTTACATCAAGAGAGTATCCTGACCAACTAGACAGTTCTGCAGATTACAGCATAGCATCGGCCAATTCTGGAAATTGTTCGTCATTTGAAAATCTATCATTGCTATCACAGTTGCTGGACCGAGGCGAACAATCAGTAGATCCTCCAAGCGCGTGTTTGCTAGAACATTCAGATTTTTTTTCGGTATTCGCTATTGTCGTAGAAATGCGATCATCGGTACAATCATTATATTTATCCTCCTCATGAGCCAGGATTGATGAAGACGATGATGAAAACTGGCTTGAGCTGTATCTGGCATGAATAGTATCTTGATGTTTGTCTAAACATGAATTTGAGCGAGAATGCGAAATGGAGGTGGTTCCATGCAGGGATTCATCAACGTTTTTGACTACTTCAGTTTCGATACCCGTAGAATCCTCCAAGTTACCGTCCTGTTCCTCTAAGCTTACAACAAAATCAGAACTCGAAGTGGAGATACAATCTGTTTCATCCGTTTGAGGTTAATTTTTAGCAGGCACCCAATCTTCTTCTCCGACGTCAGTTGCCTTTGCAGGCTTTCCTAGAGTGAAAAAATTAAATGCGTTTTGCTTTCACAAATTACGACAAACTTACCTGAACAAAAATGGAGAGAGCAAACATATTTGAATTTCCACTGAAATTTTTCCGCCAGCATCAGTGCATCAAACCATAGTTTTCTTCGCTTGGCACTCAAAGCGTTCAAGTGATGATTTTTAGATTCTGATGGAAACTTAAAAAAACGACATCTTTTCCGATTTTTCATAGATTCGCACTTTTTTAAAACGCACGCCTTAGTCATTTTCTGAGCAGCCAGCTTTCGCAAACACTTGAATGGAAACCACCGAAAAATTACTAAGTCCACGTAAACAAGCTCCCTGAACTGTCAAAAATTTGTTGATGACGTCATCGTGCAATTATCTATTCTGGCTGTTCAATATGTCACTGGATAGTGGTGAATTTCCGTAAGAATTTATAAATCTGGCTAAAATCCGATGTTCGATATTATAGCGACTTTTCGAATCGATCATAGATAATTTTTTTTTTTACCCAAATTAAAAATAGAATAACTAACGCACAGCACGGCTTCAAAGGCTGCTCAACTGCTACGAACTTACTGGAATTCGTCAATTACTCATTAAATGCAATGGATAAAGATAATCACGTAATGGCTCTTTACACTTTTTTTTAGAGAGAGAGAGAGAGAGAGAGAGAGAGAGAGAGAGAGAGAGAGAGAGAGAGAGAGAGAGAGAGAGAGAGAGAGAGAGAGAGAGAGAGAGAGAGAGAGAGAGAGAGAGAATTACATCGTCTCCAACCAGTGGTTGCACATACTGAACAATTAATATTAACGGACACTTAACGGACAATACAACGCCCGGTGGACCAGTAGAGTAGGGTCATTTTCATGTTCCGACAGATGGAGCGGGAATGGAGCCCCATTTATGTGACATTACGCCTGAATGCGGGTGGATTATCTCTCACCCAAAGTATTTGACAATACCCGTCCGTTTCTTGCAACAAGATTAAACAATTCTAGGCTTGTTCTGGAATAAAAAAAAAACGATTTTAAAAACTTTCGATTTTTCCCATGTTTTTAAATCAAACCACATTGAATGCCAAACATTTAACGGGTCATGTTGGATTTTGTATAGAATAACCACCGAATTTGTTTGCAGTTTGTACTGAAAATGTACTTTTCATCCGCGACCCTCTCACCCAAAGCAACACAGAAGAAACACCGTTTTTTACTCACCATGCTCACACCGTTTGAATAGATTATATTTTTTTAATGGTTGTTCAAATAATAAGTGATTAGCTTTTAACAAACATACATTTTGAGTTTTGGTGGTTTATAGCTTATGGTTTGTGTCCCCTTTGCTCACCATTAGTATAATTATTTTATCTGATATTTTCTAAACAGGAACATCAAACATAACCTTTTAAAACGACGTAAGTAACAAATGTAAGCAAGCTGTGTTTTTTGTGCTGAATTGTTGCTACTTGCATTCTCAACACACGAGTAGTTAGTAAATAATTTAAGAAATTGTATTCATCAATGACGAAAAGAAATTCATATGCGCTCCAACAGCTATTCCTCAATATTTTAAAAATAATTTATATACACATCTGCATCTGCGTTTTGAAATTTGAACCGATTTATCTGATATGATCCAACTGAAACACGTTCTGACGAAACACGGTATATGTAGCAATCATGTGTATCTGAGTAGTATGAAACCAAAACGGTGTATCATTGAATTACACTAAAATTGTTGTTCAAATTCGAGAAATACAACCATTTTGCATATTTTTCTATTCGTGGTTATTTCAGCTGCATGAAAAAACATTCGTTTTGTTTTGTTTGCTTGTTTTTTTTTTAATTACATGCTGGAAAATATTATACTTACTTTTGAAAAACTTTCGAATGTCCATTTATGGTACTTCTGGATAAAATGAATCAAATAACTGCTTTAGACTGCTTATAATTTAAAAAAAAACCGTATGTATTTTACCCGATGATTCGTTTTGTTATGAAGGTTCTTCTGTTTATAAACACGCGCAGAACCATCGCTTATTCTTCCGGTCTTCCTCTACACTCTCCACCGATTGCTTGTCGATCTGCCAAACTTGGAAGACATCTACATGGAGTTATCTCAAATTATAATAATCCGTCCAATCTATCACAAAACGTTGCAATTGGTTGAGCGGACTGGAGATAATGAAATCCATTTGTATAAGGCCAAGTCTCTCCCGGTTGGTATTAAACCGATGAGCATGGATATCAATAGAAACATAAAGTTACCAGAAGGCACAAAATGCATTTACGGACTCTTATTTTTACGAAATCCCTCAATTTCAATTTTTAATGGATTAGCATAGATTGTTCATTAGACACTTCAACTTGATTGATACAGTTATTAGTTACAGCAGTGCAATAGATTGTAGAATACAGTAGTAAAAATTGTAAGTTACGAAAAAAGAGTTTGGTTCGAGCATCGGCTGTGAAAGGTTGTGTCGATGCTTTATTACGCACTATTTTCCTATCAAGCATGGCGCGGTTCGTAGTGTTTCGGTTATCTATAATTCGGTGTAACGAGTGATCGAGTGAGCACAGTAAGAGAACAACAAAGCGTCTCTCAAGCGTTCATAAAATTATCCTTGTTTTCCTAACGGAAAACCACCATCACACTTTGTGAGTGGCTCCAATAGCATCCTTACTGTTGTTATCGGTTCGAATCAGAAATCGGTACTAGTATTTAAATATTTTACTAAACGAAGCGTGAATTCAGCTTATTGTTTACCAAAACGAACCCTGCTGCCACCCAATCTTGTCATCCAAAATCCCAGTGATTTGTCGTGGAAGTGCGGCGGTGGTCTCGGCTTCCAATAAAACGTCCAAATAAACGTTAACGCATTCCTACCCTTTCCTTATTTGAGCTGCATTCGGGCGAGGCCAGCGCCGGTATTGCCTTAGTTTGGGATCACCAGTTTTACACATTGAGCATGTTTGCATCATCTGTTGATCTTCTGAGTAATAACAGCTGAACTGGCAGTAACGGAATAACAACTTCGGGCGGTCAATCATGCTCATTATCCTGCTCATGCTCATAAAAACGGATAAATTATTTGAATAGGATAAGACAACTGCAACTTCTCGCCCTGACTAGCTTGCTGTTCTGCTTCTCACACGCTGAATCAAACTGTATGATATGATCAACATATATTCTCAATAATACGAAACTACAGTACCCTAAAACGGGGAAAGCGGGGTAACGGGGCGGTTTGACCCATGCCATGAATAGTTCAAATAAATATTTTTCGTTGATACTTTTTCTAACTATCAACTGTGTTTCTTAATCTAGTATTATTTGGCTTCTGAAAGCTATAGCATAGGTTTGAATATTCAGTTTTTTGATTAACCAAGAACTGAACATTTTATTGAGCATAGCTTCTTCAACTTTCAGCTAGCGGGGAGAAAAATCAATCAATGCTTATCTATTTTATTTAGGCAAAGGAGCAATCTGACAAACACCCCAAGCAACACAAAATCGTCATATTTGGTTACAGTGACTTGATTGTGACTTAATTGAGTAGTATTGGAGTAACATCAACTGTATTGCAACAAGTTACCTTGCAACCTTCCAGAGATAAAAAATAAATAATAATATATTGAAACAAATAATAAAATTCTAAAAATAAAATCAAAACTTAGGGGGGGGGGAGCCCCCCCCCCCCCCCCCCCCCCCCTAGCTATGCCTATGAGACTAGACATTCCAATGTTGATTTTCAAGCTTGAAAAACAATGGAAACTGAGATGAGACTGCTCAATTGGATCGAATCGTATTTAACTGATCGTCAGCATATTGTAAAGTACAATAATAAAAAGTCGAATCCAATTCAAGTCACGTCGGGGGTTCCTCAAGGCTCACACTTAGGACCTCTTCTTTTCATTCCATACATTAATGACATATCTCTTGGTCTTAAAAATCTCAATGTAATTATATTCGCTGCTGACATAATGCCGTATTTAGAAATTAAGAACGATAATGAAATTAATGTATTTCGCAATGAGATTCAAGTGTTTCATACGTGGTGCTGTAAAAGTCTATAGAATCTAAATGCTAAGAAATGTAATCTCATAACGTATAGCAGAAAACAAAGCACGCCAAATGTTCAAGTTATATTAGGAATTGAAAGTGTACAAAAATGCTATAGTATAAGAGATTTAGGTATTATTCTAGACTCACAACTAACGTTTGTGGATCATTATAAAACAATAGTTCATAGAGCAGGCAATATGCTTGAATTTATTAAACGTTTCTGATACCACTTTCTAGATCCGTATACAATAAAAACGCTTTATGTTGCTTATGTGCTATCAATATAAGAATATTGCAGTATTGTTTGGTCCCCTTTTAACGAATAAAGTCAATCCAAAAACAGTTTTTATTATATGCACTGCGTAGGTTAGGATGAACAGCATTACCTCTCCCAGCATATGAAGCACGTTGTATGCTGATCAATGTTGAAACTTTGTAAGAACGTCAGGATTATGCAAAGGTCTTGTTTGTTAAGGATTTGGTATCACAACGTATTGACAACGTATCGACTGATCTTTTGTCAAAGCTAAATGCCCCCACTCGACAATTACGTAATCGTAACTGTAACCTATTCGCGGTAGAGCGTCATCTTACAAATTATGCTAAATATGGACCGCTGAATGATTGTATACAATCAGCATTGTGAAATGATCGACTTTAATACACCTAGGACAAATTTGAAGCCTTTAATTTTAGTATAAGGATGTATCCATGTAACAAAATGGTCTGTGTTTGATGTCTAATAAATAAAATAAAAAGAAGAAAAAGGGTAACGGCTGGATTGCTGCAACTATCGTGCAATCACGCTACTGAGCGTCGCCTACAAGTTGCTCTCCCAAATGTCATGCTGACACCTGTCATGAATTGCAAAGGAGTTCGTGGGGCATTACCAAGCGGGATTCATGGGTGCCCGCGACCAGATTTTCGCGATTGAGCAAGTGCTGCAGAAATATCACGAATACAACGTGTCCACACATCATCTTTTCATCGATTTCAAATCAACTTTCGACACAATCGATCGAGACCAGCTATGATAGATCATGCACGAATAACATGCTAGCAATCGTGCCCACTTCGGACTCCGAAGGACGCTAAGATCGAACAAAGTTTGCCGAACTACAAAGTTGACCATCTACAAGACATTGATTAGACCAGTAGTCCACTACAGCCTCGAAACTTGGACAGTGCTAGTGGAGGACCAACGCGCATTTGGCCTTTGAACGGAAGTTGTTGCGTACGACCAACGGTGATGTACAGATGGAAGACGGATGGTGGAGGAGGCGAATGAACCATGAATTGCATCAGTTGCTGGGATAGGGTTACCTCCCATCGTACACACCGTAAAAATGTCGGAAGTTAAAATTATTCTCGAAAACGAACCGACGGTGCTTTACGAAAGCCTTGCTGCTTTTTTTGATATCGCTTTTAGCAGAGACCAGTGCGGTGTGAGGTAATAATGTTGCGCTGCTAAAATAGGTTTGGTTCTGCACCCAGCCGGCTGCTCTAACGCATTTGAATTTGTCTCTTAGCTACTTTGACTTGAATGTCAACTGCGCAGATTAACGAGCTGTGCAGAATCCCTACATCGCTGTAGAACTGAATTGAAAGGAAATAACTCAACTCACTCACTAAGAAATTCCATTAAGAGGCTACGATTGAGTAATATCATTGGGTATCACTTATATTTTTTTAAAGCTTTTTGTGTAATGTATACAAAAACACAATTATTTATTGCACCTGACGGTTCAAAGAAAGTTTCCATCGAGCCATCAAGAAATTCAAAGAAATTATATGCGTGCATTAAAAAATAGCGACTAAAGGTTCCGTTTTTTAATGCGATTACCCGGTGATCGATCCACCGGTCAGTAGTCAATATATACTAGTTGCCTGATGGGGCTGTGGCTACTTCTTTCCGTGCGTTGAGCCGGGTGGTTGGTACGACCGACCAAACGGTCAAGACGTATTTGGCCAAAATGGATATCCATATGTGGAGGTGTCAGACCAAGCCGTGGCGAAGAACCAAGCGGAAACCCAAAAATAACGACTGAAGATTGTGGTCAAAGAGATCTTCCTGGCGAAGCGGAACGTGGCGGTCGTCATGGACGACGAGACGTACCTCACGTTGGACGGCAACAACTCGCAAGGTAAAGGTTACTCCACCACCCTGACAAAAGGAATGTAGCGATGTGAAGTACATAGCGCACCCTAAGTTCCCAAAGAAGGTCTACAGATCTACAGTACAAAATGCCTCCCAGAAGTTGCCGCCTTCATTAAAAAGTTCCACAAGGATGACGACGTGGTGTTTTGGCCGGATCTAGCGTCTACTCGAAGTGGGTGCTGTAGGAAATGGAGTGGTTGGGCATTCCGGTGGCGCCCAAACATGCCTACCAAACCGAGAAGTTCTGGACCAATTCGCCGACTTCTTAATTTATTTATTTATTGTCGTCAATCATAAGTAGACCGTTTGTAACATTTTGTTCCTAATTCTAGTTATAATCGAGGTTATAAAATACACAACATTAGACTAAGCAGCGCCTGGTTTACAATATTCATATGGCGTGTTCTTCTTTAGCGTAGATCATGTAAGTATTGCTTCAATTTGGATTTTGTAATTGTAAAGTCGATTTTATCGCTATGTAAATTGTAGGTTGCCATCACCTGATTCAGAGGTTCAAATTTAGCGCAATTTGTGCGATAATGATTTGTGATAAAAATATTCCGATTGCGCAGTTGCCGGGAGGGTATGTAAAAATTTAATTTTGATAACAGCTCTGCTGAATCAATGCGATGCGAAACAATGCCATTAACAAACGAAACGTTTGCAAACTCTCGACGTTTTTTTAGTGTTTGCATGCTGATAAGCCTACAGCGAGCTTCATAGGGTGGAAGAGGAAATTTTTCCCAACCTAATTTACGTAAGGCAACAAAAAAAAATGTTTTTGTACAGACTCTATTCGCTCTTCATGGATGACTGAAAAAGGTGACCAGACTACACTACAATATTCCAGTATTGACCTCACATAAGCAATGTATAATGTTTTAATTGTGTAAGGGTCGTTAAAACTATGACTAAAGCGTTTTACTACTGTGTTCAAAAAATAAGGTGACCTTTTAATTTAAAAATTGCGCGTTTGAGATATTGTTCAAAATTTTTTTTTTACGTTGGTAGGCTTGTTAGTGACATATATTTGGCATTTCATGACATTCCCTCCAAAATTAGTTTATTTACGCTTGTGTTTTCTAAACGACCAAAAGTGTTTCCGGCGAATTTTACAATGTCTGAATTTGTTGAGCAAAGAAGTGCCATTAAATTTTGTTTGCGGAACGATATTTCCGCTGTTGAAACGTTGAGGATGGTGCAGAAAGCCTTCGGTGAGTCAGCCATGTCGAAAAAAAAAGTTTATAAGTGGTACAATGACTTCAAAGACGGTCGAGAACGCGTTGAAGACTTGCAACGGCCAGGACGGCCATCGACGTTCACTGATGAGCAACACGTGAAGAAAATCAAAGAGTTAGTGTTTGAAAATCGTCGATTAACAATTAGAGACCTTGCCGATATGCTTGGCATCTCAATTGGATCGATTCAATCGATTTTTAAGGATCAATTGGGCCTCAGAAGAGTCAAATCGCGTTTGGTGCCGAAATCGCTCAATTTTTTTGAAAAACAACAGCACTCGTTCTTCGTGAGTTTTTTGCCAAAAATTCGACTCATATTGCTCCACAACCACCGCACACTGGGCCAGCATGAAAAATTAGCAGGAATAAATTATTTTCAGTATGAAGATGCAACTTTAGATCAAAACTGTCTTCGGCAAAGTTGCAGTTTATAATTAGGGCTTTAGTTTGACGTCAGTTTCAGTTAGGGTGGTCCTTGAATATATTGAAATAAAAATTCTATCTTTCACATTTATTGACATAAAGCAATACAATGCTCTACAAAGTTGTTTTTTATTAAATTTAAAGCAACTTTGCTGCAAAAATCATAGTCGTTGGTCTTTTGTGTCAAAAGTTATGATCATTTCTACGCTTAAGAGTAGGGTAGCCCTGAAAAGTTAGTATTTTTCGCCTAACTTTTTCTTTTCAAGTTTTATGAAAACGATGTCTTCAGCAAATTTTTAGAAATTGCTTACTCACACACTTTGATGAAAAAGAACGTAATTTCATAAATTCCTTCAAATAATATCACAATTTTAGTCTAAAAATTACGATTTTTTCAATTCAAATTATTTTTTAAAGGGGGAAAAACGGGGATACAAATACGTTTGCATATGAATGGTAAAGATAAGAGGTCTTTTTTGAATATAAATACTCAGGTGAATTAAAAGAATTTTGGATTAAATGGTACTATGAATATATGTCCTTTTGAAAATAAAATTCTCGTTGTTTTCCTAAATGTTGATGGCAACGACGAATAAACCACCATATATAAATAAAAAACTAATATATGCATTGTTTTCAATTTAAATCGATGAATTTGCTTATTTTGCTTATTTTTGTTTTGATAAAATTTGTACTTAAAGTTGTCTTCCAACATATAGAGATGTTAAAGATGTCTTGCGTGATATATCAGTAATATATCATGTTTGTCAATAAAAGATATTCGATGCTGTTGTTTGCAACGTTTGTTTTTTAAATATCAAGTCTGATTAATCATTTAGAAGTAGTTACATTAGACTTTTGATTAGTGCATGTGCTTTTTCCAGCAAACTGATTTCTCTTGTTTTTCCAATTTTTTTTGTAATCATTGAAATGACTGGATCAGATGTGATCAGCAGTCGCTTAAATACATCCTCTAAATTGGCTTCACGACTGAACTGTCTTGCATGATGCTCCCGAAAATTTCGTATACATTTGTTTTTAGTCTCTTGCACTTCCTCGCTTAGCATACCGATTGGCAAAATGGCATGTTCAATCACATCACCACCATGAACCAACAGTTTATGCACTGTTGGTGTCATGGCGTACCAGCTGTATAGCTTATTGTAAAGCTCACGCGTTTCTTTCGCATACGTTTGGAAAGCTTCTACGCTAATATCAGCCCGACTGTTGATGGTACTCAAAATTATATGAAAGTGCTCTAATAATTCTTCATCCAAGCCTGTAATATTGGAAACTGTTTTCCAATTTGCAAAAAAATTCCTGGCCGTATTCCCATCGTTTGAGTTACCACCAGATGGTAATGGTTCACTTATACGGAGTCCAAGTTGCCTTCGGAACTCAGTTTTGTTTTTCACTTCACGCTCTTTAACTGCAACGTTTGCTTTACTGACTCTCCAGCAAGGTTTTTCCATTGCCAATCGGTTTGCTATTTTTAAAAACATGTCCATGCTTCTAATGTAGGCGTGCAGCGGAGAAAGTCCGTATTTCAACTTATCGGGATCAATTGGCTTATTTTCATCGCTGTGCGCGTTAAGCTTCATTCCTAGGTTTGTGTAAAATGATATAAACATAAAAAAATGCTAATAAAAATTACAGACCAACCTGATTTTCCGCAAATGTAACACGCTTGAGAATAACTCATTGTAACGTCGTTAACAACTTTAGTATCGATCATAAAAAAAATCATATCAACTTTAACGAACACTTTGTTGTCTCCTGATTTGCATTCCGTAGGTTTCAAAGCATTAATTTGCTGTTCTACTTTTTCAACTTCACTTCTGGTGAAATCAGCCGCTTCTTTCTGAAAAATCAGTTTAATTGGTCGACACAGGGAAAATGATGAAGGTAGATTGTTATTCCAAATGATTTCCTTGACCCCTGAATTTGTTTTGTGGATGGTCAATCAAAGAGGGACCATCGACAATGCGAAGATATGGGAGTCACTGTATTCTCCAATAGCACCTTCCTCAGTATCATCCTTATGAACAAATGGTTGCTTATAACGAGCATGATTCGAACTTCCATCGCATCTCCATTTCACCATCAAGTGAATGTCATCATTTGACGAATAATAAATCTTAGAGTTTAGGCCCAAGCATTCCCACAGCCGCTGAATAGTGTGATCAACCAAGTTCTGTATTGAAACCTGAGCAACAGACTGTTGGATATGGATGCCTGTATACAATCAATTATGTATTACTACATTATTATCCAAATGAAAGGAATATTACCATTGGGATAACAATTCGATTTGGCATCTCTCACATGATTATACGCTTTAATACATTTTAATGCCTTTATGTAATGACATCATGCGAATGTTTGTGTATTGTGCCTTGGAAAATCCGTTCTGGCATAGAAAAGCAAGTGCTTCATCTGGTGTGAACAAACTATCTCCAGGATCAGGATCGTTAGACGTTGTATCAATATTCTTTATGGCAGTTGGATCTGATGCAATATTCTCAACTAATTTCCCTGCCTTTCGAAAACCTCCAGAATAAAGGCTAGAACCAGCAGCCAAGCCCAGTTCTTGAGGAGAATATTCCTGTGTCAGATTGCGTATTTTAATTTTCTTTGCTTTTCTTCCGGAATCCAAAAACGATTTCGAAGGACGTCCTACCCTGTTTTTAGGAGTCAACGATGACTTTTTTTTTTTTTTTTTTAACGCTTTATTTGTTCCAAATTTATTCATATTTACATTTCATGTTAATCTAGGTGCTCCAGCTACTTTCGTAACTTATCAACCTTAATTGTTAAAATATGTATCTAATTTTGTTTACATTGTTCAACGATGACTTGATTTTGAATGAGGACAGAGATAACCATAATTTATTTTTCGAGAGAAATCGCTCTTTCATATAGTTACTGCTGCTCCAACGCTTTTTAAATTCGAACCGTAGCTTGTATATCTGTGTTAACATTCAATCTTTGCTTATTTGACCAACCGTATACTTGTTAACTATGTAGTAAAAGATCTCCGAGCTACTTTTCCCAGAAAAGAAAAGCTGAACTAAATCACCATTTTTCACATCAAAAACAGATTCTCGTTAAACAAAAAACAAACAAAGCTTCGATTCAAATAACCTCTTTCCATTTTTGCGAATTGCGGTGGTAGAACTTCAAAACTATTACACAAAAAAATCAAGCCGTGGCGAAATTCATTAATAAAGATTTAAATTCAATACAATAAAACACTAGGAAATGACTGGTCATCCGCAGACAATCCGGTAACAATTTGACAGCTCTAGATTAAAGTCAATGTACCTCGATAGTCGCGGCTCACTAGTCTCTGAAACCTTCAGCACAATGAAAAACCACCGAAGCAAAGAAAAATATCGCTTTACTAAGGGTGCACTGAGAAAAATGATTGGGAAACGCAAATATATTCTAGTTTTATTTAACAGGAACTTCACGTTGAATTAGGCTCAAACATCATATTAGTTCATTCCTTATCGTGCGCTGAGCCAGTTAACATCGCCTGGTCTCGTCACGGCATTCCTTGATTTAGAAGAGTTGTTTTTTCCCTAGTGGTTTTGCTTCTCGTGAAAATAGTGGAAGAGTGCGTAGGTGACAAGTGCACGTGTTGGAAGGTGCAGGTTTGCGTGGATGCAACACCCTCATTTCAACTTTAAAAGCCTTCGACAACGATTACTCATCCCCGTAATCCCCTTCGAACAAAGCAGTCGGTGCAAACCACCGATCTCAAGCTACATCACAACAGCAAGCAAGCGGGCTATTGTTCGACGATCGAGGTTGTTTACGTCGTCCGCTGTGTAGCTGTGTAGCGTGTGCGCCGGTCTCATCCCCGTAGAGGGGAGAAACGATTAAAGTAAACTAGGGTGGTAGGCCTGATTGTCACCACTAGTGATAAGTTTTTTTTTCCTATTTTTTTTTTCTTTTTTTCTGCATGGTATTTGCAAATTATTCTTCTTTTCTTTTTTAGTTAGCATTTAAATTAATTGATTGGTGAAGGGTTTTTTTTTGTGATTGTGGTTGTATTGTTGAGTGCATAATTATGGCCTCCCCTGAGGTTAAAGCATTACCACCCATTTTCTAAGGGACCTTGGGTTGTCTTTTTTCGGCCCAAAGATTGAAAACTCTCGACATTTCGCGAAAATTGCTGCGAAAATATCCGGGCGTCTCGATTCACAAAGAGAAAATTAATAGACTGCGTGTAGAAGCGCTGAATTTCGAAATAGCTAATAAGATTGCTGATCGAGGATTGATAGCTTTTTCGGACATTGTGGCATTCATTTTAGACATGTTCAATATTCAAGACCCTCTTAGAAGCTTAGTTTCTGCCTTGCTTCCGACTTTAGAATCATACCTTAAGCAATTGACTGTTTCATGGCCCCTCATATCTTATCATTTCATATCTTTCGATGGATAATTCATCGAATCAGGTCGGAGATATGATCACTGTACTACAGTGGAACTGCCGTAGTCTGGTGCCTAAACTAGACTCGTTCAAGTTTTTAGTTCACAATTCCGATTGTGATATATTTGCTCTTTGTGAAACATGGCTTTCTTCAGAGAATGAACTCAATTTCCACGATTTTAACCATATACGCCTGGATAGAGATGATTCTTGTGGAGGAGTGCTTTTAGGGATCAAAAAGTGCTACCCTTTCTACAAAATTTCGCTACCAGCTCTTTCAGGCGTTGAAATCGTCGCTTGTCAAGTAACTGCAAAGAATAAAAACCTTTGCATAGTTTCAGTTTACGTTCCTCCCAGAACTTCCATTAGCTGTAGTCAACTCTGGAATTAAGTTTCTATTTTACCGTCCCCAGTAATGATTCTGGGTGACATGAATTCCCATGGTACTGTATGGGCGGACTTATATGATGACAATAGAGCGGCTATTTTTTATGATTTATGTGACGATTTCAATTTGTCAATTGAAGCGACACGTATACCTAAACCTCCTGCTCAAGAAAGCAGACTCGACCTATCTTTCTGTTCAAGATCACTTTCATTGGACTGTCTGTGGAAAGTTCTCAATGATCCCCATGGTAGCGATCACTTACCAATCATTATTTCAATTAAGTGTGGCCCTCAACCTTCAGAACCATCTCGAGTTCCATTCGACCTCACAAGGAACATCGATTGGCAAAAATATGCAACGGCGGTAACAATCGGTACTGAATCCGTCGATACACTTTCACCGTTAGAAGAATATCGATTTCTTGCCGATCTGATCTACAAAAGTTCATTGGAAGCACAAAAAAGAAAAGTTCCAAAAGGAAAAGAAGAGTTCCACCCTTCAAAAAGAGACCAGCCACACCTGGCTGGGACGATGACGATGACGAATTGTATTTACAAAAATCTGACGCTTTCAAAGCTTTTCGTAGACACATGACTTCCACTTACTTCGAGGAATATTCAAAGCTTGAAACACAGCTCAAACAACTTGTCAAAGCAAAAAAAACGCGGTTATTGGCGAAATTTTGTCGAGGGACTCTCACGAGAAACCTCAATGACCACCTTGTGGAGGGTGGCTCGCAACATGCGTAACCGCTCTTCTGAGAGTGATGAATACTCAAACCGATGGATATTCGATTTCGCAAAAAAGGTCTGCCCGGATTATGTTCCAGCAAAGCATATTTTTCGAGAAATGTCTCCAAGCGGTGGCTCTCTAGACAGACCATTCACAATGCTGGAATTCTCTATGGCTCTTTTTTCATCAAATAACTCCTCACCCGGATGCGATATGATAAAATTCAATCTTCTGAAAAATCTCCCAGACATCGCAAAAAGACGCTTGCTGGACCTATTTAACTCCTTACAACAAAACAACATAGTACCGCCTGAGTGGAGACATACATATGCTTTCGTGCATTAGAAAATTGTTGGAGAAAATGATCCTTCGAAGGCTCGACCACTGGGTTGAATCGAATAATTTGCTATCAAATACACAGTTTGGGTTCCGTAAGAGCAAAGGAACAAATGATTGTCTAGCGCTGCTTTCCTCAGATATTCAACTGGCCTTTGCGCGCAAGGAGCAGCTGGCTTCAGTATTCCTGGACATCAAGGGGGCTTTTGATTCAGTTTCCATTGAAATCCTGTCAGATAATCTGCAGAGATGTGGACTTCCCGGAATTTTAAATAACTTTTTGCACAATTTGTTGTCAGAAAAGAAAATGTTCTTCTCACTTGGAGAAATGACAACTTCCAGAACTAGTTACATGGGCCTGCCCCAAGGCTCATGCCTAAGTCCCCTTCTTTTTAATGTTTACGTCAAAGACATTGACAATTGTTTGGCAGAACAATGCACGCTAAGACTTGCTGACGACAGCGTGGTCTCCTTAAGAGGCTCACATGCCGTAAACTTGCAAGGACCATTACAAAATTCCCTAGATAACCTATCTTCTTGGGCTAGAAGTCTAGGGATCGAATTCTCACCGCAGAAAACTGAACTGGTAGTGTTTACTCAAAAGCGGTATCCAGCCCAATTGCAGCTTAATCTTTTGGGCAGAAACATTATCCAATCGATATCCTTCAAATACCTTGGGGTCTGGTTTGATTCACTTGGAATGCCCACATTACGAATTGAAGCAAAAATGCCAAAAAAGGATCAACTTTCTTCGTTCAATTTGTGGCACATCGTGGGGTGCTCATCCGGGAGACCTCATTACCCTTTATAAAACAACCATTCTCTCTGTTCTTGAGTATGGCTCTTTTTGCTTTCTCTCGGCAAGAAAAAGTCACCTTCTAAAATTGGAACGAATTCAATATCGTTGTCTGCGTATTGCTTTTGGCTGTATGCACTCAACGCATAACATGAGTCTCGAAGTTCTGGCAGGAGTAAAACCCCTCCAGAATCGATTCTGGGAACTCTCGCTCAGAATATTAATCAAATGAGTGAAAAACGCATTTGTAATAGAAAATTTTGAAGAAATGTTAGGGCTGAACACACAATCTCGATTAATGAGAATTTACCACCAATACATATCGTCGGATATGTGCCTTCCGTGCTATACTCTAGACTGCGCTCACTTCACCTATAGCAGTTCCTCAATTCATTATGAGCTTTCCATGAAACAAGCATCTCATGGTATTCCGGATCAACTTCGTTCTATTATTATCCCCCGTATTTTCACTGAAAAGTACCAACACGTCAATTCAGAAAAAAAGGTTTTTCACTGATGGGTCTCGCCTCAATGGATCCACTGGCTTCGGTGTTTACAATGAAAACTCTAGCGCCTTACACAAACTTCAGGAACCTTGTTCTGTTATGTTGCTGAGCTGGCAGCAATCAACTTCGCATTGGGGATGATTTCCAACATGCCCGCAGACCATTACTTCATCTTCTCGGACAGCCTCAGTTCGATTGAGGCCCTTCGGTCGATGAAACCTAGTAAACACTCATCTTATTTCCTTTCAAAACTAAGGGAACAGATGAGTGTGCTGGTCGAAAGATCATATTTGATCACCTTTGTATGGGTCCCTTCACATTGCTCAATCCCAGGCAATGAGAAAGCGGACTCGCTCGCAAAGGTGGGTGCCCAGGAAGGCGATTTGTATGATAGACAAATTTCACACAGTGAATTTTACCATTTAGTACGTCAGAGTACCCTTTCGAGTTGGCAAACCGATTGGGACACCGGAAATCGAGGACGGCATGTTTTCCTAACATTTCTAGGAGATTGTGCATGTTGTAACAACATTCCATCATTGCTATTGTTTCATCGAGGGCGTGGTTTAAGGACCTGCATGTTAGCCGTGATTTCATCCGTATGATGAGTAGACTTATGTCCAACCATTACCAGTTAGATGCACACCTCTATCGAATTAACCTCGTGGACAGCAATCTTTGCCGGTGTGGAAACGGTTATGATGACATCGATCACGCAGTCTGGCAATGTACGGATAGTTACGCCGCCAGAAAACGACTTTTGAATACCCTAGAGGCCCAAGGAAGACAACCTTATGTTGCTATAAGAGATGTGTTTGGATCTCGCGATCTGTGCTATATGCAATCGATTTATGTGTTTCTCCAAATGTCTAGTATAAGAATTAAATCTGCTTGTGTTTTTGTTTTTCTTTATTCATTAGTTTATGTTTGTTTTGTTCCGACATCTTGAAGAGTTTCATCGTCGCCCAATGGTAACCACAACCGGCCGAACACAAAAATGGAGCCCTGACCATTCCGCACCAAGTTATTGTGCTGGCGACAACTATCTGATGAGACTCAAGAATCCTATTTCCATGTTCCTTTGTCTCACCCATCCCGAAAAAACGTCACCTTTTTTAACCTCGGGTAAACCGCGAGTAAACGGCCCAAGTCCTACTAATCCTAGTATTAAGTAATTTCATTATAAAAAAACAATGAATTATCGGCTCCGTAAAGCTAACGCAATTGAGCCTCCCAAATATTTTTTTTTTTTTTAATCAGTTCGTTTATTTATTAATTAGGCTCAGGCGTGTGTAACACTTTGCGGAGCCGATATTCAATATTGTAGTTAACCATTTTTCTTTTTCGATTTTAGTAAAGTGGGGTGCCAATTACTCGTGGCTAGCTCGAGGTTAATGGGTCACATTATTGTTTGGAAGGGGCTAGGCAGGTAACTTATTTCAGGTATTTGTTGCTGCTCATGGTTGCGACATCTACCAGATCCTCGGTCCCTGTAGTCCCTTACAGGAACTAAGCTGCAGATGGGTGACCACAGCTTGCTGGGCAGGTACAAGTAGCACGGAAACAAAAGGATAATATAACTGGGACACAATGGCAGGGAATTTACTAGAGTGAAAGGGAGGGGGTGATGACATTACACTCTTAGATCAGACAAACAAAGAAATTCGTAAATCGCTTGCATGTAGGGGAGATCACGCATTCCCAAAACATCTCTTACCTCGCGGAAGGGTTGTCTACCTCGGGCCACAAGGGTATCCAATAGTCGTGCTCTGGAGGCATCATTATCCGTGCAATGCCAAACTGCGTGAGCGATGTCATCATAACCGGTTCCGCACCTACATACATTGCTATCGACGAGGTTAATTCTGTAGAGATGTGCGTCTAGCGAGTAGTGGTTGGACATAAGTCTTGACATCACACGAATGAATCCCAGACTTACATCCAGACCTTTGAACCACGATCTCGACGAAACATTTGGAATAATGGAATGTAACCACCGCCCAAGAGAATTACTTGTCCAATCGTTTTGCCAACTTTGAAGAGAACTCTGACGTACTAATGGGAAAAATTCATCATGTGAAATTCTTCTTTCAAAAATCTCGCCTTCTTGTGCGCCCACCTTTGCTAGAGAGTCCGCCTTCTCATTGCCTGGAATTGAGCAATGTGAGGGGACCCATGCAAAGGTAATCCTAAATGATCTTTCGACCAACGCACACATCTGCTCCCTTATTTTTGAAAGAAAGTAAGATGAGTGCTTAACTGTTTTCATCGACTGGAGGGCCTCAATAGAACTGAGACTATCCGAGAAGATGAAATAATGGTCTATGGGCATGTCGGAAATTATCCCCAATGCGAAATTGATTGCTGCCAGCTCAGCAACATATACGGAACAAGGTTCCTGAAGTTTCCGGACGGCAGATGAGTATTCATTGTAAACACCGAAACCAGTGGATCCATCAATGCGCGACCCATCAGTGAAAATTCTTCTATTGCAATTGACATGTTGGTACTTATCGATGAAAATATGGGGAATTAAAATAGGTCGAAGTTGATCTGGAACTCCTTGAATAGCCTGTTTCATGGAGAGATCATAATCAATGGAGGAACTGTGATAAGGAAAGCGTACACTAGGAGGGTTATAGCATGGAAGACTAATATCGGATGACATATAGTTAATATAGATTCGTAAGAATCTTGACTGGGTACTCAATTCAAGCATTTCTTCGAAGTATTCAATCACAAGGTTGTTACTGATTCCACACTTTATCAGTATTCTAGATGAGAGCTCCCAGAAGCGGTACTGTAAGGGTTTTACTCCTGCCAGAACCTCCAGGCACATATTATGCGTTGAATGCATACAACCAAGGGCAATACGTAGACAACGATATTGAATGCGTTCCAATTTGATGAGGTGGCTATTTCTTGCCGAGAGGAAATAAAAAGAGCCATATTCGAGAACTGAAAGAGTGGTTGTTTTATAGAGTTTAATAAGGTCTTCCGGGTGAGCACCCCAACATGTCCCGGATATTGATCTTAGGAAATTGATCCTTTGTTGACATTTCTTTTTTAAATACGCAAAGTGATTACTCCAAGTGCATTTCGAATCAAACATGACTCCAAGGTATTTGAAGGTCAAAGATTGGGTAATGTCTCTTCCCAACAGCTTGAGACGCAGTTGGGCAGGGAACCGCTTTCTAGTAAACACTACCAATTCGGTTTTATGCGGTGGAAACTCGATCCCCAAATTTCTGGCCCAGATGGACAGATTATCTAGGGAATTTTGCAATGGTCTTTGCAAGATTTCCGCACGTGGACCTCTAAAGGAGATCACAGCATCGTCTGCAAGTTGTCTTAGCGTGCATCTATTTTCCAAGCAGTTATAAATATCTTTAACATAAAAATTATAAAGCAAGGGACTTTAAAAAGTTATTTAAAATTCCTGGCAAACCACTACTGTGCAGACTATCTGCAAGTATATCTATGGAAACTGAATCAAATGCGCCCTTAATATCCAGAAATACTGAAGCCAATTGCTTCTTGTGTGCAAAGGCCAGTTGTATATCAGATGAAAGCAACGCTAAACAATCGTTTGTTCCTTTGCACTTTCGGAAACCAAATTGCGTATTTGATAGAAGGTTGTTTGATTCAATCCAATGGTCAAGTCTTGATAGGATCGTTTTTTTCTGACAATTTCCTTATACATGATAGCATAGAGATCGGACGGTAAGAATTGTAATCAGACGCTGGTTTCCCAGGCTTTTGAATAGCTATTACTTTAACCTGCCCCCATGCGGGTGGAACTATATTTAATTCCATGAGAGTGTTATACAGGTTAAGTAATCGGCTTTTAGCGATATCAGGAAGATTTTTTAGAAGGTTGAATTTAATCATATCGCTTCCCGGAGCAGAGTTATTCGATGAAAGAAGTGCCATTGAAAATTCCAACATGTAAATGGTTCGGTCAGAGAACCGTTATTTCGGGTAGTATCCCGTAAATTCGGTTGTGTTGAGACAGAGTCTGGACAAACCTTTTTAGCGAAGTCGAATATCCATTGCATGGAGTATTCTTCACTCTCATTGGAGGATGAGCGGTTTCGCATGTAACGAGCCTTTCTCCAAAGCGTTGTCATCGAGGTTTCTCTAGATAGTCCCTCTACAAACGAACGCCAGTAATTGTGTTTCTTTGCTTTGAGTAAGTTTTTAAGCTTTTTTTCAAGCATGAGGTACTTATCAAAAAGCTCACATGTTTCATGTCTACGATAATCTTTAAACGCATCGGATTTCTCAAGATACAACTTAGTGCATTCATCATCCCATCCAGGGGTGGCGGGTCTTCTTTTGAGGGATGCACTTGGAACACGTCGTTTCTGAGCTTCTAATGCACTTTTGTACATCAGGTCGGAAAGGAAACGATACTCTTCTAATGGTGGAAGAGGATCGGTAGAATCAATACCAGGGGTTACCGCCGATGCAAAATGTTGCCTATCAATATGCCTCGTGAGGTCATAAGGAACATGGATTGACTGGTCTGTTTTGTGAAAACTATTTGTGATTGAGATAATAATTGGTAAGTGATCACTACCATGGGGATCATTGATTACCTTCCACAGACAATCTAATGATAGTGAATTAGAACACAAAGATATGCCAAGTCGACTCTCCCTGGCAGGAGGTTTTGCTATTCGTGTCGCTTCCCCAGTGTTCAAGATGGTCAAGTTAAAATCGTCGCATAAGTCATAGAAAATACCCGCTCTATTGTCATCGTATTGTTCGCCCCAAGCAGTACCGTGGGAGTTCAGATCGCCCAGAATGAGAACTGGAGATGGAAGTAATGTAATTGAACTCCAAAGTTGACGGCGGTTTATTGATGCCCTCGAAGGGACATAGACGGAAGCTATGCAAAGATCTTTATTCTTTACATTTATTTGGCAAGTGACGATTTCAATGCCTGAGATTATTGGGAGTGAGATTTTATAGAAGGGGTAGCACTTTTTGATCCCCAGAAGTACGCCACCATATGAATCATCTCGGTCCAGGCGAATAATGTTAAAATCGTGGAAGTTTGAAAGCCATGTTTCACAGCGAGCAAATATATCACAATCAGAATTGTGAATCAAATACTTGAACGAGTCTAATTTAGGTATTAGACTACGACAGTTCCATTGTAATACGGTGATCATATCTTGATCCTCACTCGACGAATTATTCATCGAAAGATATGAATTCACCAATAAGGGGCCATGATACAGTAAATTGCTTGAAGTAGTTTCCAACTATAGGAATAAGCAGATCAATAAATCCTCGGAGCGGTGAAGCATCCGAAAGGCCAAGAGCATTTAAAATGTTATCCACAATGTCCCTAAAATTAATCTTACCTCGCTTGGACGGGATATTCTTAGAATTGCGAGAAGACGTAGTTTTTGGTTTTGGCAACCTCTTACGGTTACTGTTATTAGGTAGTGGCGGGTTGGTGTAGCTACAGCTAGGAACGGATGCATCAGCTATTACCGAATTATGGAGAGTGTGAGCTGTTTAACGGAATACCTGTAACTAGAAAATAAGAAGAATGATTAGTAATTTCCATTTAATTCCAACTACCTTTATTGCTTATCTTGACAGATACGCGTATTTCGTCTTCAATGTGCAGACTTCTTCAGTGTCGAGTATTAGTACACGACACTGAAGAAGTCTGCACATTGTAGACGAAATACGCGTATCTGTCAAGATAAGCAACAAAGGTAGTTGGAATTAAATGGAAATTAAAATCATTCTTCTTATTTTCTAGTTAGGTATTACCAGTTTATTCGGTTTTTTAAATTGACTCCCTCAACCTCAAATTTTTTGCAAGCTTTTGAGAGTAGGTTTTATTTGTTTCCGGCGCACACCCGGAGAACTAGTAGGCTTTCTTTTACCGGGGGCGTGTACCTCCGGAAATCCACTCTCATCGGCTTCGTCAGAGTCCAGTTCATCGGAAGACAAAATCAAAAAAGGTTTTTCATTTTGAGCGGCTGATGCAGACGATGCAGATGCTCCGTTTTGCGACTTTAACATTTCTGCATACGTCTGCTTGGAGCGTTCTTGTATGGAACGTCTCACGTTACCAGTGCGCTTCTTGTACACGGGGCAGTTCTGCAAATCGTGGAGAGGCTCTTTGCCACAGTAAGCACACTTTGTTGCTTCATGTTGGCAAGCATCCTCTAAATGCCTTTGGCCGCATTTGCCACAATGGGGCTGGTTGTCGCAAAAAGTAGCCGTATGACCCAATTGTTTGCACTTGGTACAATTAAATACCCTTGGTACAAAAACGCACTGGGAAAAAAACTTTATCAATTTCAACAAATTTTGGGAGAATTGATCCGGCGAAGGTCACTTGTAGCGAGTCCGATGGTGAATACGTCTTTTTTCCATCTACCATTGATCCTGCATGCAATTGTTTGCATTCCAGAATCTCAATGGTAGACGAAGCAGAATCTGGAAGTCGCCCCTTACCTTCCATAACGTCTTCACACGTCAGGCTCGCTGCAGAAACCACACCATCTATCTCCACATCTCGAGATGGGATGTAGACGTAGTACTCGACATTATAACATTCATCACTAGCAATTTCATTTGCAATTTTATATGTAGGTGCAGTAACACGCAGTTTGTTTCGGTTGACCTGATGAAATTCGGTCCCCGGATAACGACGCGTCAAATTTCTTTTTATGTCCAAAAAGTCTAGGGCTTTCACTTTCTGCCGAAAGTAGACAACCCAAGGAGAGGCAGAAGACGGCTGATAACAGCGCGCCCTAAAAACATCTTTGGGAGGCAAGTCGCCCCCCTTAGAATCATCCATGAAAATACAAATTCAGGGACAAAAAAAAACAAAAATTAAGTAAAACAAAATAAAAATTTGATGATTTTTTTTTGAACCACCCTATGCAGGACGATATTTTTTTGAACCACCCTATGCAGAACGATTTATTATATGGGAGAGAGATACACAACACACTAGCAGATGAGGAAACAAAAAACAAATGTGCTACTTGCCGTTTGCCGGTATGGCACCTTCTGCTGTTGTTCGCAAACAAAGCACCGCTTGCTGACCGGCAGTAGAAGGAGCGATGACCTTCCTTGCTGCGATGGTGCTTATGGGGTTACACTTTTTCCCCTCGGGTGTTTGACGATGGTACAGGCTGGACAGATCATCCGTCGGACTCGGCCGGGAATGTCTGCTTCTCTAATGGAACGCTCGGCTGGATATCGGTGGTTTAAACAGTGCACTACTTTTAATCACCGCGTGATTGATAGCGGGTTGAAACAAAAAATGCAAAAAAGGTAATGCGGAGTGCGAAAAATACTAAACCGAAGCTTTTCAGCGTTCGATGCGGAATGGTCCCAAATAAATGAACTAGATAAAAAAAAAATCATATTAGTTTGATTTGACTACCTACGGTGGTTAAAAGAAACCTAAATTTTGAGTTATTGTTACGGGAATTAGGCAGTTAAGTTCAACTGACATCCGTTTGAATTTACCATTATGTTGGTTCCAAGCACACGCAAACACAAACGCATACACGTTGATGCGCTTTATACCTGATATTTTTGAGAACATCGTTCCAACCTCGAAGATTTTTCTAACCCTTAAACGAGCATGGCGTAGAAAAAAAAAACTTATTTTTTGTTTAATGTTGCAAAGTAGTACAATTTTTAATTTTAGTACATTTTTCGCATATATGTTTATTATGAAATTTAATGCATTGCAAATATTTGGTTTTTATTTATATATGGTTTTTTTTAACTCTCTATTTGTTGCTAATTTATTCATATTTACATATCATGTTAATCTAGGTGCTCCAGCTGCTACCGTAACGTATCAACCTTAATTGTTAAAATATGTACCTAATTTTGTTTACATTGTTCATGCCTTAGCAGTTCAGTATTTTAAACAGGTTTTTATTCCTGCGTGTCAGTATGACAATAATAATCTTAAAACTAAAAATAAACTAAAATTAATCTTAACTAAGCATAAAGGGAATTTATCATTGCAATAGAAGATTGCAACGATTTTTGTCTGAAATTATTAATTATTTTGTTGGACATTTGTTCTAAAGTCTCAACATTCAAAATTTATTTATATATGGTGATTTATTCGTCGTTGCCATCAACATTTAGGAAAACAACGAGAATTTTATTTTAAAAATGACATACATTCATAGTACCATTTAACCCAAAATTCTTCTAAATTCACCTGAGCATTTATAAACAAAAGAGACCTCTTATCTTTCCCATTCATATGCAATCGTATTTGTATCCCCGTTTTTCCCCCTTTCAAAAATAATTTGATTTGAAAAAATCGTAATTTTTAGACTAAAATTACGATATCTTTTGAAGGAATGTATGAAATTTCGTTCTTTTTTCATCAAAGTATGTAAGTAAGCAAGCTCTAAAAATTTGTTGAAGACACCATTTTCATAAAACTTGAAATGAAAAAGTTAGGCGAAAAATACTATTTTTTTCAGGGCCACCCTACTCTTAAGCGTAAAAATGATCATAACTTTTGACACAAAAGACCAACGACTATGATTTTTGCAGCAAAGTTGCTTTAAATTCAATAAGGAACAACTTTGTAGAGGATTGTAACGCTTTATGTCAAGAAATGTGAAAGATAGAATTTTTATTTCAATATATTCAAGGACCACTCTAACTGAAACTGACGTCAAACTAAAGCTCTAATTATAAACTGCAACTTTGCCGAAGACAGTTTTGTTCTAAAGTTGCATCTTCATAGTGAAAATAATTTATTCCTGCTAATTTTTCTTTCTGGCCCAGTGTTCACCGTATTGACCTGATTTGGCTCCGTGTGACTTCTGGCTGTTCCCAAAACTCAAAAGACCACTTCGAGGAAACCGTTTTGTATCGATTGAAGAGATTCAAAGAGAATCGCTGCGCGCATTGAAGGGCTTCCCGGAAGCCGACTATATGGCCTGCTTCGCGGATTGGAAAAAAACGCTGGCATAAGTGCATTGCATCAGAGGGAGACTACTTTGAAGGGGACGAAATAGATTTTGAAGATTAAATAAAGATTTTTTGAAATATAACAAAAGTCACCTTATTTTTTTAGCACAGTAGTATAATGCCAGCATGTTATTAGCTCTGTTAATTATTGTATTATAATGGTCAATGAATGTTAGCTTAGAATCCAACATAACTCCTAAATCACGAATTCTTGTGCACTTTCCTACAGACTTATTTCCTAGAGTGATCATAATGTCAGGTGTGTCTTGTTTTCTGCTAAATGCTATCGCATTACATTTTTGAACATTTAATTGTTAAAGGCTTTTGTTACACCAAGTATAGAAAATATGTATTTCTTCTTGAAATATCTTGTAATCTTCTTTGTTTCTTACTTCTAGGAAGAGCTTTATATCGTCGGCATATATTAAGACTTTTACAGTTTTAAGAATGAATGAAATATCGTTTACGAAAAGAATAAACAAAAGAGGGCCTAGATGGGATCCTTGGGGGACACCTGAGGAGACTTGAATAGGATTTGATTCCTTTCCTTTAAATCTTACTTTTTGTTGGCGGTTAGGTAGGTAACATTTGAGCCATTTGACCTGGCTCAATACCCAGTTTTTGTAATTTGAATAGTAGCATGGGAATGTCTATCCGATCAAATGCCATACTGAAATCTGTATAGAGAGCTTCTACGTGGTTTTCGCTATCCATTACAATCAACGTGTAGTTAACGAATTCTAGTAAATTTGTATTAGTTGAACGTCCTTTGTAGAACCCATTTTGATTGTTAGTAATCCTGTTTTTGATTTGATAGAACAGCTTTTCATTAACTATTGCTTCAAAAAGCTTAGGAATGCATGAAATAATGGCAATTCCACGGTAATTGCGTATGTCAGATTTTTTGCCGTTTTTAAAATATTGGTACTAGGTAGGAGCTCTTCCATGATTTGGAAAAAATGCCAGATTTAAGCGAAATATTGAAAAGCCAAAACAATGGAGTTGTGAATTTTAACGCTAAGTTTTTTAAAAATACGGGTGGAATATCGTCAGGTCCACATCCTTTCGGTACATCTAATTTATTCAATGCTTTTCTAATGTCTTGTACATTTACGCTGTTGACACTAACATCATAAGCAAACTCTGGGAAGAAATCAGAATATTCGCGATCACGATCTTCTTCCGAAAATGTGGTATAAATTTCTTGGAAAAAAACTTGCAAATAAGTTGCAAATTTTTTCTGAGTTATCCCCAACATTTTCGTTCAGATGCCTTTTGGATGGAAAATTATCCGATTTCAATTTAGTTTTCACGTAGCTAAAGAAATTTTATGGACAACATTTTATTTTACGTTCAGTTTTCGAATTGTACTCTTCAAAAGCAATGTCAGTAGCTAGATTTAGTTGATCGCAAATGTTCAAATAGGTGACCAGAATATCGTTACTACTATACTTTTTATAAATTTTGTGAGATTTTTGTTTGCGGTAGGCGTAGCTCTTGTTTCGAATGCATCTTAAAAAGTACTTGACAGATCGCAATAAACTTTTGCACACATAAACATAATACTTTAAACAAGTATTACTCAAAATTTTAGTAATTTTTACGCACGCGATAAAAAGTAACACCCAAAACAAAGTGTCGCATTTTTTACGAGTCCAATCTTATGAGTAAAAGAGAGAATTATTAAAATTGCAATTGACTATATTAAGAATTGATCGTAAAATTGCATAAGCAAATAAATAATATCATTCCGGTTGAATATGAACTGGGGTTACTAAAGGGTTTGCTGGAATAAAATTTTCTGGGTCTATTAGTAAATAATTAAATTTTCAGATAAATCCAATTAAAAATCAAATAAAAATAACAAATCCTACAACATCCTTATAAATAAAATAAGGGTGGAACGGAATTTTATCAACATTTCTGTTTAATCCTAAAGCGTTATTTGACCCAGTTTGATGCAAAAATAATAGAAGGATTATTGTTAAAGCTAAAACAATAAGAGGTAAAATAAAATGGAATGTAAAAAATGGTGTTAAAGTTGCGTTATCAACAGCAAATCCCCCTCAATTTCTTTGGCTGGGGCTATTCCTAAAAAAGGGGGCAGCGGGTAATAAATTAGTACACCCCCCGGCCCCTAAAAAGATTTTTTGGGGTGGGGGAAAAAAAAACCAAAAAACTCGTTTTTTTTTTATAAAAAAAAAAATATTTATTACACTAGTCGGCAAAATCGGAACTTTTTTCGCTCCCGTCGGCATTTCTGGTTAGATTTTATAGATTTTGCTACGCTGAATCCAAATATGGGCTCAGAAATGCTGTAACACGTCCAGTTTTTGAGAAAAATGTGATTTAAACTTACAAAAACACGTACTTCCGTAGTAATATGATCTACCTAAGCAACAACCAGAATATTGGCTCTGCCCTTTGCAAGTTGGACTTGGATTTTATGAAATAAACCTCCCTGAATCCATTCGTTATCACAGATTTTTCGTAACACGTAAGATTAATGAAATAAACCGGGATTTCATTCACAAAATTACGAATTTTCATAAAAATCAAGATTTTCTATTTTGAAAACATGAATTTCAGCTCCACGCTTTGAATGTTGGGCTTGGATTTTATGAAATGGACCTCCCTGAATTCATTCGTGAACACGGATTTTTCGTAACACGCAAGGTTGATGTAAAAACCGGGTTTACATTCACAAAATTACGAGTTTTCATGACCCGTCCATTAATTACGTCGCTCAAAAATACAGATTTTTAACCCCCTCCTTTCTTTATCACATATTTTGTATAGATTTTTGAAAAATTTTGCATGCATCAACCTTTTTTAAAATTTTGTTGCATTTGTGGAGACGTGATATTGAAGGAACAGAGAAAGGGGTTTACACCTTTGTTGGAGACAGCATATCAGCTGTATTTTGACAAGGAGCTTCCAAATCGTGAGTTTCCATGGGTTCCAACATACTCCTGTTGCTCATGCTACCGAACATTGCTTGGTTGGATGAAAGGTACGCACAAAGGCTTACTCCTTTTGCCAAACCTATGGTGTGGACTAATCCAACCAATCACATGAGCGATTGTTACTTTTGTTTGACAAAAATTCATGGATTTTCCAAAGCTTTGAAGCATAAAATCTAATACCCATCAAGGCCAACATTGCACTCCGAAGCAATGCCAGTTCCAATATCTCCAAATATTGCTGGACGTGCTGATGAGTTGGATTCGGAACCAGGTGAATCTGAGAAAAGCTTTCAGGATGATCCAGATTTTTTACCTTCGGAGTCTGAGGAACCGCATGTTATAACC
The DNA here is from genome assembly GCA_024533555.2 of Aedes koreicus. NCBI lineage: Eukaryota > Metazoa > Arthropoda > Insecta > Diptera > Culicidae > Aedes > Aedes koreicus. The sequence goes on from JAHHFK020004657.1 coordinate 168,187, forward strand.
CAAGAGGAGCTGAACGATTTGATTCGAGATTTGGAGCTACCCAAGACCAAAGCGCAGCTGCTAGCTTCAAGGCTAAAGCAGTGGAATGTCCTGGAAAAAGATGTAAAGGTGTCATCTTATAGGAAGAGACATTCAGATAACATTAAATATTTTTCGATGGACGGTGATCTTGTCTTTTGCAACAACATCGAAGGTTTAATGGAAGAGCTACAGTTAGAGTATCACGCAACTGACTGGAGGCTCTTCATCGACGCTTCAAGCAAAAGCTTGAAGGCAGTGTTACTGCACAATCGAAATAAGTATTCTTCAGTGCCAGTTGCATTTGCAGCTCACATGAAGGAAACTTATGAGAACATAAAAACACTTTTGGAAAAGATCAAATATTCGGAACACCAGTGGAATCTCTGTGCAGACCTTAAGGTAGTGGCATTGCTCACTGGGCTTCAAGGAGGCTACACAAAGCATTGTTGTTTCCTCTGCGAATGGGACAGTCGTGCGAGGGATAAACATTACCACCAGCAGCATTGGCCAGCACGTACCGAGATGGTACCTGGGAAGAAAAATGTGTCAAATCTGCCTCTTGTCGACAGGGACAAAATTTTACTACCTCCGCTACATATTAAGCTTGGGTTGATCAAAAATTTTGTCAAAAAGCTGGATATTCAAGGAGAACCATATTGTTTTTTGAGGAAAAAGTTTCCGAGATTGAGCGAAGCCAAGGTGAAAGAAGGAGTATTTGTTGGCCCTCAAATTAGGAAACTCCTTAAAGACGACAATTTTCAGCAAACTCTTAACGCGACAGAGTAACGAGCATGGAATGCGTTCCAAAAGGTTTGTGGTCACTTCTTGGGAAATGAAAAGTCTCCGGATTATGTACACATCGTTCAAGAGCTGGTTGATTCGTATGCTGCACTGGGATGTAATATGTCACTTGAATTGCACTTTTTGCATTCTCATCTGGACTTCTTCCCAGAGAATATGGGAGCCGTCTCAGATGAACATAGAGAACGATTTCATCAAGATATCACACAGACTGAAAAGAACTTTGCTGGCAAATGGAGCTCAGCGATGCTAGCGGACTGCTACTGGATGTTACAGAGGCAAACACCTTTGGAGAACTATAAAAGGAAAAAGAAAACAAAGTGAATTTAAGTTGAAAAATATAGAGAAAATTTCAACTAAATGACTGACTGACTGACTGACTGACTGACTGACTGACTGACTGACTGACTGACTGACTGACTGACTGACTGACTGACTGACTGACTGACTGACTGACTGACTGACTGACTGACTGACTGACTGACTGACTGACTGACTGACTGACTGACTGACTGACTGACTGACTGACTGACTGACTGACTGACTGACTGACTGACTGACTGACTGACTGACTGACTGACTGACTGACTGACTGACTGACTGACTGACTGACTGACTGACTGACTGACTGACTGACTGACTGACTGACTGACTGACTGACTGACTGATTGAATGACTGGATTTTTTTGTAATTTTGTAATTTAATTACATTTTTTTGGTTTTTATCAATCTTACGTGTTACGCAAAATCTGTGATAACGAATGGATTCAGGGAGGTTTATTTCATAAAATCCAAACCCAACATTCAAAGGGCGGAGCGAAAATTCATGTTTTCAAAACAGGAAATCTTGATTTTCATAAAAATTCGTAATTTTGTGAATGAAAACCCGGTTTATTTCATCAATCTTACGTGTTACGAAAAATCTGTGTCCTCGAATGGATTCAGGGAGGTCCAGTCCATAAAATCCAAGTCCAACTTGCAAAGAGCAGAGCCAATATTCTGGTTGTTGATGAGGTAGATCATATTTCTACGGAAGTACGTGTTTTTGTTAATTTTAATCACATTTTTCTCAAAAACTGGACGTGTCACAGCAATTCTGAGCCCATATTTGAATTCAACGTGGTGAATTCTATCAAATTCAACTGCCGACTAGTGTTATTCATGTAGGGACAAATAAGTAGGAGTTATAGTATACTCCTCACCCTACATGAATGAATAAACAAGCAAAAAAAAAATAAGCTCCATTAGCATGGCAAATTCGAAGGAATCACCCATTGTTTACATCACGATAAATGTGATTAACACTATTAAAGGCTGTTTCGATATCTGCTGTATAATGTATGGCTAAAAATAGTACAGTTAAAATTTAGATAATTAAGCATAATACTAAAAGTGATCCAAAGTTTCATGATTTTAAGTGCTTCCACCGGGACGGACGCGATTTTCGTTGCTCCGCCGTGCTGTGAAATTCAAGTCGGACATTTTCGTCCAAAAGTGCCAATTTCGCGACCAGGTGTATCGAAAAGTTATTCCGAAGTGTCCGGTGTTGTACTTTTGTGAAAAATTGCTTCGGTTCGCGTTCGGTAGTGATGGAAAAATTTACCCGAAAAGTGTGCCCTTTGGTTGGTCCGTCCCAGTATTAGACGACGGCCATTGAAAACAGCATAGCAGTATGCAGCCGTTGTTGGAAAAAATAACCACAGAAAAGAAAGAAGCAAAAAGTTGCTCACCACATCGCCCTCATTTTTTCCCTCTGCCACCGCTCGTACGTTTATCGTCAGTCGTTGGTCGTCGTTGTTGTGTGTTATGCTTATGCTGTTAGCTTTGGAAGCAGCAGCGTCAACCAGAGTGCTGCCGTGTGTATTCGTCGGGGGAGAGCACTCTCGTGACATCCCATTTTAATGCTGTGTTGGTGTGATCCGCGGTTGGTCGTTCAATCGGTCAGTCAATCGGCAAAGTGGTGAGCGAGTTAAAACTTTTGCCTGCGGGAGTTCTTTTTTAAAAAAGATTCTTTACACCATTGCTGCCAAATTAAGACTAAACTTTATTATTCTACCTTGATTTAATATTAACACTTGCCAACCGCAATGCTTACTCAGCGCCCTGCTCCAGGTGTCCGGTGGCGTGATCGTTCGCCTTCGTCGCCAATCGATGGAACTGCTGATGATGCTCGGTGACGCCGGTGTTGCTGTGGCATCCAAATTGCTGACTATGGTGGCTCGTTGCTGGAATTCACCAAGTCCGGTTGGTGACGGTGTTAACTAGACCTTCCTTAAAGATGAACCTCCTGGTTCATGACGTCCTCTATAGAAAGTGTTTTAAAGTTTTCGATGTCCTTCCCTGAATCGGGTTTTCTGACTTTTTCTTTGATGCATGGTATGGTCTGTAGCTTAATTTTCGTTGTTCTGTGGAAAAAAATGCTGAGAAGAATAGCAATACTGATTATAATGGGGAGGCAGGTCACTCCTCCTAACAGCGACCAATGTGGGAATTTCAGGCTGTTGTTTGTCAAACATAGAAGGTCCAAATCTTTCCGTGTTTCTGTTTGTAGTTTATAAAGATGCTCCATGCTTAAATTCAGTATGTCGCCATTTTTAGTAATGGCTATCCCGTCCAAGGGGAGATGAATTGGTTTCCCCGAGACATTTCGGGTTTTGCTGGTGTACGAAGTGTTGTTAATTTGTATCGTACAATTTTCAGATTGAATCAGATATGATCCAGAGAGACTTCTTCCGAAAGTACCGCAGTCAGATGACAGGGTAAAGTTGTTGACATTATTTACTAGTATGTGCTGCATATCAATGGGTATAACTTCTTGTCCCATGGGGTTGAATGTGAAGTTACAGGATGCTGGTTTTCCGTCCAAAAGATTCGGTATGCATGTTGAGTTTGCTGCTTCCACATCTTCGATATTGTAAATAGTTGGTTCCAGAGTTCTGACGATGAATTTCTGAGTGGGATGAATTAGGAAGAACCTTTCCGTGGTGTGGATTTGTTGTTTGTTGTAGAATGTTGGATAGACACGGATTTTGCGGAAGATGCGAGGGTCTAGTTTGGGCATATTGATTAGTAGTACGATCTCCTGATTGTTCGTGGCTATTGATGTTTTGGCGTAAGTGATAATTTCTGACGATGAATTAATTGTAATATTTTGCCTCTCTAAATCATTCCTAAACAGTTCTTACTCATTTTTGGTAAGGATTTTTTCATTTAGTATACGTAATCTAGCTAACACTATCGTATCAATAATATTGTTAATCTTATCATTTAACTCGTTAAGATTAAAAAGGATATCTACGGAATAGAGCTCTGAAGATTTTGGTTTAAATAATTGAATTGCATCCTTAGTTTTGAAAACTTACTCTTTTAATCGTAGTGTCATTTCGCGGTTAATCTTTACCTGCTCATTATTGTTAGAAATCAAATTATTCATGGTTGAGTTAATTACTTTTAAATCGTTTGCGACAGGCGATCCTGCAATAAATTTCCAAACTGTGCCTACTGCGTCCCAACGTTTTTGTCTTCTAGTTTGTATAATGTTTCCAAGGGTAAAATGTATCTCATCGAACTTTTGCATTATTATATCCGTAAATTGATTACTCTCGATTTTGTCGAATCTATCCCTTAAGTCGGTTACATGGTGTCTCAAAGCTTTATACTAAAATGGTGTATGTAATAGTATGATTGAATTTGAATTCTGCTAATACCTTGTTCAAAGGTGAAGATTGGTTGGTCTATCCTTTGAATCTGTAGCGTCCATGTCGGTACTAGAAGTGTCAAGAGTAGAAAGGTTGGGAACATCTCCGCTGGACTTCTTGGGTTGTTCGTTTCCAGGTGACCTTCGTTTGTGGGGAAAAATCAGGCAGCTGCGTTTGGATGATCCGTTTTGCTTGTCGTTCGCAACGCCGCTACTAAGGTCCCTAACAGCGATTGAGCCGGTTGGCTACGATGTCCTGATTTCTGCTTTCGTCTTCGTGATGATGGCTCGTTGAACCAGGTGTGATATCGGCTTGGCTCCTTGAACAAACACTTGGAATAGGTGATATTCCACTTTTGACTATTTTTCACCACTTGACTTTATACACTTCCCACTAGATAGTAGGGTCCCTATTCGGACGCCAGTTAAAACTTTTGCCTGCGGGAGTTCTTTTTTAAAAAAGGTTCTTTACCCAATTGCTGCCAAATTAAGACTAAACTTTATTATTCTACCTTGATTTAATATTAACACTTGCCAACCGCAATGCTTACTCAGCGCCCTGCTCCAGGTGTCCGGTGGCGTGATCGTTCGCCTTCGTCGCCAATCGATGGAACTGCTGATGATGCTCGGTGACGCCGGTGTTGCTGTGGCATCCAAATTGCTGACTATGGTGGCTCGTTGCTGGAATTCACCAAGTCCGGTTGGTGACGGTGTTAACTAGCGCATCGAGCGAAAGCATCGGTAGCTGGAGTGTTTATGCGTTAGTGTACAATCATCATCATCATCACGTTCTGGTTTTGTTTTGATTTGCTCGAATCACCATCGTCAGCGAGTGATGAAGATCAATCTCACTAGAAGTGAGCGGTTAATTTGTGGGGCCCATTTGTGGCCGCAGCAAAGGCACCAGTGGCAGTGTTTTATTTTTAACGATGTTGCAAAGCTGCTGCTGGTTATGAGGGTATGTGATGCGTTTTGAGAATGGCAACAGCGAATAACCGAAGGCGGGGAGGAGCTGGTGAAGGCGCCTTATCGAAGCTGTCTTGTTCACGGTCCTGCTGTTGGGATTTTTGCGGGTAAGCCCAGAGGAGCTCGAACATTGTTACAATTCTCGAGAGATAGATAAGTTTCTGGAGAAGGATAAACATGCTCTTAGGAGACAGGCGACAAATAATTTATTTCTACCAAATGTTGAAGACAATATGTAATATCTAATATATTTTATCTATTTTGTGTTGTTTTGTTTTTCGTTATGCTTGTCTCTTTTCAATCACATTGGAGCGGTCCATTGCTTTTGGCGGATAGTGCTACATACTTTCAGCGTATTGTTAACCAAAACGAACCCTTCTGCTAACCTTTTCCCAACTATCCAACATCCCAGTGATTTCTCGTTGAAGTGCAGAGGATTTCTCGGCTTCCTTCAAAGCGAGTATCACGTCAACACGTTCCTTCCCATTCCCTACTTGACCAGAATTCGGGCACGGCCGGCGCCGGTATTGCTTTATAATGGGTCACCAGTTTTTACACACTGAAGGTGTATGTTAGTCCGAAACATCATCTGTTGGTTCTTTGTGTAAATACCGCTGATCTGGCAATAACGGAATAGCATCCGTGGGCGGTTAATCATGCTCATACTCATGCTCATTTTGTGTGCGGATGCTTTTTTTTTTTTTTTTAATCAGTTCGTTTATTTATTAGGCTCAGGCGTGTGTAACACTTTGCGGAGCCGATATTCAATATTGTAATTAACAATTTTTTTATTTCGATTTTAGTAAAGAGGGGTGCCAATTACTCGTGGCTAGCTCGAGGTTAATGGGTCACATTATTGTTTGGAAGGGGCTAGGCAGGTAACTTATTTCAGGTATTTGTTGCTGCTCATGTGTGCGGATGCTTTGAATTGTTTTGCCGCCTTATTTTTTTCACAGGTACGTGTTCATGTATAATTTCAAATAGTAATTTATAAAAGACATCTACTGACGTTTCGATATTTTCCTCGTTTCTAAAAATCGTTTGCCAATCTATTCTGCTTAGCCTATGCCTTATTTTTTCATAATTTCCCGAGTGGTATTGGAAGATCTCTTCGTACTCGCAGTCGTCGGGTCTTTTGTTTTCATGTACAAATATAGATAATTCAAAAACTGTGTGAAACGCTTCATTTTTCCATAATGGAGTAACTGATTCGGTCACACAGAAATCTTCATGAATATTTTTTATAAGGAAATCTAAATAGCAATTTTGCCGATTTTTAACATGATTGATTTGATTGAGTCATAAACTTGCACTTTTGTCAAAAATAAATTGTAGTGTTTCACTTTCTCCAACAACTGGAAGCAAGATGCTTTCATTTTCAATGAGTATCTTCAAATAATTTCGTGGCTAAAACGACGGATGATTTGACCAAAAAGGCAATTTAGGAACTGAAGAATATGCCAGCAAGCTTATTTAGTTCACCATGGCCAAAGTTGCGGCTAACTGCCTCAGCGCGGCAGTATTTTTGTGAAGTTTTTAATTTCTTAATGAATAAGGGAACATAATTAATGGACCTTCCCTGACATGCAATTTGGTTTGTTAAAATATCTTCTTCCGTTCGTTTTAACCATTCATACGAAAATAGTCGCTTTTTTATCCATATAATCAGGTTTACGCCATAATGTTTAACGTCATAATTTTGTACATCAACATTGACAGCTAACGACAAAAAAAAATTATATTGGTTGTTCGTAAAGAATAATATCCAATTCAAGAAACCGTTCAAAAAGCATAATAGGAAATGGCGAACATTTGAATAATATGACATTCAAATCTTCGATCCTAATTCGAAATGGTATCTAGTTATTAGGGTCTATATTGCCTCAGAAGAATGGAATTTGGGCACATCACGGTATAAGAATAATCCAACCGTTTGCTCATTCTATCCCTACTCAACTAGGGGAGATAATGATGACACAAAAGGGTATAACGTGCGTAATTATCTCATACACAGCTCATAAACAATGTATAGTTAATTAACATCAACCGTCTCATGATAATCAAGCAAGCAATCAAATTTGGCTAATTCTAATTGAAGTAGAATTCATAATACGGTCTATGGCGTGTACATTTGTGTTCAGTATTGTGTATCTGAATATTTATAGATAACCCGGAAACTACAACTGTCATCTTTCGCTTATTGGGGTGGTTTGAAATTGGTTGCCGATAAAGGTAAAACAGGCATCGGTCAACTTTTATTATTTTAACTGCTAAAAACGAATGAGGATGTTAGATAAAAGAAAAGATAGGGAAAGCTCTTAAGACTCATGGTGGATCAAGACTCCTGATTAACGAACTCAGTTGTATGAGACCCGTAAACTGTGTCGTAGAGCTGGCATGCTACTGGTTAGTTTGCACTACGTGGAACAACTAATGCCAAAACTGTGGAATCCTCTGAAAATGATTATTGAACAGCTAGTGTGGGATTAATTAGGAAGATTTATTTGGGGTAAGCTAGTTAATAGTTTCCAAATTTATTGTGCTGATGTGGTCTATGGGGTGGTTAACCCTTATGTGATCGACAAAAAAAACACCTTTAAGTGATCAACAGGGTACCCGGGTACCCACCAAATTCAAATGATTATAACTCTGGCTATTATGAACCGATTTGAATTCTTTTGGCACCGTTAGATTCCAAAACTCATTGACTTCAAGTTGATTATCAGCAATGACCATTTGAATTCATCTGGTTCCCGTTAATCCGGGTTATCGGGGCTGTGGTCCGATACGGAGGCACTATTTGGAAACATCTATTAAATTTCCGAGAATGGATGTCAAAATCTATGGAATAATTCCAAGAAACTATTTTTATTCCATTGTGGGCCATATGCCGACATGTTCCTGCAAGGGCCATTCTGTAACAGGTTCCCGTGGGGTCTAGAGTGGCCATGAACATATTTAGAAGGAAACCCTGGCAATATGGGTATCAAAATTCAGGAAACTTCTCCAGTAGGCTATTTCTCAGCGTTTAGTGGCCATCTGATGATTTGTCCTCGGACCGGTCATTCCGGAACAGGTTCCCGTGAGGTCTAGAGTGGCCATGAACATATTTAGAAGGAAACCCTGGCAATATGGGTATCAAAATTCATGAAATTTCTCCAGTAGGATGTTTTTTAACGTTGTGTAGCCATCTGATGATTTGTCCTAGGACCGGTCATTCCAGAACAGGTTCCCGTGGGGCCTCGAGTGGCCATGAGCATATTTAGAAGGCAACCCTGGCAATATGGGTATCAAAATTCAGGAAACTTCTCCAGTAGGCTATTTCTCAGCTTTTAGTGGCCATCTGATGATTTGTCCTCGGACCGGTCATTCCGGAACAGGTTCCCGTGAGGTCTAGAGTGGCCATGAACATATTTAGAAGGAAATCCTGGCGATATGGGTATCAAAATTCATGAAATTTCTCCAGTAGGCTATTTCTCAACGTTTAGTGGCCATTTGATTATTTGTCCTCGGACCAGTCATTCCGGAACAGGTTCCCGTGGGGCCTAGAGTGGGCCATGAACATACTTAGAAGGAAACCCTGCCGAAATAGGAATCAGAAGTCATAAAATTTCTCCAGAAGGGTATTTTTAAACGTTGTGTTGCCATCTTATGATTTGTCCTTGGACCGGTTATTTCGGAACAGATTCTCATGGGGCCTAGAGTGGCCATGAACATATTTAGAAGGAAACCCTGGCAATATGCGTATCAAAATTCATGAAATTTCTCCAGTTTTCAAGGTTTAGTGGCCATCTGATGATTTGTCCTCGGACCGGTCCTTGCAGAACAGGTTCCCGTGGGGTCTAGACTGATCATGAACATATTTAGAACGAAACCCTGGCGATATAGGTATCAAAATTCATCAAATTTCTCCAGGTGGGTATTTTTCAACGTTGTGTGGTGATTTTATGATTTGTCCTTGAACCGGTCATTCCGGAACAAGTTCTCATGGAGCCTAAATTGGCCATGAACATATTTAGAAGGAAACCCTGGCGATATGGGTATCAAAATTCATGAAATTTCACCAGTAGGATATTTTTCAACGTTGTGTGGCCATCTGAAGATTTGTCCTCGGACCGGTCATTCCGGAACAGGTTCCCGTGGGGCCTAGAGTAGGCCATGAACATACTTAGAAGGAAACCCTGCTGAAATGGGAATCAAAAGTCATAAAATTTCTTCAGTAGGACATTTTTCAGCGTTAAGTGGCCATCCAGAAGCAGCCTAAATAAGGCATCTGCATGAAATCCACTATTTTACATTCCGTATTTTAAAATTTACAGACGCCGCATACAATAAAACAAGATTTCCATAAATAATTCTTAAATTTGAGGATCTGAATTTTGAGTATTGATGTACTGGTCATTTTAAAATTTCCCTTCAGATCGTTATTCAAACTCATCAACAAAATCATTAACATGGAAATAAAAAAGTGGTCTGATTGTTTTTTCGTAGATCGTGCCTGTAGCTTCTGAAGTGGTAAATGAAAAATTAGGAATTTATTGCACATGAATTCAGGTTATTTCTAAACTGTTGCCAAAATTTAAGTTCAATTGCTTCACAGGAAAATTATAAACCGAGCCTTCTAACATGACCATTTTGTATTGTCCGTCACTGTATGTACTATACATGTTTTCGTAATGGCGATTCCGGACAAGAGGTTTGCGTGCTGCATTGAGTGACCATATTCATTTTTAGATTGAAACCCATTCAATACAATATCGTAATCAAGATGCAGATGGCCATCCTGGAATATTATAACTGTATCCCCAGCAATACTAGAGTGGAAATAGTCTCAGATGTGACGCTGGAACTTATTCGTTTGTCATCTGGTGTCCAGCTTTTAACTATTTATGCATGGGTAAAAATCCACACATATTGACAAAATTTATTTAAATTTTATAAATCCATGTAAAATTCAACAAAGCATTCATTTGTTTACACATAAATAGAATTCTCTGAAAAACATATATGAAGTTAATGTGACAAATGAAAAGTATGTTTAGCCTGAGTGCACCGCCGGAAGTCAATGGAACTGAACCAACTTGCTAATCGTGCGTGAAGAATATTGTTAGCAGAAAATCAGGATTGTATGAAAAATTATCAGTGAAAGAGAAAACTTGCTTGTGCAACTGAATGTGTTTTGTTTACATTCGGTCGTGATCGTGAATAGCTATTATTTTATGTTCTGTTTTGAAAAAGGTGTTTGGGTGATAAAGAAAGAAGAAAGCTGTGTATAGACAGCAAGAAGATCGGCATTTGTTTTTCGGTAGTAGGAACCAGAGTATGGATCCGGAGCAGATTACGCTAGATTAGGATTATGGGATGGGTCTACTGATGGAGCTTATGGAGAGTATGATTTCATGCAACAGGAACAGAACGCACTGTCAGTCAGCACGACGCCTTTAGGGTCCCCACAGAAAAGAGGGCATGTTGCCGCTCAGCAAAAAAATGTATTCTAGTGAAAATATTACCTGTTTAGGCAGAAAAAGCGATCTCCAACTAATGACACGATTTTTTTTTCTTTTTTCCCTCTATTTTTTTTATTTACGAGTTTACGGTGTTTAGGGAAAGCCGGACTATTCGAAGAGCAGTACAACTGGTGTTCGATGTGCTGTTGCTTGTTGCAGCGGTCCTGTTCTTTTGACGGTTAGTGTTAATTACATACTTTCAGCGTATCATTAACCAAAACGAACCCTGCTAACCTTTACCCAACTATCCAAAATCCCAGTAATTTCTTGTGAAAGTGCAGAGGATTTCTCGGCTTCCTTCAAAGCGAGTATCACGTAAAAACGTTCCTCCCCATTTCCTACTTGACCAGCATTCGGGCACGGCCGGCGCCGGTATTGCTTCGTAATTGGTCACCAGTTTTTACACATTGAGGGTGTATGTTAATCCCAAACATCATCTCTTGGTTCTTTGCGTAATTACAGCTGCTCTGGCAATAACGGAATAGCATCCGTGGGCGGTCAATCATGCTCATGCTCATGCTCAAATGAAAAGTATGTGCGGCCATACATAGTGATTATTTGTACACATAGGAAGTATGTGTGGTTAAAAATAGATATCATTTGTAGATCAAATTGCAAAAAATCATGTGTGGGGAATATAGATATTATCATTGCTTTTTTTATCAGTGTGCTGATATTGACGCTGCTGTTTTTCCCCTCTTCTCTCTCGATGGCCAATTCAAACTTGCTAAAACGAAGCTCGTTCTTCTCTTTTGTCATTTTGCTTCTCATTTATGAGTTTGTGTGTGTGTGTTTTATGAGACAACGAAGAAGATAGCACAAGATTGTTAAGCTTAGCGCCAAGCGTTCATTCAGTACAGTAGCATCGGATCATTCGGACAGATAACAATCGGATTTTCTTCGAATATTTTCAACAAAATGGACACATCAGGACCTAGCCGTCGCAGATATAACTCTGATGAAATCAGAGCTATTATTTATGAACCTATTAAGAACAGTGACGTTGAAGATGAAAGCTTATTGACGGGAGATGAAGAAGCGTCAGATGCCGAAATTGACTTCACTACAACCAACGATGACATCTACGATTCGGATGAAAGTTATGACGAAGATATTACAAACTTCGACTTAACGACGAAGGACGGAACGGAATGGAGTTCAAAACCATTACCGCATTCACAAACACGCAAACGAAATATTATTCGGCAAAAAGGAGGTGCTAGACAGTCGACAAATTTATGTACGGCGAAAGAAATTTTCCATTCTATCATCACACCAGAAATGTGCTCCATAATTTTGGATGAAACAAATAAGAAAGCGTCACAACTGCTTAGCGTCGGCGAAAAGCAGCGAGAGCATACCCCTTTCACAAAGGATGAATTGGATGCTTTTTTCGGCTTGCTTTTGTTTTCTGGAGTTCATCACTCAAATAAGGAACACTTGACCGAGATCTGGAAACCTCAGCATCTACCACTTTTCCGGGCATCGATGTCATGTAATCGATTCCGTGAATTTTTGCGATTCATTCGATTCGATGACGGGACCACCCGTGGCGCCCGTTCGAAAAACGACAAGGCTGCTGCCATAAGAACTGTGTGGGACCTTCTAAATCAAAATTTAAGAAAAGGATTCACTCCTTATGAAAATTTAACCGTTGACGAACAACTTTTTGGGTATCGTGGAAGAACTAAGTTCACCCAATATATGCCTTTGAAGCCCGAAAAATACGGTATTAAAATTTTTTGGATATGTGACGCAAAAACTTCGTATCCTTTGCAAGGAGTAATATACACAGGAAAACCGATCGAAGGACAACGACAAACGAATGTTGGAGAGAGAACGGTATTAGATCTTGTGGCGATGTACAAAAATTCCGGCAGAAATGTAACCATGGACAATTTCTTCACTGGTAAGTATTTATGTATAGGGTAAGTGTACCAGTTTTGGTGATACATTCCTATGATGGTGTTGGTGTGTTCCAATTATTGCCTATGGTATACAAAGGCCATAATTGGAAGACACTTTAATAGGAATGTATACCCATAACTGGTACATCTACTCTAGAACATTTCTAATATTGACTGTTGTTGGCTCTGTTTTGAGAGAGGCTCTAAGCATAAGATTTCCATTCCGCTTAAACTTAATTTGAAATTTCAAATTTGTTTTTATGTTGTTTTATTCCAATAAATCGTGTTCAGGATATAATCTGGCAAAAGTGATGAACAGCTGGAATCTAACGATGGTTGGAACAGTTAGAAAAAATAAACCATTTCTACCAGGCTGCATGCAACCACACAAAAATCGGAAACAATACTCAACAGAGTTTGCATTCAATAAGGAAGCAACTTTGTGCTCGTATGTACCTAAGAAAAATAAGGCGGTTGTTTTGCTATCGACCATGCATACAACTGCTGAAGTTGAGGAAACAATTGCTGCGAAGCCGGAAATAATAACGTTCTATAATTTGACAAAAGGTGGAGTTGATAATATGGATAAGTTATTATCCGAGTATTCTGTGCAGCGCAGAACAAGCCGATGGCCTTTGGCTATGTTTTTTAACATTTTAAATATTGCTGCTCTCGCGACTCACATCATTTACCACGAGCACAACAAAACCATATCATCCACGGACAAGCGAAGAAAGTTTCTACAGGAGCTATCACTGCAGCTATGCACGCCATCAATAGAAAGGAGAATCGAGAATCCGAAAGTGATGGCTAAATATTTTACGCGAACTGCCATCGAACAAGTCATCGGAAGAGAGCTGGGAGCATCACCTACTAGTGCCTCTACCACAGTTGAGCGGGACTCAAGTGGAAGGACGCCACAGGTTGGTGTCTGTCATATTTGCAGAAGCGTAGACAACAATCGAAGGAAGACTAGAAAAACCTGCAAACTATGTGCTAAGCCAGTATGCAATCAGCACTGCAATGATGTTTGCAATGCCTGCTGATTTAGTTTTTATTTGTTATATTTTTTAAATGAAACATGAAATATACATTTTCGTTTTTAATATTTTAAAACTTTATTGAAAAATAAGATCGCGGACGTTTCTTGTTCCTCAATGAAGCCTTAAAATGAACCATTACAAAGTCTCAAACCAGTAGGAAAGAGGGCATAATGATAAGACTATCTGAGTGTATCACAAAACAAATAGCTATTCCTGAAATAAGTCATTAAAAAGAAAAACCTGTTCCGGAATGACCGGTCTGAAGACCAAACATCAGATGGCCACACGTTGGGAAATAGCCTACTGGAGAAATTTCATGAACTTTGATACCCATATTGCTAGGGTTTCCTTCTGAAAATGTTCATGGCCACTCATAACCCCACGAGAACCTGTTCAGGAATGACCGGTCTGGTGACAATTCATCAAATAGCCACACAACGTTGAGAAATATCCTGATAAAGAAATTTGATGAATTTTGATACCCATATCGCCAGGGTTTCCTTCTAAATATGTTCATGGCCACTCTAGGCCCTACGGGAACCTATTCTGAAATGACTGGTCCGAGGATAAATCATCAGATGGCAACAACACGTTGAGAAATAGCCTACTGGAGAAATTTCATGAATTTTGATACCCATATCGCCAGGGTTTCCTTCTAAATATGTTCATGGCCACTCTAGACCCCACGGAAACCTGTTCCGGAATGACCGGTCCGAGGACAAATCATTAGATGGCCACTAAACATTGAGAAATAGCCTACTGGAGAAATTTCATGAATTTTGATACCCATATTACCAGGGTTTCCTTCTAAATATGTTCATGGCCACTCTAGGCCCCACGGGAACCTGTTCCAGAATTACCTGTCCTAGGACAAATCATCAGATGGCAACAAAACGTTGAGAAATAGCCTACTGGAGAAATTTCATGAATTTTGATACCCATATCGCCAGGGTTTCCTTCTAAATATGTTCATGGCCACTCTAGACCCCACGGAAACCTGTTCCGGAATGACCGGTCCAAGGACAAATCATTAGATGGCCACTAAACGTTGAGAAATAGCCTACTGGAGAAATTTCATGAATTTTGATACCCATATTGCCAGGGTTTCCTTCAAAATATGTTCATGGCCACTCTAGACCTCACCGGAACCTGCTCCGGAATGAACGGTCCGAGGACAAATCATCAGATGGCCACTAAACGTTGAGAAATAGCCTACTGGAGAAATTTCATGAATTTTGATACCCATATTGCCAGGGTTTCTTCTGAAAATGGTCACGGCCACTCTAGACACCACGGGAACCTGTTCCGGAATGACTGGTCCGAGGACAAATCATCAGATGGCCACTAAACGTTGAGAAATAGCCTACTGGAGAAATTTCATGAATTTTGATACCCATATTGCCAGGGTTTCTTTCCAAATATGTTCATGTCCATTCGAGGCCCCACGGGAACCTGTTACAGAATGACCGTTCCTGGAACAAGTAACCATATGGCCGTCAATGGAATAGAAATAATTTCTAAGATTTATTTCGAAGATTCTGACATCCATTCCAGGAAATTTTATTGATATCTCAAATAATTTCTCCGTACCGGTACACCGCCTCGAAAACCCGGATTACTGGGAACCAGATGAATCTAAACGGTCTTGCCGAAAATGTCCATAAAGCGAATGAGTTTCTCAATCCTACGGTGCCAAAATAATTAAAATCAGTCAATATTTGCCAGAGTTACAGTCATTTGAATTTGGTGGGTACCCGGGTACCCTGTCGATCACTTAAGGGGTAAAAAAAATCGAAGGCCCCCCCCCCTTCGGCCCCCCTTGGTACTATACATAATGTGTTTATGCAAAAAGTTGCCTTTCAACTATTACTTAGATGTCACTGAATTTCAGCATCCTGTCTTAAAATGGACTATGAAATTTCGTAATGTAAAACCTGAAAAGGTACCCGGGTACCCTGTCGATCACATAAGGGTTAAATCAAAAGTAGCTGAACATATATTCAACGAAGAACATTTTTAAAATTAAAAAAAATATATATTTTTAAGGGATATAAAAACCTTGGGAAAAAAAAATGGGGGAAAAAAAAAAAAACCAAAAAAAAAATTTAAAAAAAATGTAAAAAAAGAAGAAGGAAAGGTTTGGTGGTGTTTATTCACAAAAAAAAAAAAAAAAAAAACGTTAGAGGGAGGATTTTTTTTTTTAAAAAAAGGTGAAAAAAAAAAAAAATACCCCCCCCCTTTAAAAAATAAAGGTGTGTGTGGGGGGGGGGGGGGGGGGGGGGTGGGGTGGTTAGTGATAATTTTGAAAAAGTAATCATATTAAAGTGATCCTATGATGTGCTAATTTTTAATTCTCCCTAGTTTCCCAATCATCTTACTCTTGGTTTAAATCAATCCAAACTGGCTCTCAAGCGTTAATAAAATGAACCTTGTTTTCCTAACGAAAAACCACCATCACACTTTATGAGTGACTCCAATAGCATTCTTACTATTGATATTAATCGATTCCAATCAGAAGTTGGTACTAATATTTAAATATTTTACTAAACGCCACGTGAATTCAGCTTATCGTTTACCAAAATGAACCCTGCTGTGACCCAATCCTGTTATCCAACATCCCAGTGATTTCTCGTGGAAGTGCAGTTGTAAAACGAGTATCACGACAACACATTCCTACCCTTTCTTTATTTGACCTTGTTACCCGTCAGCCTTGCGATTTTGCCGTGGACAAGTAAAAATGGCTTGCGCCACTTGTTGTTGCCACGAGGGAGACCATCTACCAGTGTTGGGGTTGCCCGACCTTATTGAGACCCTTCAGGAGAGGGTTCTGGTTTTTCTATATGCAGTGCGACAATAGGGTTCATTTGCCTGAGTACAATAGATGTTGCCGATAACCGACGAATAAGTGGGACGAACAGTAGGGCCGAAAAATAAAACGGTAGCCAGGCAAGCGGTAGAACGCAGCTAGGGGTGAAATTCACTAGGCGCATGGGTAGAAGAAGGAACATGCATGTTACTCACGATTTGTCATCATTTCTTGCGTTGAGGCATCGGTGGTGGTTCGCTGCTGCTGCTGCTACACGCGTGGTCTTAATCCTACGGACTCCGAATTTACTACTGCTGGATCGTTGCTGCCGTTGTGGTTGTTCTCAACGGCGCCTCACGCGTTGATTGTGTGACTTGCTCGGCGGGGTGCAGCCGTCAGATCGATGGTCGTCACCAACGATGGTACGGTGGTATCGTGCGCGCCTCGCACGCGGTTGTCACTGGTTCGAATCCGGTCGGAAGATGTTCAACGGATTATTTTTTCAGCATCGGTATGCTGCTATGCTGCTATGCTGGTACAGAAAATCGTAGTAGCCGCCCGGGGGGAATACCGTAGCTGCCTTCTCCGGCCCTAATGAGCACACTTGTTACTAGTATATCCAAAAACCAATGTTTGCACTGTCAACTAATGCACACCCTATGTACACTTTAGCTATATGCTTAGATGACTCGCTTAGATGAGATGCTTAGAGAGAGGGGGGGGGGGGAGAGAGAGCGAGAGAGAGAAAGTGAGAGAAAGAGCGAGAGAGAGAGCGAGAGAGAGAGAGAAAAAAAAAAGAGAGAGAGAGAGAGAGAGAGAGAGAGAGAGAGAGAGAGCGAGAGAGAGAGAGAAAGCTAACATATACACACTCACATTTCTATCTGAGCTTGTTTGTTGTTGAGCATAGGGGCCTCGAAAAAATTCAAAATTTTAGTTGCCACCCGCCAGCAGCATACCACACAACATTAGCATTATCATCATAATCATCATTCATTCCTGAATCACACTTCAACCACTATATCACCAGAATATAGCAGAAATGCCATGTCACCAGCAGAGCAATGTCGACGATTTTACATGTTGAATACGATCCGCTTGCAATTTAATTATTTTGTTTCATTCTGCATGAATTGTATATTCTTCAAAAATTAAAGTAGTCTAGTTAAGGCAGTAGAAAACGTGTAGTTTGCTTTTTTTTTTAAAAGACATCCCTCAACAATGCTATTTTAACTGCTGCTGTCTAAGTAGGATCTATCTCGCGGGTGTTGTGAATGTCGGATTAAACTGTAAACGAAGGAACATCGTCATGCAGCAAAAGCGCATTTGTGGGCATAAGGATAGTGGACGGATCCGTATGAAACGGACCCAGCGCAGAGAACAGGTCATGACGGTCGGAAAAGAGCAATATGAACGACTGGGCTTCCGAAATTTGGATAATTTGAATCAACACTACAAGAAACTATGTTTAAAATGCTTTATTATTATCCTGCCTCTTCTAATAAGAACGATATTCATATCAACTGAATTTAACAAAATTGCCGCATGAAGAATGCAGACACGTACTGAAAAGAGTTTTTCTGGAAATCAGAACTCAAATCAAAATCAAATCGGAACGCTTCGATTAAGGAGGGACGAGTTAAGAACGCAGTGTTCTAGCAGCATACCACACAACATCATCATCATAATTGCGGTGGCAAGATGGACAAACTCCCATTTCGGTAGAAACGATATTTCTTCTCAATCGAACATATGTAGAGAAATGAACAAAAGAGAGTGCAAGCATGTAGGGTATTAAAATATACAGTCGGTTGTTAATAATGGTAAGTTTTAACTGTGTGATCAAACGCGACTAGACGTCATTTTATTTCCACCCGGAGAAGAAAGTCTCACATATGTTGGTTCAGTGGCGACGAGTATTGAAAAAAAAAATCACTGTGCGCTAGTTTTTCACGACCGTGTAGTAATACTTAGGCATGATTTTTCGGCGTGTGCTCTACAACTACAGAGTTGTAACATGTTACAAGGGTTGTAAACAAATTATTAACAAGCAAAACGTCATCAAGATAGCCTTGTAACATGTTATAACTCCGTAGTCTGAAAAAGGCATAAATGGTGCTTAGATGATTGATTGATGAATGGATGTTAATCAGTGATTCGGGAAAATCATCTGTGAGATCATTTTGTCCCGTACACCGTGCCAATGATTTCTTTTCCACACTTTTAGTCGTCGTACAGTTTAGTATCTGAAGTAATTTCTAGTCTTTTTCCACCAGAAACTACATTGAATAATTGTTTTATTTTAAAGAAGAATAATACGGTTTTTGGTCTATGTAATTTTTCATAGAAAGCAAAGAGAAAGCATACTATTTTGTTTGGCACCATTGCCTCTTGTTTACGTTCAGATTTTTTTTTTACAATTCTTTTGTTCTTTTCTTTCATCTGTACATTTTCAGCACCTCCGTGAGCAACCAACACTGGTAAAAGGCCGTTTGACGACATAACAGTATACTGTAGTAAAGCCAGGGGGTGCGACTCTATCTCAGATGCAGGATATTTTTTGTTAGAGCATCTCCAGGAGTGTTGTAGTTCTAGATTCATTTTATATGTCAGTTATAAATTTTTCTCTTGGGAAAATATATAACAAACATACCCTCTCTTCAGCAGCAGTTCCAAATGTTGTTCTAAACCTAAAGACTTGAATGTGTGTGTATAATTGATTCTCAAAACTTCTGTGGGCATATTCTCAGAATTCCTTAGGAATGCTCCTCAAATTTCCGCTGTAATTCCTCTCAGAATTTTTTTGGAATTTCCCTCAGAATTACTACCCCCTTCGATTTCTCTATAAATCTCAGAAATCGTCTGGAATTTTCCTCAGAATTCCCTTTGAATTTTTTTTTTAGATTTCCCCTTGAATTCTCCTCCTCCTATGAATTCTTCATAGGATTTTTCTGGAACTCTCCCTTTAATTCATTCGCAGTTTTTCTAAGAATTCCTCTGGAGTTTTCCTCAGAGTTCTTCTGCATTTTTCCTCTGGAATTCCTCTCAAAATTCCGCTAGAATTTCTCCAGTATTCCTCTGCAATTTTCCCTCATAATACCTTTGGGATTCCTCTCAGAACTTCTCTGGAATTCCTCTTAATATTCGTCTAAATCATTTTCGGTTCTATACCTAATTTAAATATTCCACAATATGGAGAAATTCTCGAAAAAAATTTCAAAGCAAAGAAACAAAGAAATGATGGTAATAACAAAGAAATAGGGATATGAAGGTCAGCGAGTTCAGACTTGTTGCTGCAACTTGAAATTATTAACGAAAATGTAGAACGTATACAAGATTCAAACAGATGCACGACGTTGATTAAAAGTTTGACGTTTGACTTGATTCCATAGACACTACCACAATGACAAAAAATATATAACTTGGATGAAACGCGTTTCAAATTTGAACAAAAATAGAACAACGTAGTATTCCATTTTTAAATTTTAACTTTAAACTGTTCGAAATTATCCAACTAGAACGCCTTGCTGAAGTTGCCTTTGTTATAAATCCAGTTCTATTTTGTAACGACCATACACTCCTGGAGATGCCCTTAGGCTTTTGTGCGATGTGCATACGCTTAGTAGATAGAAAGCAGATTTTAAAGATTTACTGCAAAAAGATGCAGCACGATGCAAGTAGATGGATTAAGATTCACAAGCTGAAAAAAGATTCTTCAAAGATTGATTCGCTAGCGTGAGATTTTTCGATCATCTTGAATATGGATTAAGATGTGTCGCACCCCCAGAGTAAAGCGGTCAAACCGATTTTACCGTTTTGACTCCGTGTTGGTGGGGTGTGAAACAAAACAAAAACATCGTCAGCGCCTGTGTTCGGAGTTTTGATTTATTGACTGCAAAAAAGTGCATTATTTTGCAGTGAGATTCGATAGGGCATCGACCGATGGGTGCAGTTCAATGACCGGTTGCTGAGGTTTGTTACCGCTAGATAGAGTTCATCGACCGTTGTATATAGTTCATCGGCATCTGGAAGTAAACGTTGCTGTTGTGAAGAGGAAAGTTTGGCTGCTGTTGCTATTGCGACTATGAATTCAAGTAATCCTGCAGGGCCTGCTGTTGTTGTTTTTAGCTGTTGGTGCTTTGGTTTGGATTTAGTTCTAATTTGTGCATGGCTGTTTGCTTGCCACTCAGACGATAAGGTCAGACGATGAAGACGCAGCTTGCTTGGTGATTTCGTCCGACCATAGAAACAATCAATCTTGTTACGCATATATAATGATAGAAAATCGTAGAATGACAATCACGGGAAAAACACAGTCCCGTTTGAAACAACAAACTTGTTTGTTGACATCCAAATTAAAAAAAAAACTAGTTGTTTTAAAAACCAGTTTTGTTGTTTTAAACCAACGATTTTTTTTTGCAACAAACAGGCACAGCATAACGATATTACCACAAGACAACAAAAATTATGGTTTTTCTTAATAATTTTTTTTTCCACCTTGAAAGAGGTTTATTATTACAAAAATACAGGTTGTGTTAACTCAGGGAAATAATGTTTGTTGTTTGAAATTAAAATTTTAGATTGATTCAATCAAAGTGGCGGTTAAATAAATCTAATATTTTGTTTGGAGAAAAAGTGACTAAAAATTGAGTTTGAATCAAACTATTTTTTTGGATTATTTCATTTTCCGTCATGCGGTCTCCCTGCAAGCTGTCACTCAAACGTGTATTTTCTCCGACGTTTTCTTCGCAGCTTCATATTGGAAGCTTTCATCTATATAAAAATATAAAAATATTTGTTTATTACCTTATAGGTGTGATTTCTGCAATTATAGGAGTTCGAGAAGCCTACATCTGTACAGGCATCAGATCGCACGTTGCAAAGAACGAGTGCGTTTTTGTTATAAGTAATCTATACTTTCTAATGAATGAATTTTTCTATCATATCAGGTTTATGTGGATAAAATCATCAAACCGCAGGATATTTTAAATGATATCTTGAAGATCGTGAACAATCATTCGGCAGCGGTTGGGAGTTTTGAATTAGAATCTGGCAAGGTTGTTTATTCCATGTAGTTTTAATTGAGATAGTTATTCAAATTTGTTTTATTTGCAGCCAATTTTTTCACTTGGATACATAAAGGATGAGTACTAGAACACCAGCATCCCTCGCCCACCAATTAAGTTGATAGACTCTGTTGAAGAGTTTGAATATTTTTTCGTGATCAAAATGTGAGGTTTACGTTGCTGTGCTTGCAGCATGTTGTTCGAAGATGAAGCTGAATGAACAGTGACTAAGAGTCGGCTTTCGTCGGCTTGCAAAACTGTTAGCGAAACAACTGAAATTTGTGACAATTGCCGGTTAGCTTTCTATCGATCGGATGGTTTATGCAATCACAATCAGTTGGAGCGAATTAACCGTTTTGCACTACTTGTGACTACACTAAACATGGCAAGAGCAATCTCGATGACAGCTACGAGAAGGTGTTTGTCGGTAAGAAATTCCAGTGTTGTGACTGTTCTGCCCTTAAGCCAACTTTAGAAGCTCAAATCCCACCAAACGGAGGAGCATTTCCCGGGCCGAATGAAAGGTCAAGGATCGAATACGAGTGTGACAAGTGCTTTAAACCGTTCGAAACTATTGACGAATGGGAACATTAATTTTGTAATAAACAAAATTTTACTTTAACAAAACTGGAAGTAATAGAAAGGCTCTTATTAACATTTGTAGATTGCTCTTATAGTGAGAGAAGTCTATAAATGTAATTATGCGATTTTTTAATATTTGTTAGCATTTTATTCAAATAAATATTCTTGGAATTACAGAAGCAATGTAGGTTATTGTAAACGGACATGTTTGTTGTTTCAACTTATTTCGTTTGTTTGTTTCAAACAGCAATTCAGTTTAAATCATACTAAAACAAACCATAATCGTTGGTAGAATCAACCAACAAACCCGTTTGATTTCGTACCTGTCGTAATGAAACAACCAACAAATGGTAAATTCAAACGGATGTCAGTTGAACTTAACTGCTTAGTTCCCGAAACAGTAACTCAAAATTTTAGTTTATTTTAACCACCGTAGGTAGTCAAATCAAGCTAATATGATATTTGTGCCCAATTCAACATGAAATTCCGGTTAAATGGAACTAGAATATGTTAACGTTTACCAGTCTTTTTTCTCAGTGATGGAGGTAGATTGTGGATCTGCTGAGAGGGTGATATCTTTACCTAAGCATTTTCTGGAGCATCCCTATTGTAATGTGTAGGAAACGGCTGTATATAATTGATGGAAACAAGTTGGACGTTTGGGCAAAGTAAAAGTTACAGCTTGGACCGGTAACACTGGTAGATCATCTTTTCGTGGTGCGTTACGGGGTATCGGTTCTACCACCGAGCCCAAGTCCGAATTAATTCAAACTAGGGAACATATTTGTTTTTGTGGTCAATGGAACATATCTTACTTCTTATTACATTTTATGTCTTGTGAACAGCGGCAATACTCGTATTACGCACCGAGGATGTGCTTGGAATAAGGAAAACTTGGTTAGACTTCATTTATGCGAATTCTCATTTTGTATTTGATGTTCTATAGTTTGAAGTAGTTATGACTAGTGTTCTGATGCATGGTCAGTATCGGAGTCATTGTTTGTTTTGTTTGCAATGAATCCGGTTTGTCTGCACACTTAGAAAATAAAACTGAACTCGGTTAATTTCAACCGAGTTTTAAGCAGCGGAACGCTCGGTAGTCTGTTCGGTTCAAATTGGAACAACAGAGTTCTCGTTAAATTTTTACTTTCTCGCAATCTGTCAAATTTACCGAAATATTCCGTTGACAAAAATAAATCCAATCAGCAATAACCGAACATCAGTTTACTCAAATATTACCGAACGCTGTCAAAAAAACGGACTTTTTTGTTGCAGTCACGGAATTCGGTTCTTTTTGGCAGAGCTAGAATTTTGATTGAAATAGCTTCGAATTTCATAGTAATAAAACCAGTTTTGTCAGTTACATTGTTAATTGATGCAAAAAATCCTCATACATTACTAAACGTGCATCATCCTGTTGTAGTCTCTCGGTATTTTTTTCCATTTTCACCTGACAAATGGCTGACGATTTTTCAGGCCTTATCGAGTCAGCTAAAATAACCGAGTTTTTCGGTAGACATAGCCGTCGAAGAGAAGTGTTTCACGTTTAAGAATATTCAGCGAATGCTCGGTTCAGTTTACCGAGTTTTCTTGGTTTTCGTGTACCGAACTTTTGAATATCAATGCTTTACCGTACTGTTTTGTTTATCTTTCATTTTTATCTGTCAAGTATATCATATATTAACCGAAATTCGGGTTTGACTCAAAAAAAAAAAAACATGATAGTAGCTTTCCATATATGCCACAGTCGACAGTGACGATGATGACGATCCTTCAAAACTTCCACCGCAAGCACCGCCTTGTTTGCGTTCAGTGGTGACTGACCGACGACGACGAAGAGAAAAACACACCAGAAGATAGTATTTAAGAAGAGTCCCCACCATTGAGTGGATACAGTATTGTTTCAAAATTTGATATGTTAACATCGAAGAAGAGAATAAATAGTTGTAATTGATCCAACCTTTCATTCATGCAAGCAGTCTACCCGAGCAGCAGTATATCCATAGGAGAATTCTGACGGTATTACAGTCCACCTACAATCAAGTTGTTGGCTTCGAAAGGCTTGTGGACTCAAACCGCCCTTGTGTGGGCAAGAGAGTTAATTGTTTCCCACAAGTTCTTGAGAAGAACACTTGCCCATCCCGACGGCTTCACGCTTAAGCGACACCATTCCAGACGTGCATTAGATCGTCCTGACGTGTCGTGTTGTGTTATGTCGCAAGAGAGCGCGGAAGTTTCCCTTTCCACCCACAGGAGTCTGGCAAGGCCCTAACATCTAGATCTAATAAATTATAAACAAAATTATTCAAATTCCTGATCTTTACAGCGCAAAGGGATCCAAGTGGAATGGACGGTTACACACACGCCCGAACAGATTGGAATCAACGAGCGGATGAACCGCACTCTTGTGGAGCGTACGCGATCAATGCTTGAAGATTCGGGTGTTGGCAAGCGGTTTTGGGCACGGGCTATCCAGACGGCAACTTACGTTGTTAAAAGAAGTTCGTCTCGTGTGGTAGATGGAGATGTCACTCCCTACCAGTTGTGGTAGGGTAAAAAGCCGAATGTATCTAAGCTGCGTGCGTTCGGATGTACCGCCTTCGTTCACGTACCAAAGGAGTTGCGGAAGAAGATCGACGCCAAATCTTGGAAAGGCGTGTTCGTACTGTACAGCTATAACGGTTACCGTATTTGGAATCTAAAGTTGAAGCAGAAAGTACATGTGCGTGACGTGGATTTCGTTGAAGGCGAAAACTGTCAAGTGGACATCAAGGTGAAGCAGCCGTCTAGTGTGATAGTGCTACCTCGTGAAAACGAAGATGAAAAGGATCTAGAAGATAGTGTCGATGAAGCAAGCGTTAATTGCGCTGAAGAGTCAGACGGAGCAGTCTCAGAAGCGTCTGATGAAGAATTCGGAAGCCTTAGTGAAGAAAATGAAACTGGACGACCTCAACAAGAGCGATACCCTCCATCGTGGCATCAGGATTACGAAATGGAATACGCTGCGTATACCTTTAGTGCGGTGAACTACGTTCAGGATGTACCGAAGTCACTTGCGGAAGCACAGAAGTGGGACGATTGGTGCAGGTGGAAGGAAGCTGTCGAAGAGGAGATGAGTTCTTTGCAAAAGAATCGAACCTGGAGACTAGTGAAGCTGCCAGTCAACTGGATACCGATAACAAATAAGTCGTTGTTTAGAATTCAACGAGGAGTGAATGGTGAAGTTGGTCGATACAAGGCTCGATTGGTGGTCAAGGGTTTAAGCCAAAAGTACGGTTTCGACTACTGTGAAACGTACTCTCCTGTGGCGAAGCTCGATACTTTGAAAACGGTGCTGTCTTAAGCAAACAGGGAAAAGAAGGCGATCCATCAAATAGACGTCAAAACGGCCTTTCTTAACGGACAGCTTAAAGAGGAGATCTTCATGGATTAGCCCAAAGGATATGGGCTGAAACAAGCCTCAAAATCGTGGAACGATCGTTTCCATGGATTTGGGGTTGGTCAAATGGGGCTTAGCAGCAGTCGGAATGATCCATGCCTGTATATTAGAAAGGTTGGTAAGGAGACCGTCATTATCGTACTGTATGTGGACGATGTCATTGTGGCAGAAACATCTCTCAAAGCGGTGGAAACGGTGAAGCACTGTTTTGCATTGGAATTCAAAATGACGAACGTTGGTGAGATCCAGAGCTTCGTAGGGATGCGCATCGATCGAGACATAGAAGCCAGAGTATTGTGTATCGGCCAGTGACAGTATCTGGAGGATCTGCTTCGACGTTTTCACATGGAAGAGTGCAAGCCAGTATCCACGCCTATCGAGTGCCAATTGAAGCTGTCCAGAGGAGAAGAAGAGAAGCGTACAACACATCCGTACCGAGAGCTTATCGGCTGCTTGACGTACGCATCGATCACAACGTGGCCGGATATAGCAGCTCCAGTGATTTTTTTTCAGTCAATTCGGAAGCTGCCCGACTGATGAACAATGGTCTTATCTGACGCGTGTGTTGAGATATATCAAGGGATCACTCGATATTGGACTGAGTATCGTTCGGATTCGAAGGCGCCACTTGGTGAGGTTTTCTCGGATACAGACTGGGCCAACGATCCTTTAGACCGACGTTCAGTTAATGGATGTTTGTTCAAGGTAGCTGGACGATGCGTAGGCTGGATGACTCGGAAACAACAAGTGGTATCACTTTCGTCAACATAGGTTGAGCTAAATGCTCTATGTGCAACGGCGTGTTTCGAGATTAGGCTGATTTGACTCCTCAACGATTTGGGAAAAGAAGCCGAATTACCTGTACGCTTCAATGACGACAATCAGTCTACAATAAGGATCGCAGAGGACAGCAAGAGCCACGGACGCCTCAAACATGTGGACGTTCAATATCATTCCCTACGTGACATGGTGAAAGACGGCCAGATTTGTATCTAATATATCTCGACCGTGGATCAGCCAGCAGACATGATGACAAAGGGTCTACCAATAACAGCGCTTCGTTGTCATCGAGCCAACATAGGTTTAGTTAGTTGCTGTGAATGAGGAGGGCTGTTGAAATAGCAATCCTGGCAACCCTACCAACACACTCGTATGAACATTGATATACTACCTTGTGTTCGATTACTTTGTGCATTTCTGCTACTGTCATATTTTTTCTTTAACCAAACTAACGAGACGCCATTATAATAAAAACGTGTTTAATTAATTGCTCGTGAGTTTTCGTTTTTATTTCGTCCTATGCCCATCCGAAACCACAATAGTAACTCGACATGCACTAAACAAATATACTAAAAAGTATATATTCTATACTAAAAACATATCCGATCTATCCAGTCATTAGAATGAAGAAACCAGGTTTATATATTGATAAGAATAAATCAAATATATGCATTTCACTGCATTTATCAAAGTTAAGCATTCCAATGCATACTTTAAATATACACTGTTAAAAAATCAAATAAGGAAAATATTTATTCAAAGTTCTACCTTTTAGGTGTTATTGTCTCATGTATATCATATCAAATAAAATAATTTTTAATTGTGTTTCACTTGCAACGTATTATTTTGATACATATTTTCTTCTTTCAAACCCAATGAAAAGTATGTGTCCAACTGAATGGTATTAGATTTGCCACATACTATTGATGAAATTTTTTCGTCAGTTGTGCTGCAAGAATGAAATTTTAAAGACGAACTGCTACAGGTTTTATCAGGTTTATGTGATATGTAACTTAAATAATTTTTTAATGACCTTTTTATTTATAGAAAGCGAAATAAATTTGGCAAATCTATATACGTTGAACAAAGATGAATTCCAGCAAGTGGTATCGCCGTCAAAGTGGAATATGGATGAAATATTCCAGCGTTGAACCAACTGTAGGTGGGACAAAGTAAGCGTGAATATGTTTTTTTTAATTAGTTCGTTTATTTGTAAGGCTCAGGCGGAGCCGATATATAATATTGTTGATAACAAAGTTTTATTTGTTCTTTATTAGTAAAAGTGGGGTGCCAATTACTCGTGGCTGGCTCGAGGTTAATAGGTGACATTATCGTTTGGAAAGTGCTTGGCAGGTAGCTTATTTAAGCCATTCTTTGTTGCTCATTGTTGCGTCATCTACCAAAACCGCGGTCTCTGTAGTCCCTTTCAAGAACTAAGCCGTACATGGGTGACCACAGCTTGCTGGGCAGGTACAAGTAGCGCAATAGGATAAGCTGGATACCTGGCTTAATATAAACACATTATCGAAGCAACTGTTCGACGACACGTATTATGTCTACCGGCAAGACGGATCGTCGCTCAATAGCAACAAGAAATCTGGTGGTGGAGTTCTTCTAACCGTGCGCTCAAAATTCAAATCTCGACTTCTTAAGCCTCCAGAAGACTCAACGGTTGAACATCTTTGGGTGGCGATATCCACTAAAACCGGGACCCCGATCGTGTTAGCGACAGCAGCTTTATCGAAAAGCACGCTCTTTCTTTGGATTGGATCGTGTCACAAATGGAACCCAGCGACAACATCTTCACCGTGTGAGATTTTAACCTCAGCACGATTTCATGGTATATCGATACTAACGGCTTCAGCTATCCAGACAATTCATGTTCGTCATTCAGACCGGGTTCGCTCTCCTTACTTGATGCTTATTCTACTGCCAGACTACGACAAGTTAATGGCATTCCAAACGCAAATAACCGTTTGCTGGATCTTTGTTTCATTAGCGAAGAATTGGGTCAAAGATGTTCCGTTCTTCTAGCTACGACACCGCTTGTCAAAAGCTGCAGAAATCATTCCCCTCTGCTACTGACACAGGAGTTTAATCCTAAGTACAGCTTCCATGACAACATCGAAAACGTTTATTATGACTTCACCCATGCTGACTTCGAGGAAATGAACAACTTTCTCGCCGGTGTGAACTGGAACTCGGCCCTTGCAAACGGGGATGCAAATTTTGCTGCTTCGACTATGTGTGGTATATTGCTGTACGCCGTGCCTAAGAAACTCAACCGTAAGCCTCCCAAACCTGCTTGGTCTAATTCCGACCTCAAACGTTTGAAACGAGTTAAAAGGGCTGCTCCGAGGAAACACAGCAAATATCGCACTGATTCTACGAGGACAAACTACGCACGCGCCAATGACGATTACAAACACCTCAATAACAGCTTGTGCTACTCTCATCCGTCTGAATTGCAGAGTCATCTCAAAACGAAACCGAAGAGCTTTTGGCGGTTCGTGAATGAACAACGGAAGGAAACCGGTCCACCCTCCACCATGGCTGATGGCACTCATGAAGCTGACTCTGTCTTGCAGTGTCTTCTGCGACGAAATTATGGATGCCGAGAGCCTCGAAGCAAGTTCCCCGCTTGTCTGTATTTCGCTCTGCACTCACTATCCATAGTGATATTGTGATTGTAGCAGGGAAGCAGTTGAAAAGCTCAACTGGATGCGGTCCTGATGGTATTCCTTCAATTGTCCTAAAGCCGTGCCTTAACACATTTGCTGCGCCCCTGGCTACGGTCTTAAATTTTTCATTAACCTTCGGTGTGTTTCCTGAATATTGGAAAGAGTCGTTTGTTTTCCCAATACACAAAAAGGGATGCAAACGATCCGTCGCCAACTATCGTGGGATTGCTGCACTAAGTGCTGTATCCAAGCTATTCGAACTAATTGGTCTCCAAAGGCTGGTCCATGACTATTCACAGACTATTTCTCCTGAACAACATGGTTTTATGCCCAAGCGCTCGAAGGCGAGCAACCTCACCGTATTTACATCGTTCGTCATCCGTGAAATCGAACGCGGTCATCAAGTCGACGCCATATACACAGATCTCTCTGCGGCCTTCGATCAAATGTACCATCAGATTGCAATTTCCAAATACGAGAAAATGAGGGTTCACGATCAATTGTTGAACTGGCTCCGCTCATAAATGACTGGTATAAGCATTATCTGAAGATTTCAGATAATGCCTCTCCAGCTTTTCAGTAACATCCGGCGTTCCGCAAGGCAGCCACCTTGGTCCATTCCTTTTTCTGTTATTTATGAACGACGTGAACTCCTCAGATGCCTGAGATTATCCTACGCGGACGACCTAAAGCTGTACTACGTCATAAAATGCACAGAAGACGCCGATTTTCTTCGGTAGGAACTACAAGTGTTCGACGACTGGTGCCGGATCAAAAGAATGTCCTTAAATGTATCCAAATGCTCCGCTATATCATTTGGCCGAGAACGTGTGATGTATCTCCACGAGTACATCCATCGAGGAACACGCTTGAAACGTGAAACAATAGTCAAGGATCTGGGATTTCTGGGACTACGGCTCGACTCCAAACTGTCATTCGAGAACCACATTGTGTATATTGTTTCTAAAGCCTCATCGCAGTAAGGATTCATCTTCCGCTTCGCAAAAAACTTTAAAGACGTTTATTGTCTGAAGGCACTATACTGCTCTTTGGTTCGTCCTCTTTTGGAGTAATGTGCTGTCGTTTGATCCGCTTTCTACCAAAATGCAGTCCAAAGGATCGAAGGAGGCGTAAAGCGTGTTTTGTTGGACCTTCTTCAGGGAAACATCGACTGTTCCACTTTACTTGGTCTCTTGAACATCAACACTCGACGACGAAGCCTACGTTTACAATTTTTCTTTATAAACCGGCACACAAGCACCAACTACGGCAAACACGAGCCTGTGCTAAGCATGTATCGCGTTTTCAACAGCTGCTATAACTTGTTTAATTTTTATGTATCCCATGATGTTAATAAGCGTTGTTTCCGAATATGTATGTGTATGTAATCTAGTGTTATCTAGTTGTCATTGGGATAAACATTTTTAACTGTTGACGAATAAACAATAATAAATTATAATAAAAAAAAGAATATAACTGGGACACAATGGCAGGGAATTTACTAGAGTGAAAGGGATGGGGTGAGATGACTCTTAGATCAGACAAACGCAGGAATTCGTAAATTGCTTGAAAACATCTCTTACCTCGCGGAAGGGTTGTCTACCTCGGGCCACAAGGGTATCCAATAGTCCTCTGGAGGCATCATCATCCGGGCAATGCCAAACTGCGTGAGCGGTGTCATCATAACCGGTTCCGCACCTACATATGTTGCTATCGACGAGGTTAATTCTGTAGAGATGTGCGTCTAGCGTATAGTGGTTGGACATAAGTCTTGACATCACACGAATGAATCCCAGACTAACATCCAGACCTTTGAACCAAGATCTCGACGAAACATTTGGAATAATGGAATGTAACCACCGCCCAAGAGAATTACTTCTCCAAGCTTTTTGTCAACTTTGAAGAGAACTTTGACGTCCTAATGTTAAAAATTCATCATGTGAAATACTTCTTTCCAAAATTTCGCCTTGTTTTGCTCCCACCTTTGCTAGAGAGTCCGCTTTCTCATTGCCTGGAATTGAACAATGTGAGGGGACCCATGCAAAGGTAATCCTAAATGATCTCTCGACCAACGCACACATCTGCTCCCTTATTTTTGAAAGAAAGTAAGATGAGTGCCTCACTATTTTCATCGACCGGAGTGCCTCAATAGAACTGAGACTATCCGAAAAGACGAAATAATGGTCTATGGGTATGTCGGAAATTATCCCCAATGCGAAATTGATTGCTGCCAGTTCAGCATTATAAATAGAGCAACATATACAGAACATGTATTAAATGCGTTCCAATTTGATGAGGTGGCTATTTCTTGCGACCGAATAGTTGTTTTGTAGAGTTTTATTGATCTTTTGTTGACATTTCTGTTTTAAATATGCAATGTGAGTACTCCAAGTGCATTTTGAATCAAACATGACTCAAGGTATTTGAAGGTCAAAGATTGGGTAATGTCTCTTCCCAATAGCTTGAGACGCAGTTGGGCTGGGAACAGTTTTCTAGTAAACACTAACAATTCGGTTTTATGTGGTCCCGATCCCCAAATTTTTGGTCCAGATGGACAGATTTTTGATAGACTTAATCATGAGCCTTGAGGTAATCCCATGTAGCTAATTCTGGAAGTTGTCAGTTGACCTAGATTGAAGGTCATTTGTTTTGCTGACAGTAAATTATACAAAAAGTTATATAAAATTCCTGGTAATCCACTACTTTGCAGACTATCTGCCATCTATGGAAACTGAATCAAATGTGCCCTTCATATCCAGAAACACTGAAGCCAATTGCTCCTTGTGTGTAAAGGCCAGTTGTATATCAGATTAAAGCAACTCTTAACAATCGTTTGTTCCTTTGCTCTTTCGGAAACCAAATTGCGTATTTGGTAGCAGGTTGTTGCGAGGGTAGCACTTGCAGGTGGTTGCTGGGGTAGCGCTTTTTGATCCTCTAAAGTACGCCGCCATATGAATCATCTCGATCCAGGCGAATCATGTTAAAATCGTGGAAGTTTAATTAATCTTCAGATGAAAGCCATGATTCACAGAGAGCAAATATATCACAATCAGAGTTTACTGTCAGAAAAACAATCAACTACTTGAACGAGTCTAATTTAGGTATTAGACTGTGACTGTTCCATTGTAATACGGTCATCATATCTTGATCCTCAATCGACGAATTATTCATCGAAAGATTTGAATTCACCAATGAGGGGCCATGATACATTCAATTGCTTGAAGTAGTTTTCAACTATAGGAATAAGCAGGTCAATAAGTCCTGCGGTATGTCCGGTAGGTCCTATGTCCCAACTGTTTGCACTTGGTACAATTAAATACCCTTGGTACAAAAAGGCGTACTGAAAATAAAACCTTCTGAATTTCAATAAATTTTGGGAGAATTTATGCATGCAATTGTTTGCATTCCCGAATTTCAACAGAATTTCAAGTATGTCATTACACGTCAAGCTCGCTGCAGAAACCACACCATCTATCTCCACGTCTTCAGATGGGATGTAGACGTAGTACTCGGCATAATAACCTACGTCGCTAGCAATTTCATTTGCAATTATAAACGAAAGTTCAGTAACACGCAGTTGGTTTCAGTTGACCTGATGAAATTTGGTTCCCGGATAACGACGCGTCAAATTTCTTTTAATGCACAAAAAGTCTAGGGCATGCATTCAAGGCTGGCATCGTAAGTTGGGGCAAGGAGACTGTGACGTTGTGAAGAAGCTCCCTAGCTTGGTGACGGGATTAAAGTTTAAAGACTGTAACTGTTCCGAAGAGTGTGATGTGTGCATACGTTGGAAGATGCACCGTGTGCCATTCCCAAAGGCATCCACCAGCAAGTCGTTGGGTGTGATGGATCTCATTCATACGGATTTGTGTGATCCTATACGGACTGCAACGCTGAGCGGAAGGCGCTACTTCCTGACGCGTGTAGATGACTTTAGCAAGTATACGGTCGTTTACATTCTCAAGCGAAAATCGGAAACGTTAGACAAGCTACGTAAGTACGTCGAGATGGTCAACACCATGTTCGGTAAGAAGCCCAAGATACTTCGCTCGGATAACGGAGGTGAGTACACCGGGGAAAAATTTAGACGTTTTTAGAAGGATATTTCGGTCAATTAACCGCACAATATTCGCCACAACAAAATGGCACTGCGGAGCGTAAAAACCGGTATCTTGTAGAAATAGCCCGATTGTTGATCGAGGCATGGTTTGACGACCGGTTCTGGGTTGAAGCCATAACAACTGCGAACGATCCCAATGACGCCATATGAACGCTGGCACGGAGTGAGGCCCAATCTCAACCACGTTCACCCTTTTGGCGTTGAGGTTTTCTGCTACATACCGGGTGGAAAGAGAGGTAAGCTTGAAGAAAAGACAAAAAAAAACGAAGTTAATGGGCTATAGCGAGGTTTCTAAGGCGTATCGATTGATTGATGTTTGACTGGAGGAATAACCGTTATTCGAGACGTGAAATTCTTGAGCAGCTTCAGTTCGGTGAAGGAGTCAGGAAGTCAGCCCTCATGTAGCGAAGTGGTATATCTTCTATTGGTAAAACAACAACCTTTGTTCGAGCTGTGCGATAAGCCCGTTATGGATCTGGATGGAGAAGATGTATTCGAGGATGCAGAGCCTGACACTGAACCTGATGCTGAGGAGGACGTTTTGTGAAGGTCGGAGAGATCTACAAAAGGTCAGCTGCCGGGTAAGCTTCCTCAGCAAAGACTGGAATACAGGAGGAGCCTAAAACTCTAAAGGAACCGCTCTATATTCCTGATGTCGATAACTGGAAGAAGGCAATGCTGCAAGAACTTGAACCGATCAACAGTAACGGAACGTGGGATATAGTTGATAAACCTCCGGCAAAACGTGGAACGATTCAAAATGGATTTTCAAAATAAAGTGGACTGATGACAACGTTACCGGACAACGGTTCAAAGCGAGACTTGTAGCCCAGGGCTATAAGCAACAATGTCATGACGAATACGTAAAAGTCTTCACGCCAGTCGTTCGTCAGACGACTTTTTGGTCTCTCATGTCGGTCGCGGTGAAATGGATGATGGTCGTAAGGCAGTACGTCATAAAGACGGTGTTTTTGAACGGCGACCTTGAGGAGGAGTTGTTCATGCACCAGCCTCCGGGGTTCATCGTCAAAGATGATAAAGGCAATGTCTGGAACGCGATACTACTGGAGACTTTCATATC
This sequence comes from Aedes koreicus, assembly GCA_024533555.2. NCBI lineage: Eukaryota > Metazoa > Arthropoda > Insecta > Diptera > Culicidae > Aedes > Aedes koreicus. The sequence continues at coordinate 202,681 of JAHHFK020004657.1, forward strand.
TCACAACGAAAGTATTTAGCAGTTGTCGTGAAATCAACTGGTTTGCACGACGGTAAACCCTCAGTGATCCCTTTAAGCTTTAAGCTTCGTCTCAGCAAGTATGGCGATGAATCGGGTTTGATTGGACATGCCGACGCGGATTGAGCGGAATGCCGAGAGAACCGCAAGTCGGAAAGTGGATTTATGTTCAAATTTTGTGGTGAAACCATTTCTTGGGCATGCCGCAAACAAACCTGCGTCTCACTGTCTACTGTGGAGGCTGAATTCGTCGCTTTATCGGAGGCATCCCAAGAGGTAATATGGCTGCAGCGTCTTCTGCAAGATCTCGGCGAAGATATTGGAATTGGGCAATTGGACAATACATATTGACACAAAATTCAATTTCGTCATGGGCGTCATGTCAAAGCGAAAAAAATATATATTTGTACTGTTCTTCCGAATTTATGACAGCGAATTTGAACACCAAACCGGTGGCACGTATTCCCGTTGATGTGCTCAGAGGATTGAGTGGACTTGAAGAAAGCTGATGTTGAGTAGGAGTGTGGAGATATTGGCAAAACGGCTTAGTGCACACCTATAGAGTGTGAAACTACCTTGAGTATTTTTGGCAGTGTTTATTTTTGACCTCTTACTTAACCCTCGTCACATTTCCTGTAAAAGGTGTTTCGATCAAAATTTGGTCGACTTAAACTTGACGCATTTCTTTTCATTGTACATTAAAAAAATTTGCACACCCCTCATTTTGCAGATCTGTGCGTGTAGCATCATGCCTCTATTTTGATTTTGAGATTAGCACTTCAGTTATCAAAATGTCATCGAAGGAAGCGGAGCAACGCATCAAAATTTTGCACGTGTATGGCGAAGATCCAAACTACTCTCACGCCAAGTTGGCGAAATTGTTGAATGTGGCTAAATCAACTGTTACCAATGTATTAAAATTGTTCGGTGAAAGTTTGTCGACAGCCAGGAAAGCTGGATCGGGAGGAAATCGAAAGCCGGAGGCCACAGCGACGACAAAAAGAGTTGCCCGCTGTTTCGCGCGGAACCCCAACCTCTCCATCCGAGATGTCACAAAAAAAACTAGGAGTGGCGCCTTCAACCGTGGATAGAGCTAAAAAACGAGCTGGACTGTCGACTTACAAGAAAGTGGTTACTCCAAATCGCGACGATAAACAAAACACGTCGGCCAAAGCACGATCGCGAAAGTTGTACAGTTATACAGAAAGTTGCTGACGAAGTTTGATTGCGTGGTTCAGGACGATGAAAGTTACGTCAAGGCAGACTTTAAACAGCTTCTTGGACCGAAATGTTATACGGCAACCGGACGGGGAAAGATGGCAGATATTTGCAAGCACATTAAACTGCCAAAGCACATACATACTGTTCACAAAGAAATATCAGGTGTGACAGATCATTTGTACCTGTGGCTTAAAGAGCAAAGTTTAAATTGCGACCAGAACCGTCAACCAGGAAATTTATCTGAGCGAGTGCCTACAAATGCGTCTACTTCCGGTCCTGAAGCGACACAATTGTTCCGTTCTATTTTGGCCGGATTTGGCATCTAGTCACTACGGAAAAAAGGCCATGGAGTGGTATGCTGCCAACAACGTTCAAGTGGTGCCCAAGGACCCTCCCAACACGCCAGAGCTCTGCCCAATCGAACAATAATGGGCCATCGTCAAGCGGAACCTTAAGAAGACTCAAAAAACTGTTGTGAGCGAGAAACAGTTCAAGGCTGACTGGCGTTCGGCGGCGAATAAAGCGGACAAGGATACTGTACTAAATCTTATGGCAGGTGTTAAACGGAAGAAACGGCTTTTCGCATTCGGTAAAAAGGAAGCTTAGCTGACTATTGTAGAAGTGCGATATCTTTCCACATATCTGTGGTGCGGCGAGCGGCGCATACCTTTGAATATAATAATATAATTTCATTTCATTCCCAAGCTACAAACATAGAAAATTTTACAGTATTCGGTAATTTTTTACCGAACTTTCAACAGCTGAACTTTGGGTTATGCGATTTATAGGATTTCGGTAAAATTTGACAAGTTCCGGTAGTTTTTTTTTCCATAATGCTGTAAAATTTCACCGAAATCCGGTTAATCGGATTACCAAACGTTCAGCTGTTGAAAGTTTGGTAAAAAAAAAACCGAATACTGTAAAATTTTCTAAGTTTGTAACGATCGCAAATACAAGTTGAAAAATGTTTTAGCTCGTTTCTCCATCATTTATAAACACGCGTCCGAAAAGTCTCACGGTTGATTCCTCCGCTTGTTCCGAAGAGATTGTGTCTGCTGGGTAGCCTGTGCATGGTCGATGGTTACGCCCATTTCGTCCAATAGGTCATGGGCCCAGATCGATGGTGAAAGCAGGCTTGTCCAAACCACACACAACACTGCGTGCGGTATTTGAACACCGCAGCAGCGTGTATCAGTATCACCACTCCGCACCGGTGCTCAATAGAGTACACGCAGAGCGAAAATCGAACCACCGACACCAGTGCCCGTGCATTTTTCTCGGCCCCGGTGGTTTGTACTTCGGCAAACGGGGAAGCCGAGTGTATTCAACTTCGGCAAACACCGTAGCCAAGGGATTTCAATTTACGGATACACTTCGACAGCTCCTTTGCTGCACGGACCTCCTTTTCGTGGGGGATTTTGCTTATTTTGATATTTTTTTACGTTTCGTTTAATACCTATCCTACCGTGCACGTGTAGGAATGTTGCTGTGAAAAATAACAAATCGCAATGTTTTGTGATATAGTGGACGGAATATTATAATTTGAGATAATTCAATACAGACGTCTTCCAAACTTGGAAGATCGACAGGTAATCGGTGTGTAACCACCTGGTACCTCATAGCAAGATGCTAAGAGGCGGACCGGAAGAGCTACCTCCCCCAATGCAGAGTGATTGCCTCAGTGTATTTTTCACCAGATCACGCTCATAAAAACACACATGAAGATTTCCTACATTTTGAAGAACAAATTTCATCGCTACTTTCTCCTGAAATTAATGTTCACATTTACGGTGACTTTAACCAACGCCATGCTGACTTTATTATGGACTCAGAAAATGAAAGAAATATTACTCCCAGTCTTTGAGGATAAAGGCACATTTCAGCTTTTTTTTTTTTTTATAAAACATCTAATCTTGAGCTTAACCAGATTTATCACATTATAAACCAACAGAGCTGCTGTCTTGATATTTTATTAACGAATATTTACGAAGATTTCAACGTAACTGAATCATAGACTCAATTATGGAAAATGAAGCCTTCCACACAGTAATAGAATATTCACTTTTCATGCATAAATACCAAATACCCAACGACTGGGAATATGAGAATGTTTTTAATTATAACAACATTAAATTCGAACAAAATTAAATAAATTCGAACAAAATTAAATTTTGTGGACTGGCAATCAATACTTAAGAAGAAAATGTCGATATCGCTGTCTATAAATTCTATAACATCTTGTCGGAAATAATTGCACAGGAAACTCCTCAAAAACGAAGAAGCCGTCAAAAAAGGACTAAATAACCAAATTGGTACAATAGAGACATAAAAAGCCTGATAAACCGCAAGCAAAAAACTCATAAAATTTACAAGAAAAACAATAGCGAAGAAAGTTTAGCAAATTATCTTGACATATTTGATCAATTGAACTTGACCATCAGTAATCTACTGGATGAATATAATTCAAAAACTGAACTAGAAATAAAGTCCTGTCCAAAACGCTTCTTCAACTACGTGCAAGCAAAATTAAAATCAGGAAACTTTCCAACGGTTATGCATCTTGATGAAACTATTGGGAATAACTTAGAAAAAAATTGCAATGTTTTTGCAACTTTCTTCCAAAAAATATATACAATATTTTCTGAAGAGGATGACGACCGCGACCAAATTTAATGGAAAATATTTAAACCCAATTCAAGTCACTTCAGGTGCCCCCCAAGGCTCTCATTTAGGACCTCTTCCTTTTATTTTGTACGTCAATGACATTTCCTTCATTCAGAATAAATTGAAAGTATTAATATATGCCGATGACATGAAACTTTTTCTGGAAACAAGAAATGATGCAGACATTAATGTATACCAGAAGGAAATTCACATATTTGACATAAGGCGCAAAACAATTAGAATGGAATTTTAAGAAAATGCAACTTAATGACATTTACAAGAAAAACAACAACACCGAAGATCACAACTGCACTGTAACACAATCATTCACATGGCTAATAATATGCTAGGGTTTATAAAGCATTTCTGCTACAACGACTAATACACAGTAAAAACTCTTTATATTTCATGCGTAAATTAATACTAGAATACTGCAGCATCGTATCTCCTTGCTAAATCACACACTTAGAAAAATTAGAATCAGTACAAAGGCAATTTTTATTATATCTAGGGTTTTTATTCATTAGGGCGAATCTGCAATTGAGAGACTCTCTCTTGCCTCGTTCTCTTTCATTAATTACAGCGCCATTATAAAACTATGGATTGATTTTTTTACACAGATCGCAAGATAGAAGTGCTGGCTAGCATATTGGGCAAACAACCAAACGAAAAATGTCCCATTTTTTTAGCTATTGGTGAAAGAGAAAGTAAACAGAGAGAGTCTCTCAATTGTAGATTCGCCCTAATGAAAAAAAAAACCTAGATATGCTCTTCGTAGATTAGGTTGGACTTCATTTCCACTTCCATCATATGAAGCACGCTGCATGCTAATTGATATACAAACATTGAAAGAGCGTCGTGAGACTGCAATGGTCTCATATGTAAACGAAATAGTTTCTGAAAAGAATACTTCAACTAAAAATTTTCAAAATTATTTTTTTCCATACCTAGTCGGCAATTACGAACTCGAAGGATGTTCTCAACGAAACATAGTTGAACAAATTACGCCAGACATGGAACTTTTAACTGAATAATCTTCACTGTGAAACTATTGACTTCCCAATGTCTCGGAAAAATTTAAAACAACACATAATGTCAACCCAAAATCAGAACACATAAAAAAAATACATAAATAAACAAAACGCGTCTACTTTGGCGCTACGATCGTACACAACCTACAAAGTTTACCATATACAAGACATTGATTTAACCAGTAGTTCTATAAAGCCAGGAAAGATGGATGCATGTGGAGAACCCGCGCCCTAGGTGCCTCGTCCATTTCTCCAACATCCAGGTCGTAATTGATGAAATCAGATCCTTTTTTAGCTTCATGTACACACTTAGAAAATTTTACAGTATTCGGTAATTTTTTACCGAACTTTCAACAGCTGAACGATCGGTTATCCGATTTACCGGATTTTGGTGAAATTTTACAGTATTCCGGTAAAAAAATTACAGGAACTTGTCAAATTTTACCGAAATCTGTGAAATCGGATTACCGAACGTTCAGCTGTTGAAAGTTCGGTAAAAAATTACCGAATACTGTAAAATTTTCTAAGTGTGTAAAATTCTACCAGCTTTGAGCTAGTCGGTGGTGATGGAATAAATTAGTTTTACATCTATTTCCAAAGTTTCAATACTCGTAATATTTTATCTTTTAAGGCCTCGGCAGTTTGAGACGCATTGTAATCATATACTGCCAATGTTTGCAATACAAACTTGGAGTCCATTGGGTACTGTACGCAAACAGCAATCAAATTCCTTCCTTTTCGAGTAGCGTAGTCCACATTAATGAATATTAATCTCTGTTTTCAATGCCATTGCAGCTTTCTCTACATCCTCTGGAATGGTCCTGCGGTTAATACTGGGTACTTTTAAGGCCTTTGTCAGAGTCCCTAGAAGATCTGCCAGACCAGGCTGATCGAGCATGTTGAAAGCAAGCCCACCTACCGTAACCATCTTTACACTGTACTCCACTAACAACTTTCTGCTATCGGAACGGATACCGTAGGAATCTTCCGTTTTGGACGGCGATTTTCAACCACTTCCGCATTGGTGGTCATATCCTCTAACTCATCACGATGCACTGTTTGTAAATGCCTCTTTATATTGTAGAAAGTGTCAACCAAGAGCTTCTTCAAGAAGCACTCAGTAACAACCTTTGCTACGTCCTTCAAAACCTTAGCTCGTTTTTCTGCTGACATTTTCAGGCGCTTTGCATGTGAGCTTTGCTACGAAACAAGATGGAACCAATTTTATAAGTTTCACTCACAACAAGACGGAAGACATTTTAAGAACTTCACGTAATAAGCGAATATTGAACTATGCAAGGAATCAGTGAACACTGAGCATTTAGTGCTTGATTCAATCACACGGGAAAGATAAAAGAACCACAGAACGGGGTATTCGATTCAGAAAGGGAAGAAGTATGTTTTTCGAAAATATGTTTACTCCATACTAAAAATCCGCTCCATTAGATGACAAACAACCGGAAAAAAAAACAAACTGTGTAAATAGCCCAACATCGTGATGGCATACGCATTTTTTCAGAGAACAAAATTAGGTATTAAGTCGCGAGTAACAGAAGGTTAGGTATTAAACGAAGCGGAAAAAAATATCAAAACAAGCAAAATCCCCCACGAAAAGGAGGTCCGTGCAGCAAAGGAGCTGTCGAAGTGTATCCGTAAATTGAAATCCCTTGGCTACGGTGTTTGCCGAAGTTGAATACACTCGGCTTCCCCGTTTGCCGAAGTTGAAACACTCGGCTTCCCCGTTTGCCGAAGTACAAACCACCGGGGCCAAGAAAAATGCACGGGCACTGGTGTCGGTGGTTCGATTTTCGCTCTGCGTGTACTCTATTGAGCACCGGCGCGGAGTGGTGATACTGATACACGCTGCGCTGTGTTTGCATGCCAAAGAACCTCCCGTGCAGAACGGTTTGGTGTTTTAACCATGCCTGGGTGAAAGTCAAGAGAACTGTTTTGTAGGCGTTTGGTTCGAGTGAATTTTGGAGGGGGGCCTTTTTGTTTGGGGGGGGAATTTGGGGTATAGAGGGGGGGGGGCCTGGAAGGAGGGGGTTTGTGTGGTTTGGGGGGGGTTAAAATTTGGTGGGGGGCTTTTGTTTTTGGGGGGGGGGGGGGGGGGGGGGGGTGCCTCTAATAGTGCTTAGGTGGCTGCCAGTGTATTAGTTTGGCAGTAGCAAACAGTGTTCATCTTCAGCATCGTACAGCTCGTCACGCTAGTGTGTGTATAGGAAGCATTCGGTGTGAACAAAAAACGAACACATACATTCAGACGGTTGTTGTGATTCGTCGGAGGTGTTAAGTGAATAGGAACGGGACCATGAGTGAGAAGTTTCTATTTATCAGATTGAATAATCAGATTTATTCAATTTGGAAAACTCGAATGGAGATGCTGTTGTCGATGCAAAACCGGAACCTGTAACCCGTGCTTGGGCGAAAGACGATATGAAGTGTCATGCGGTGATTGTTTTGTATCTGGAAGACAACCAACTCAACTTGGTTTAAGACGCGGGTTCAGCCAAAGACTTGTGGAACCTTTTGAAGCAGTATCATGAAAAAACAACCGTAACGTCGCGTGTGTCTTCACTTTAGAAAATTTTTAGCTCCAATGACGTTGATGGTGAAGATTTGGAGAAGCATTTGTACGACTTGGAGGAGTTTTTCATTCGAAGGCGTGCGTGGGCCAAGCGCTCGAAGAATCGTTGCAAATTGCAATGATACTTCGTAGACTACCGGAGTCATACAGTGGTCTGGTGACGGTGTTGGAGAGCCAGCCGGAAGCAGATATGACAATACCGTTCGTAGCAAAAGTTGCTAGACGAGTATCAGCGGCGAAAGGAGCGCGGTTCAGTGTCGAATGAAAAGGAAATGAAGATGGAATCTAGGGAGCAGAAGAAACGGCTGTGTTTCCATTGCCAGAAGCCTGGCCACTACCGTAAGGATTGCCATCTCTGGTTGCAGCTTCAGCAGAAGAGAAGTGGAGCAGCATCGAGAAGTGGTAGTGCGGGTAGTGCTAGTGTGGGAAAATCGAAAGCAAAGAAAAACGACGCGAAGGCCAAATTGACGGCCAAAAAGGTTGTTCCGATGTGTTTTACAGTCGGAAATCGCCGACGAAAGGGTTGTTGATACATTGACAGTGGCTGCTCATGTCATATGACCGATCGGGCTTTTTTTAGCCGGTTGGATGAAAGCAAGCAGGCGGATGTGGTACTTGCTGACGGTTCTACCTCGAAATCATTTGGTATTGGTGAAACGTTCGTAAAATGCGTGAACTAAGAAGAAAATGTGCTTGAAGTGAAGTTGACGAAAGTGCTCTTCATACCGGCGCTGGACAGTGGATTGATTCGGTTCGAAAACTGACGAACAAAAGTTTTGTAGTGAACTTTGTTGGGTCAGCAGAACAGCTCACTATAGAACAGCGAAGACAGTTGCGTTGGGAGAGCTGAACGGGAACTTGTTTGTTTTGAAGACCGTGGAATACGGTGAGCTGAGTGTGGAGCTGCAGCATTTGCCAAACTGCCAGCACATTTGGCATCGACGGTTTGGCCACCAGGATCCTGCGGTCCTGGAACAACTGAAAGCAGGAAATCTCGGAATAGGATTCAAGATGCAGGATTGCGGATTATGGCAGATTTGTGAGGACTGCCTCAAAGGTAAGCTTCCGCGTACTTCATTCCCTACAGCTTCTGATAGTAGAGCCGACAGAATACTCGACCTGGTGCCTACCGACGCATGAGGACCCATGGCGAATGTGACCCCGGGGGGCAGTCGGTGCCTGATGACGCTCATCGATGACTTTAGCCGCTATATCGTAGTATGTTTGTTGCGGCAGAAGTTAGATGAAGCTGTTTGTATAAAACAGTACGTTGCTCACGTCAAAACGCGTTTCGGAAGGGCACCTTGCGAGATCAGGTCGGATGGAGGAGGCGAATACGTCAACAGCGAGTTGCAGACATTCTTTGAGGAGGAGAGGATTCAAGCACAGTACATCACTGCATACAGCCCGCAGCAGAACGGTGCTGCTGAACGCAAAAACCGTACGTTGCAGGAGATGGCAACTTGTATGTTGCTTGATGCAAACCTCCATAAGAAATATTGGGGTGAGGCAATTATGACTGCCGCCTACATCCAAAATCACCTCTCTTCTCGTGTCGTTGATAAGACACCGTTCGAGAAATGGTTCGGAAACAAACATGTGTTGATCCAGCTTCGGGTGTTCGGATGTCCAGCGTATGTGCATATTCCGGACGTTAAGAGGACTGCAACCCACAGAAGCTTGTCTTTGTCGGATACTGTGAGGATTGCAAGGCATTCCAGTACTTAGATCCCAAAACTAACCGCATGACGATCAGTCACAATGCGCGGTTCATCGAGCAACGGAGCGGTTCTTACATGACGGAACGGGAAGCGTTTACCTTGGACGAAACCGGGGACGATTACGAGTGGCCAGAAGCGATGTAACGTTGTAATTTGTTTATGAGTAGTCTGTACCTAGATTACATAAAAATTTGTAAAACCGCATGATAGTATGAAAACTAAATTCCCCCAACTTCACCAACGGGCGATTCAGAATGATTGTAAGACTGAAGGTTTGCTCGAGAAAAAAAGGTTTCTTCGAAAGCGGCGATGCAGAAACAATCCCGCTCAATTGCTGCGCGGCCAAGGAAGGAAGTAGCCTCACGAAAAGAAGTCGGCAGCGATAGCAATAGCGCAGCTAACATAATAACCGTAGAGCAACTGGTAAGACAAAAAACAGGAATCAGCCAAACACCGTCTTTCATGCCTCTAATCTTCTCCTATCAGACTCTCCATCAAAATCATCATAAATACTGGTGACGCCCATCGGAAAACCGCGGCGTGCAATCGCCAGCGCTAAACCTTTCCCTACGCAGTAGAACACCAACATCACGGAGCGGTAAACCCAAGGCAACTCAAGCACCTAGAGCAGAAAACGACCCCACAACGGGTTAGTGTGATATGCCCTGCTTTGCATCACAAAAGGTGACGCGGTTTGCCCTTTGTGGTGGAAGCGCACGACGAACGGCGACCGATCGGTACGATCGAGGACAGGAAGGCAGTGACCGCGACGCGAGAGCAGTGGAAACTACATCGATTGGTTTCAGGAGCGCATCGAGAACTTCCAGCGAGCATCGTGACGGCAACGGTTGCAGCATGCAGGAACTAACGGAGTTGAAGTGAGTACGTTCCGTGAGATACAGATGAGGTGAGGTTTTTTTACCGCCGAAGAAGAAGAAGGTAAAGAAAAATAATGCTAGAGAAGAAATGTGAAGAATAGAGAGAAAGTAGAGAAAGGAAAAGAATCAGGAAGATGGGAAATTTAGGAGGGGATGTGGGGTAAATAAAACCAAAGTAAATTGAATTTGCAGATTTTTGTTGGTGCGTTTATTTTGTAGTGTTTGCTTGAAGTAGATTGCTTATGGTAGATTGCTCTATCAGCTATCCGGAATTGCAAAACTGGCGCCCAACGTAAGAATCCACACATTTTGAACTACCGTTAGCGATTATTTTTTGGTTTGTGATTCGTTAAATTTGGATTTGTTCATAATTTTAACCTTTACGCATATAGCAAAGATGCATTACACACATCTGAGCGATGAGGAAATTAGTTATGAGCTGGCATTACGCCATGTAGTTAACTTAGGACCCACCACACACCGTGGAAAGGTGCTCTACCTCAAAGCACTAATACGGGAAGAGTCCTTAAGAGACATTATTCCTACAAGCTGTGAGCATATAATGAGTGCTAAGGCCAACCTTGAAGTTTGTCAATTTCAAGTCTAAAAGCTACATTTCATTACGGAAACGGCCATCAAATCAAACAAAATAAATGCTCTGAATCAAATTCATTCACGACTGCTACATTATCAAAACCGATTACAATTAATTTATCCCCCTTCTGAACTGAAAGACACAATTACGTTAGTAACGATGCACGTAAATGTGTTGTCCAACAAAGTTGTCAATGTGTTACGCAGTTCTGCAAACGGCGTGAATCAAAGTGAAACAACAGTGAACCAGGAAGTGAATTCAACCGGAGCGGTGCGTAGAACCATAGAACGGGAACAAGAAGCTGTAAGAGGAAGTGATTTTTCAGCATCTCCGGCTGAACAAACACACCATCAAGAAAAAACTCCACCGTCATCATCAGCTATATCTCGATCGCTCTCGATCAAATTCACAGCAGTATTGACGCAATGGTAGGAATGGCCGGAGATCATTACCGGACCGTCCGCAGAGGTCACTGCCACCTCCATACAATGTACACGAGCTTAAAACAGAAGAGATTCGTATCTTTGACGCAGAAACAAGCGGAGCACGAGCAAGCAAAGCAGAAGTATGGGAAACGCGAGCCAGACAAGCAGAAGCACGCGCAAGGGAAGCTGAAGTGCGAGCCATAGAAGCCGAAGAACCAGAAGCGAGAGCAAGAGGATCGCGACTCAGTGGTGCACAAGCCAGAGACGCACGCGTCAGAGGAGAAGATGAAAGAGACACTCGAGCTAGAGAACCGCAAGCAAGGGATGATTATTACAGAATTCGGGATGACTTACTGAACCGTTTGCTTCATCAAGAGAGACCACAGCCAGCAAGAAGGGAAGACGAAAGAAGGATTCTGAAGGCAGTACACAATTGGCCGTTAAAGTTTCGAGGCGAAAAGGACACCACATCCCTCAACGTTTTGCTGGATCGCGTTGAGACATTTGCCAGGTCAGAGGGGATGAGTGATGAGACGCTGTTGGGTTCCATCAAGCACCTACTTCAGGAAGACGCTCTCGACTGGTACGCACGTGCAACATCACACCGATTACTGCATTCATGGGATGCCTTCAAGCGGGAGATCCGGCGAGAGTTCTAACCAAGTTCCAAGGAACCAACGAAATATTTGCAAAGTTCTATCGTGACATTTCGGCATTGTTCAGATTTGTTGAACCGCCAATGACCGAAGAGGAAAAGTTCTTTCTGGTGAAGAAGAACATGAATGAGAATTATGCAGCCATAGTGACGACAGCTAGACCACGAACGCTAGAAGAGCTGATGGAAATCTGTACCGGATACGACGAGACAAGGATGTTATTGAGCAGCACACCTGTGACGGCAAACAGGCCGACGACAATTCAACAGCAACAGCCACATCGTTTCAGTAGGCTACACGCGGTATGAGTCGATGTTGACATAGAAGAAGAACTATCAGCGTACCCGGAAGAAGACAACTGGCAGTATAAAATTAATGAGCTCGTTGAGCAATTGAACGCTTTGAAGATGAACTTCGAACGGCAGAGCTCCGGATCAAACGGGGTGGCACAGAGCAAGCGGCAGCCTCGGTTAACGGACAGGTCCAACCGAACGGAACCAGATGATAGGCCCCATCAACAACACAGCAATATTCTGTCAATGCCAACTCATCAGCAGCAACGTTCTCAAAAGGCGCCACAACCAATGCCACGGATTCAGCAACAGGCAGATCAGCAGTTTGTGCAAAGCGGGCACACACAGCACTGGAATCAACAACCCACATCAACAAGACCGTTTACCACGCATAGAGCATCAGCACGATCAGCAACAGGCTGCTGCCAGCCATCAATGATTAATAATCATCTGTTTGAACTGTGAAGAAGAAGGACACAGGTCCATGGACTGTCCGAAACCGCAGGCGGTATTATTCTGCTACCGCTGTGGACGGAAAGGATATTCGTTACGCAGTTGCTTCACATGCCGCTCGGATGCGGTAAACTACATGGAGCGGAATGCACAATAGAGGGAAGCAGCTCTCCGCAAGCCTTGGAACACCCCTAAAATATACCAGAATTCCAGAACATCAATACACTAATTGTCAATTCCGGAAGCGACAATCGTCCACACGCTGTGATAGCGGTGCAAATTGCTCATTACTTGGCGGAAAACAAACCCAACTAGCAGAACAGTACGACCTGCAGAAAGGAAACGTAACCGGAGGAATAAAAACAGCGGACTGAACAAGGCATAGTATTACCAACATCGTCTATCTGCCTATCGTATACAACAACCGGGATGAAGTGCTACCAGTTCTGTTAGTGCCATCAATCCCAGACTATGTCATCTTGGGAATGAAGTTTTGGAACAAATGCGGAGTCAAGGCAGTTTGCTGTTCGGTGGGCGTAGTAAGCGACGAAGAACGAAATGAAGATCAGGAGATAAAGAAGCTGTCAATAGAGCAGAGAAGGCAGTTAGAGCGCGTAGTTGATAAATTTCCTAAGGCACGGGAAGGCAAACTGGGACGGACAACGATGTACGAGCATCGCATTGAAATAGGAGACGCAGTCCCACGAAAGCAACGACATTATCCCATATCACCGTATGTTCTTCAGGAAAATAACCGGGAAATCGATCGGATGATTACCCTGGACGTTATCGAGGAAGCACATTTCTCGCCGTGGAATAATCCGTTAGTAGCCGTCAAGAAGAAGACCGGCCAGTACCGCGTTTGCTCGAATGCTCGTCATCTCAACTCCATCATGGTGAATGAAGGTTATCCGATCCCGCAGATTGCATCGATCACGAACAACCTCCGGAGTAGCAAGTTCATTTCGTCCATAGATCTAAAGGATGCATTCTGGCAACTTCCATTGCATCCAAGTTCGAGGCTGTTAACAGTTTTCTCTGTTCCATCCAGAGGCCACTTTCAGTTCAAGGTGGTGCCTTTCTGATTGTGTACGGCTAGTCAAGCCTTGGCACGGTTGATGACACACATCTTCTCAGACATAGAACCGCAAGTTTTTCTTTACCTGGATGACATCATCATATGCTCGGAAACCTATCGTCAGAGAAATCAATGCTCTGCAGGAAACAGATGAAATACTTCTGTTATGTAATCGATGAACAAGGCTGACGAGTAGACAACGGAAAGATCGAAGCGATTGTGCAGTTCCCAACACCTGCAACCAGGAAGGAAGTTCAGCGTTTTCTGGGCGTTTGCAATTGGTACCGCCGATTCATCGCTAAATTTTCGCAGCTTGCAACTCCTCTTACGGATCTCACACGAGTCAAAACAAAGTTTCAGTGGACTCCTGCGGCAGAAGAAGCATTCCTCAAGCTGAAAGCAGCCCTGGTATCAGCTCCGGTGTTAGCTATGCCGGATTAGAGCAAGCCGTTTGCTATAGCGTGTGATGCAAGCGACTCGGCGATTGGAGTTATTCTTACTGAGCAAATCGAGGGAGAAGAACATCCGAATAGTTATTTTTTCGCAGAAGTTTTTAGCGTCGGAAAGGAAGTACTCGGTCACGAAATGAGAGTGTCTGGCGGTAATCCGGTTGATCGAAAAATTCAGGGCCTATGTAGAAGGAGTAAAATTCGTCGTGCATTGCGACCATGCCGCGCTCAGCTATTTGAAGTCCATGAAGAATCCGACGGCATTAATGAAAGATGGTTGTTGCGGCTGAATGCATTCGACTTCGAAATCCGATACAGGAAAGGTTCTATCAACGTTTTTCCAGATGCACTGTCGAGAACGGTGGTAGAAGCAGTGTTCACAGTAGACAAGGTAGACGATCCATGGTACCGGAAGCTGATAGAAAGAGTCAAGAAAGAAAGTGATCAATTTCCCGATTTCCGGATGGCGAGCGATGTCCTGTTCAAGAATTGTCAATGCCAGGACGAAGTGGGAGCAGTCTCCCACAAGTGGAAGCAGGTTGTTCCGAAGGAAGAGAGGACACACTTGATCCGCAAATTTCACGATGAACCAGCAGCTGCTCATTTCGGATTCTACAAGACATGGTACAGGATACAAGTCCACTACTACTGGCCACAAATGCAGCAGGAAATTAGCGACTACGTGAAGAATTGTGACACCTGCAAGGCATGTAAAGCTCCAGGAACGAGGATGATGCCGTGATTGGGCAACCCCAAACCAGCCAAGATTCCATGGGAAATGATATCGGTGGACTTTGTCGGTCCACTCACACGTTCCAAGCGAGGGAATACAGCGCTGTTTGTGGTGGTAGATTGGGTCAGCAAGTACGTGATCGTAAAGCCAATGCGCGCAGCAGATTCACAGAAGATGGTAGAATTCTTGGAAGAAGAAGTTTGTCTGAGGTACTCACGTCCGCGACTGATATTGTCCGACAACGGGAAGCAGTTTGAATCGATGCTGTTCAAATCTTGGTTAGCGCGACAAAAGATCGGTCATATGAAAACAGCGTATTATTGTTCGCAAGTCAACAACGCGGAACGCGTGAACCGTGTCGTGGTCACCTGTATCCGATCGTTGCTGGATGGAGATCACCGAGAATGGGACGAGAAGCTGCCTGCCATCACCGCTGCGATCAACTCTCCTAAGCATGAAGCCACTTCTATTGCACACGGAACTCTACACGCAGCAAGACTTAAACACGCCGGAGGTTCCGAAAGTGGGACAGGATTTGCGATTATCAGCCAAACGAATTCAGCAGTTAATCATCCAACGCATAAGAAACAATCACGCGATACAATGTTCGAGCGAGATCAGTCGCATTTAAGTTTGGAGACCTTGTTTGGCGTCGATTTTTCATGCTATCGTCAATGATCGATCAAATCAACAGCAAACTGGAACCAAAATTCGTTCCGGCAATCGTGAAGGAGATTCTCGGAACGAACTTGTATGCATTGGAGGACCTTTTGAGCGGAAAGAAAGGAAGATACCATGCGAAAGATATCAAAGCCGACTGAATCGGATTGTTAAAGCTATGTCCACAGGTAATGCCTGTCAACGAAGAGCGAAAGCCTCGAAAACAGCGTAATCCAAACGGGTGAAAGGGCAACCTTCGTCAGATGTGATGAGCAAAAACATCTAATAAACTACCTCTCCATCTCGACTAGAGCGATTTGACGAGTCTTTGATTGTCTACAGTTCATCGGACTTCAGCGCAACCACGCGGGCCGTTCACGAAGCGAGAGAAATCGTACCCTGCAGACTGAAGATGGAGTGCAGGAAATGGGTGCTTATCATCGGTCTAGCATGTCGACCCTTCGGATGTGGACTGAAGAAAAACCCAACCGAGAAAGCCGTTAGTCAGGGCGAGAGAAACTGACCATGTCCATGCTTCGCGCTGACATGCCGTTGCCAGACGTGACAAACTGTGAAATTTTTCAAGCTATGTCCGCAAACAACTGCTAAGTGGTTATGCCGTTAGCCGATCGTGACAAATCGAGCACAACACCGACTACGACAAAACTAACCATTGACAACAGAGCTATGAGCTAAGCCAGCTACGAGCCAAGAAAATATGAAACTCAGTAAATCCAACCAAGACTGGATTGCTGATCGTAATTTTCCTCACTTGTGTAATTCCTAATGCGTGGCCAAAGGTTAAAACTCTAGGGGTCGTAATGAAATTCTCATCCAAAAGTAACGCGAATCAAGAGCGCTGTAAAACCCTTTCCTCTGAGCTCATAACGGTTAAGGCGCACAAATGCAACTTTTCTTAGAAATTGGCACAAATCAACAAAACCCAACATTATCCTTGTAAATATGTACCTATGAATACGTTAAGTCAAACATTAATACTAAGCTTCTTATCGTTTTGTGTGCGATTGAGTCTATTATACTAATATGAATAGGCTAGAATCCGTTTGAATGTTTGCCGCAGTTGGCACGAATTTTTTGAAGCTTGAACAAGGACATGGTCAGAGACGACATGAGAAGACCAAGTAGTTCTGTCAGATGCAGCTGGCGATTTAGACATTAATATTATGCAGTTTAAGCAACTATGAGGGCATGAAGATCTAGCAACAATCGAGGCTTGCGTACGTATTATAGTATTGATTTAGTCGAATTTTAACTTGAGGTATGCTCAGGAGTTTTGATGACCGATTAGTCTCTGACCAACATCCGAAGGGATGAGTTTTTGATTTTATTTGTGAATCGTTTGATCACCGAATCACAAAAAATTCTTCCGCTACGGTAGAGTTGTGTTACGTTGTAATTTGTTTATGAGTAGTTTGTACCTAGGTAACAAAACTTGTAAAACCACATGATAGTAAGAAAATTAAATTGCCCCAACTTCGCCAACGGGCGATTCAAAATGACTGTAAGATTGAAGGTTTGCTCGAGAAAAAAAGGCTTCTTCGAAAGCGGCGATTCAGAAACAATCCCGCTCAATTGCTGCACGGCAGCGCGAACAAATCGGACTCACACACACACACAGTCATCGCTGTGTCGGTTCGTAGAAGCGAAAAGGAAAAAAAAAAACTACTCCACGGTAAACCGCCATTGTGGCAACGTACGGCAGATCCGCTGAGGAAAAAAAAGTAACCGCGAGTGACGGAGAAACTAAGAACCACATAAGATCTATCGGTGAGTGGACAAGACGTGTGCCAGTGGTGTCGGTAATTCGGGGATCGCCACGCCAGACCAAGCAAAGAAGTAGCCTCACGAAAAGAAGTCGCCAGCGATAGCAATAGCGCAGCTAATATAGCATAGCTAATAACCGTAGAGCTACTGGTAAGACAAAGCACAGGAATCGGCCATACACCATCTTTCATGCCTCTAATCTTCTCCTATCAGACTCTCCATCAAAATCATCATCAATACTGGTGACGCCCACCGGAAAACCGTGGCGTGCAATCGCCAGCGCTAAACCTTTCCCCACGCGGTAGAACACCATCATCACGGAGCGGTAAACCCAAGGTAACCAGTGTTTAGTCGTGGCGTTACCCTACGTAGCTGATAATGCACGACCTGAAATGTCGGCAAGTGTGTCGATTCTTGGTCGTAGGGTGAGTGGACCTTCGGAAGCGGATTGGTTGGAGCTGAAAAGGGTGATGAGATATCTCGTTAAAACCAGTGACTATCAGCTCAAGTATCATGTATCAGCAGTGAACCACCACAGTTAATCGGTTATAGCGATGCCGACTGGAGCGGCGACACGGATGACCGCAAATCCAACACTGGATATCTATTCCAGTTCGGACAAGCAACTATCTGTTGGGCCAGCCACAAACAAACCAACGTATCACTCTCAAGTATGGAAGCGAAATACGTTGCAGGGAGCTACTGTGGCTTCGTAAGCTGCTCGAAGACTTCGAGGAAAAGCAGAATGGCCCGACTACTGTTTTTGAGGACAATATCAGCTGTATCGACTTTGTCTCGGTCGATCGCTCTTCTAGACGTTCGAAACACATCGATACACGTATGTATTTTGCTAAAGACATGTCGAATAAAGGTGTGGTAGTTGCTCAGTACTGTCCATCAGAATCAATGATTGCTGATATTCTTACCAAACCACTGAGTTGTTTGAAGCAGAAGCAGTTCTCGACGATGATGGGATTGGCCGAGTCCAGTAGCTGCTAAAGACATCGAGGAGGAGTGTGGAAGTGCGATATCTTTCCACATATCTGTGGTGCGGTGAGAGGCAAAAAGAAAAAAAGTGCATATCTTTGAATATAATACATTTTTCATTTCATTCCCAAGCTAACGATCGCAAATACAAGTTGTTAAGTGTATAGCGTATCGCGTTTCACCATAATTTATAAACACGCATCCGAAAAGTCTCACGGTTGATTCCTCCGCTTGTTCCGTCGGGATTGTGTCTGCTGGGTAGCCTGTGCATGGTCGATGACTCTGCCCATTTCGTCCAATAAATATTTCTCCTGTATTCTGTATTAACTGAACTTGATAGACTACCGTATAGAAAAGGAATTTGACTTATTGATAAAAACTTTGATCAACTCACACACATTAATGTTTGACCAAATTTTGATCGGAACACCCTTCATTACTACAAAACGTGCGACAGAATAAAATAGACGTGTAAAAGGGTTATACTGCTTGATTTTCATTTTCAATAGTCGGAGTCCGTTCTCTTCTCCGCTTTTGTCCATGTATGGTCGTTACCTCCCACATGCTATACATTATGTGTGAAGGCATCACTGCAATTCAGCCACGATGTCCTCCATAAAGTTTTTTCTCGAAATGCAATAGAAGGTACAGTTCATTCTTGCGATTTTCAGTTAAAAAGTTATGTCAAGCAATTATATACTCATTCCATCGAACGCTGAAGAGGTTCGGTTCAGTTTTTTTTCGCACCCCGCACTACCTCTTTTGGTTGTTTTTTCCACCCGCTATTAACAACGCGGTGAATAAAATTAGTGCACTGTTTAAACCGCCGATATCCAGCCGAGCGTTCCTTTAGGGAAGCAGACATTCCCGACCGAGTCCGACGGATGATCTGCCAGCCAGTACCATCGTAAACACCCGAGGGAAAAAGTGAAACCCCATAAACATCATCGCAGCAAGGAAGGTCATCGCTCCATCCACTGCCGGTCAGGAAGCGGTGCTTTGTTTGCGAACAACAGCAGAAGGTGCCATACCGGCAAACGGCAAGTAGCACATTTGTTTTTTTGTTCCCTCATCTGCTAGTGTGTTGTGTATCTCTCTCCCATATAAAAAATCGTTCTGCATAGGGTGGTTCAAAAAAAATCATATGATTTTTATTTTGTTTATTTTTTATTTTTTTTGTGTCCCCTAATTTGTTTTTTTTTTCATGGATGATTCAACGGGGGCGACATGCCTCCCAAAGATGTTTTTACGGCGCGCTGTTATCAGCCGTCTTCTGCCTCTCCTTGGGTTGTCTACTTTCGGCAGAAAAAGAAATTTGACGCGTCGTTATAAGGGAACGGAATTTCATTAGGTCAACCGAAACAAACTGTGTGTCACTGAGCCAACGTATAAAATTGCAAATGAAATTGCAAATGACGAAGGTTATAAGGTCGAGTACTACGTCTACATCCCATCTAGAGATATGGAGATAGATGGTGTGGTTTCTGCAGCGAGCTTGACGTGTGAAGACGTTATGGAAGGTAAGGGGCGACTTACAAATTCTGCTTCGTCTACCATTGAGATTATGGAATGCAAACAATTGCATGCAGGATCAATGGTAGATGGAAAAAAGACGTATTCACCATCGGACTCGCTACAAGTGACCTTCGCCGGATCAATTCTCCGAAAATTTGTTGAAATTGATAAAGTTTTTTTCCCAGTGCTCCTTTTTGTACCAAAGGTATTTAATTGTACCAAGTGCAAACAGTTGAGTCATACGGCTACTTTTTGCGACAACAAGTCCCGTTGTGGCAAATGCGGCCAAAAGCATCTTGAGGATGCTTGCCAACAGGAAGCAACAAAGTGTGCTTACTGTGGCAAAGGGCCTCTCCACGATTTGCAGAACTGCCCCGTGTACAAGAAGCGCACTAGTAACGTGAGAAATTCCATACAAGAACGCTCCAAGCAGACGTATGCAGAAATGTTAAAGTCGCAAAACGGAGCGTCTGCATCGTCTGTATCAGCCGCTCAAAATGAAAATCCTTTCTTGATTTTGTCTTCCGATGAACTGAACTCTGACGAAGCCGATGAGAGTGGATTTCCGGAGGTACACGCCCCCGGTAAAAGAAAGCCTACTAGTTCTCCGGGTGTGCGCCGGAAACAAATAAAACCTACTCTCAAAAGCTTGCAAAAAATTGAAGGTGGCGGGGGTCAATTTAAAAAACCGAATAAACCGGTAATAGCTGATGCATCCGTTCCTAGCTGTAGCTATACGAACCAGCCGCTACCTAATAACAGTAACCGTAAGAGGTTACCAAAACCAAAAACTACGTCTTCTCGCAATTCTAAGAATATCCCGTCCAAGCGAGGTAAGATTAATTTTAGGGACCTTGTGGATAACATTTTGAATGCTCTTGGCCTTTTGGATGCTCCGCTCCGAGGAATTATTGACCTGCTTATTCCTATAGTTGGAAACTACTTCAAGCAATTGACTGTATCATGGCCCCTCATTGGTGAATTCATATCTTTCGATGAATAATTCGTCGAGTGAGGATCAAGATATGATCACCGTATTTCAATGGAACTGTCGTAGTCTAATACCTAAATTAGACGCGTTCAAGTATTTGATTCACAATTCTGATTGTGATATATTTGCTCTCTGTGAAACTTGTGTTCATCCGAAGATGAATTAAACTTCCACGATTTTAACATTATTCGCCTGGACCGAGATGATTCATATGGTGGCGTACTTCTGGGGATCAAAAAGTGCTACCCCTTCTATAAAATCTCACTCCCAATAATCTCAGGCATTGAAATCGTCGCTTGCCAAATAAATGTAAAGAATAAAGATCTTTGCATAGCTTCCGTCTATGTCCCTCCGAGGGCATCAATAAACCGCCGTCAACTTTGGAGTTCAATTACATTACTTCCATCTCCAGTTCTTATTCTGGGCGATCTGAGCTCCCACGGTACTGCTTGGGGCGAACAATACGATGACAATAGAGCGGGTATTTTCTATGACTTAAGCGACGATTTCAACTTGACCATATTGCACACTGGGGAAGCGACACGAAAAGCAAAACCTCCTGCCAGGGAGAGTCGACTTGACATATCTTTGTGCTCTAACTCACTATCATTAGATTGTCTGTGGAAGGTGATCAATGATCCCCATGGCGATCACTTACCAATTATTATCTTAATCACAAATAGTTTTCAAAAAACAGACCAGTCAATCCATGTCCCTTATGACATATCGATTGGCAACATTTTGCATCGGCGGTAAGCCTTGGTATTGATTCTACCGATCCTCTTCCACCATTAGAAGAGTATCGTTTCCTTTCCGACCTGATGTACAAAAGTGCATTAGAAGCTCAGAAACGACGTGTTCCAAGTGCATCCCTCAAAAGCAGACCCGCCACCCCTGGATGGGATGATGAATGCACTAAGTTGTATCTTGAGAAATCCGATGCGTTTCAAGATTACCGTAGACATGAAACGTGTGAGCTTTTTGATAAGTACCTCATGCTTGAAAAAAAGCTTAAAAACTTACTCAAAGCAAAGAAACGCAATTACTGGCGTTCGTTTGTAGAGGGACTATCTAGAGAAACCTCGATGACAACGCTTTGGAGAAAGGCTCGTTACATGCGAAACCGCTCATCCTCCAATGAGAGAGAAGAATACTCCATGCAGTGGATATTCGACTTCGCTAAAAAAATTTGTCCAGACTCTGTCCCAACACAACCGAATTTACGGGATACTACCCGAAATAACGGTTCTCTGGACGAACCATTCATAATGTTGGAATTTTCAATGGCACTTCTTTCATCGAATAACTCTGCTCCGGGAAGCGATATGATTAAATTCAACCTTCTAAAAAATTTCCCCGATATCACTAAAAGACGATTTCTTAACCTGTATAACACTCTCATGGAATTAAATATAGTTCCACCCGCATGGAGGCAGGTTAAAGTAACAGCTATTCAAAAGCCTGGGAAACCAGCGTCTGATTACAATTCTTACCTTCCGATCTCTATGCTATCATGTTTAAGGAAATTGTTAGAAAAAATGATCCTATCAAGACTTGACCGTTGGGTTAAATCAAACAACCTGCTATCAAATACGCAATTTGGTTTCAGAAAGAGCAAAGGATCAAACGATTGTTTAGCGTTGCTTTCATCTGATATACAACTGGCCTTTGCACACAAGGAGCAATTGGCTTCAGTATTTCTGGATATTAAGGGCGCATTTGATTCAGTTTCCATAGATATACTTGCAGATAGTCTGCACAGTAGTGGTTTGCCAGGAATTTTAAATAACTTTTTGTATAGTTTACTGTCAGAAAAACGAATGACCTTTAATCTAGGTCAACTGACCACTTCCAGAATTAGCTACAGGGGCTAACCCCAAGGCTCATGTTCCCTTGCTTTATAATTTTTATGTTAAAGATATTTATAACTGCTTGGAAAATAGATGCACGCTAAGACAACTTGCAGACGATGCTGTGATCTCCTTTAGAGGTCCACGTGCGGAAATCTTGCAAAGACCATTGCAAAATTCCCTAGATAATCTGTCCATCTGGGCCAGAAATTTGGGGATCGAGTTTTCACCGCATAAAACCGAATTGGTAGTGTTTACAAGAAAGCGGTTCCCTGCCCAATTGCGTCTTAAGCTGTTGAGAAGAGACATTACCTAATCTTTGACCTTCAAATACCTTGGAGTCATGTTTGATTCGAAATGCACTTGGAGTAATCACTTTGCGTATTTAAAAACAACAAACAAAGGATCAATTTTCTAAGATCAATATCCGGGACATGTTGGGGTGCTCACCCGGAAGACCTTATTAAACTCTATAAAACAACCACTCTTTCAGTTCTCGAATATGGCTCTTTTTATTTCCTCTCGGCAAGAAATAGCCACCTCATCAAATTGGAACGCATTCAATATCGTTGCCTACGTATTGCCCTTGGCTGTATGCATTCAACGCATAATATTAGCCTGGAGGTTCTGGCAGGAGTAAAACCCTTACAGTACCGCTTCTGGGAGCTCTCATCTAGAATATTGATGAAGTGTGGAATCAGTAACAACCTTGTGATTGAAAACTTCGAAGAAATGCTCGAATTGAATACCCAGTCAAGATTCTTACGAATCTATATTAACTATATGTCATCCGATATTAGTCTTCCATGGTTCAATCCTCCTAGTGTACGCTTTCCTTATCACAGTTCCTCCATTGCTTATGATCTCTCCATGGAACAGGCTATTCAAGGAGTTCCAGATCAACTTCGACCTATTTTAATTCCCCATGTTTTCATCGAAAAGTACCAACATGTCAATTGCAATAGAAGAATTTTCACTGATGGGTCGCGCATTGATGGATCCACTGGTTTCGGTGTTTACAATGAATACTCATCTGCCTTCCGGAAACTTCAGGAACCTTGTTCCGTATATGTTGCTGAGCTGGCAGCAATCAATTTCGCATTGGGGATAATTTCCGACATGCCCATAGACCATTATTTCATCTTCTCGGATAGTCTCAGTTCTATTGAGGCCCTCCAGTCGATGATAACAGTTAAGCACTCATCTTACTTTCTTTCAAAAATAAGGGAGCAGATGTGTGCGTTGGTCGAAAGATCATTTAGGATTACCTTTGTATGGGTCCCCTCACATTGCTCAATTCCAGGCAATGAGAAGGCGGACTCTCTAGCAAAGGTGGGCGCACAAGAAGGCGAGATTTTTGAAAGAAGAATTTCACATGATGAATTTTTCCCATTAGTACGTCAATGTTCTCTTCAAAGTTGGCAAAACGATTGGACAAGTAATTCTCTTGGGCGGTGGTTACATTCCATTATTCCAAATGTTTCGTCGAGATCGTGGTTCAAAGGTCTGGATGTAAGTCGCGGTTTCATTCGTGTGATGTCAAGACTTATGTCCAACCACTACTCGCTAGACGCACATCTCTACAGAATTAACCTCGTCGATAGCAACATATGTAGGTGCGGAACCGATTATGATGACATTGATCACGCAGTTTGGCATTGCCCGGGTAATGATGCCTCCAGAGAACGACTGTTGGTTACCCTTGTGGCCCGAGGTAGACAACCCTTCCGCGAAGTAAGAGATGTTTTGGGAATGCGTGATCTTCCCTACATGCAAGCGATTTACGAATTCCTTTGTTTGTCTGATCTAAGAGAGTAATGTCATCACTCCCTCCCTTTCACCCTAGTAAATTCCTTGCCATTGTGTCCCGGATATATTATCCTTTTGTTTCCGTGCTACTTGTACCTGCTCAGCAAGCTACACTATTGAATATCGGCTCCGCAAAGTGTTACACACGCCTGAGCCTAATAAACAATCGAACTGATTAAAAAAAAAAGAGCAATTATATAAACTATTTCCTATCCATTTTGAAAATGACGTGAAAGAAGCAGTACAAGTATAAATGCACATTGTTCAAAATAGGTTCATATGTAACGGTTACTGAAGAACTCAAGGTTAAATTGTTTGAAATCAGTGATCTTCTTATCTCAGATACAGTTGTGTTCATTATTGGTTTATTATGGATTGTAGGATAGAACGATGAACATTTCTTGGCGTATGGAATCGAAGAAAAAAAAACAAATATACAATATTATTAGTATAGATGATGTAGACGGACCTCCAATCATGTCACATACAATAGGTTGTATGATGTAAGAAGCAGGATTTCAATACAATGGATGTTTAATTAAATTCCTTAGATTACATAAGTAGTATGTAATGTACAGTAGATAATAAGTTAACATTTCTATTTGGCTTTTGGTTGGTTTCTATCGGTGAAGAGGTATGGCAAAGTATACATAGGACAGATGAAATGTATGTTGGAGGTGAGGATTGCGGAACACAAGAACGATGCCAAAAAAAAAGAATCCAAAATCAGGCTTAGCCGTTCACACGACGGAGGAAGGACACGTATTCAACTAAGAAAAAACAACTGTACTGGAACGGATCGAAAACCCGGGTGTAAGGATGATTGCGGAGGTCTTCCACATCAAGAAACAGGGAGAAAAACAGACAGTGAACCTACAACGTGAATGTGGCAATTTCAACTCCACGTACAATGGACTATTGGATCGACTACGCAGTGAACCACGCACACGAGAGAACGACGGAATGAACGGCACCGATGACGAAATACGAAGACAAAACACGATGTCGTAAATGATGGGTGGGATGCGCACCATAGCTTGTTTAAAAAGGGGATTAGATGGGGGAAAATTACTGGTATAGTTTTGACGTTACACGTAGTTAGGTAACAACCAGCAATCTGTAAGTCACAAATATTCTGAAAAGTAGTACAGTAGTAGTAGTAGTAGTTTACATGTTTATAGAATATATGCATGTATGTATAATGTTTGCGAATTTATCTCTAGTTTAATCATTATACAATTTAGTGCAACAACTGAAACGGGCCTATCACCAGTAAACCAAATTTAACCGAAGCTGATCCTTGTTACTACGGTATATAAATATTTTTTTTTTAATTCCGATCCAGAAGTGATAAAAGTGAACTTTTTCGGTTTTCTCCATACTAGAAAATCGTTTACTTGTCGACACAATTTGTTATACTATGCAACTCGAGCCCATCCCGTTACTTCCGTATAGTAAGTATGTGTGAAGATGATGATTTGTATCCCTCTTTTTGATGAATACCATATTTCCATCTTTATAGAAACTATGTGCCAAGCTTATGATTTTCATCCCTCGTTATGATAAATATCATGTGCCATCATATAAACGTTATTAGATTGGTTGCATCAACACCATAAGAATTTCGTTATAGTTTTTATTGGAACTTCCTCTCAAAGTTTAGATATTATATTATTAGATATTATTTGTAAATCGTTATGGCAAAAAATTATAATGTTTTCAAATACATTTGTTATGATTATTTTCATCTAATGCAATGCAATGCATATTTGTATAAATATATACAAATAAATAAATTTATGTGTTGCAATTTTTTTTTTTATAAATTTATTTCTTTTTATTAATTAAATTAATCTATATATATAAAAATGGATTTCTGTCTGTCTGTCTGTCTGTCTGTCTGAACCTAATAGGCTCGGAGACTACTGAGCCGATCAGCGTGAAAATTTGTATGCAGGGTTTTTTTGGGGCCGGAAAAGGTTCTTAAGATAGTAAGAGACTCCTCCCTCCTCTGAAAGGGGGGGGGGGGGCTCTCATACAAATGAAACACATATTTCTGCATAACTCGAGAACTGATCATGCAAAGGAACCCAAATTTAGCATGGGGTTTTCTGGTGGCGAAAAATGTTTCTATGGTAGTTTGAGACCCCTCCCCTCTCCTATAAGGGGTGCTGTCATACAAATGAAACTGAAATTTCTTCATTACTCTAGATCTAATAAAGCAAATGGAACCAAATTTGGCTTGCGGGGATTTTAAAGGCAATAAATGTTTCTACAGTAGTTCGAGACCCCTCCTCTCTCTCTGGAAGGGGGGAGGGAGCGGGGCTCCCATACAAATGAAACACAAGTTTCTGCATAACTCTAGAACTAATCAAGTAAATGGAAGCAAATTTGACAGGTAGAGGTTTTTGAAGGCAAGAAATGTTTCTAAGGTAACTCGAGACCCCTCTGCCCTCTGTAAGAGGGGGCTCTCATACTATTGAAACACAAATTTGTTGCATAACTCGAGAATTAATCAAGCATATGGAACCGAATTGGGCAAGTGGAGGTTTTTGGAGGAGAGAATGTTTCTATGGAAGTTTGAGACTCCTCCGCCATCTGGAAGGGGGAGGGAGCGGGGTTTCCATACAAATGCAACACAAATTTCTGCATAACTCGAGAACTAATCAAGTAAATGGAACCACATTTGGTAGGTGGAGGGTTTTGAAGGCAAGAAATGTTTCTAAGGTGACTCGAGACCCTCCCTTCTCTGAGAGGAGGGCTCATATACAAATGAAACACACATTTCTGAATAACTCGAGAACTTATCAAGTTAATGGAACCAAATTTGGCATGTGGAGGTTTTCGAAGGCAAGAAATGTTTCTATTGTGGTTTGAGACTCCTCCGCTAACTGAAAGAGGGGTCTCTCATATAAATGAAACACGAATTTCTGCATAACTCGAGAACAAATCAAGCAAATGGAACCAAATTTGGCATGTGGAGGTTTTTGTAGAAAATAAATGTTTCTAAGGTGGTTTGAGACCCCTCCGCCTTCTGGAAGGGGAGACTCCCATAAAAATGAGATACAATTTTTAGCATAACTCGAGAGCCAATGAAGCAAATGAAACCAAATTTGGCATGTTGAGGTTTTAGGAGGCGAGAAATGTTTCTATGGCAGTTCAATACCCCTCCCCATTTTGAAGGTGGGGGGGAGCTCCCATACAAATAAAAAGAAAATTTCTGCATAACTCGAGAACTAATCAAATAAATGAAACCACTTTTAGCATATGGGGTTTTTTGGAGGCTAGATTTCTATATACATAAAAATGAACTTCTGTCTGACTGTCTGTCTGTCAGACCCTTATAGACTCTGAAAGTTCTGAACCGACCAACATGAAAATCTATATGAAGGGGTTTTTGGGGCTGGGGAAGGTTCTTATGATTGTTTGAGACCCCTACTCTCTCAGGAAGGGGAACTCTCATACAAATGAGACACAAATTTCTTCATAACCCAAGAACTAATCAAGCAAATGGAATTAAATTTGGCATGAGGGGGGTTTTGAAGGCAATGATTGTATGGTGGTTTGAGAAACCATCCCCTTCTGGAAGGGAGGGCTCCCATACAAATGAAACACAAATTTCTACCAAAAATAAGAACTATACAGGTTACTTAAACACGTGTATTTCTCTGGTAAGGAACATGTTTTGATTGAAGTTTGAATAAGCAATTCAAGAAAAAAAAATAATTTCGAAAAAAAAACCATAAACGTGCCAGTTATACTAAATTTTCCTTCATTTAGTTGAAAGCGTAGCAGCGCACGCACCGGGTTCAGCTAGTAAATTATATAAATTCAGAAATTCATAATAAAATAAAATTCGAAAAAATTCCACTTCACCCACAATTGTGGACTACCCGGGCTCTTTTTGGTGCCCTTGGGGTTTTAAAAAAAAATTTTTCCCCCGGAGGGGGTGCTCTTGTCTCTGTTATTGTGGGGGGGGGGCGCAAAAAAAGAGGGGGGGGGGGGGGGGGGGGGGGGGGGGGGGGGGGGGGGCGCGGCGGGGGGGGGAAAAAAAAAAAAAAAACCAATTCTGTTTTTTTTATTTTTTTTTTTATGAGAGAGGAAAAAAATAAAAAAAAAAAAAAAAAAAAGAAAAAAAACAATATCTTTGGTCACGAACGGAGGCCCACTATTCAATTCAGATAATTTCATCAGATTCTTTGAAAAGCAAGGTGTTAGTGTTATGAAGAGCCCAACGTATCACCCAGAGAGCAACGGTCAGGTGGAGAGGATGGTTCGTTTAGTGAAGTATGTTTTCAAAAAGTTCCTACTAGATCCTGACATCAGGAAACTGGCAACAGATTCATTACTTTCTTATGAACTACAGGAACATATGCCTGAAGAGTGATGGAAATTTTTCCTCAGAACGATTATTATCATATAAACCAAAGACCACACATGACCTTTATAACCCTAAGCATAGTTTTAGATACAATACAGGGATATAATAAAAAGGAATAAAAAGATAAAAAAAATTAGAGGTGGGTTATATCAGGGATATAGCCGCAAGGATCACGTAGGACCGCGCTGGTGCATAGTAATAATGGTATCATCTTATTTATACATATCATAACACATATAGTTAGTTAATATTAAAATGTTTTTATTATTTTGCTTGGCCCTTCTTATGAAATTCGGTTCAGTTTAATGAAAAAAAAAAAATCAGTTCGGGTTTGATGAAAAATCTCTGCCGAATTCACCACTGTCGACTGAATGCCTCAAACAATCCAAAATGTACTAGTTTTGATAATATGCACTGGTTGTTCAGGATAAATTACGAAGATTTCACTTACACACTAACTCTTTTATTGCAAAATTAAATTGGTCGTCCTGAAAAGGACGATGGTAATGATACGCCTAAGAAATTAAGCATGACACCATAGTGTGCTGTATTCAATCCGGATAGTAGTTTATTAAACTTTTCGTCGCTGTGAATGGCCGACGGCGAGATAATTGGGATGATTCTATTAATCTAGTTGTCACAAACATCGTTTTGCGCAGGGAGCTGCCGGCTCCGGTAAGGCATCGTGTGCGGATGACGCCCGCGTGGATTACCGATTTTTACGACCCATTGCCACGGCAATAGGTCGAGCGGGGAAACTTGAAAAACTTTGCAGCGCTTTCTTCTGGTTTGTTGTTGAGGAAGCGCAGGCGATAATTTAGGAGCCATACGCGCAATCGCAAAAAAACGGATGAGATAGAAAAATCGAGAAAAAATCTTCGTAACGAGAGAGCGAAACACACAACCATTGAACCATCAATCGAACCTGAATATCCCAATGAAATCATTTTGGTTCAAATCGTGTGCCTTATACTGGTGTTGATAGCATTGCGTCCAAATAAGAGAGGCACGAAAATGCAGTACGAAGGAAAATTCAAAAGAGGGAACAGGTTTCAGTTATAAAATCAGGCACCGGCAACAAAGCAAAATAATTTTACAGCAGAGTGGTGTGGCTAGTGCTGTATTTAACATGGCATAAAAAGAAGACGATTTGTTACCCGCTTTTGAGGACCCGGAGAGGAAAAACTATATTTTCAACCTGTTCATGTGTAGATTTGTATGGAAGCAAAAGTATGTCATCTTTAAGTTATAAATTGAACTACTTATAATAATATAACTCAATTGAAGTTTTAATACAAAACATTTGTAAGTTTTCCTGATCAAATTGTGTATAGATGAAGTAATTCACTTTTGCGTAACGCTCTCATTTTTCAAAATTTTGAAATGATACCCGGTAAAGAAAAGAGAAACGTAGTCCTACGTTCAAAATTAAAACTGTACACTTATCATAACGTGCGTCAGTTGCTCCAAAAACGGTAGAAAATCTCCGACGAAGTACATTCCGCATCAGATGGAAGTCAAATACTGACGCCACTCTATTGAAGATGCGCTGCAACCCGTAGATAGCCGTACTCAACCCATAGTTTGTTCGGCTAAAAGGAAGCCGTTATAGTTATAGCGCATTGGCCATGGTTGTACATTGATGTTGATTTGTTGCAGGATTGTTTCACAGTCGGTTCTTCCTTGTAGAGTATCTGCGACCGTTAAGGCTCTACAAACGTCTCTACGGACTCGCAGAGGCTCCATATTCACTAATTGACAGTGACTTTTGTTGCTAGGAAGACGAAATGGGTCCCTCCAAGGTAATCGTTGAAGGTCAAACCGTAAAAAAGGACGTTAAATAGATTCGATTCGCTCGGCGCCATTATTATTATTTAGGCTTCAAACTAGTGAACAGTACTACAGTGTAGATTGCACAAGAGAACAATATAGCGATTTTAGGCAGTGGATGTCGCTGAAATTTTTCGCCACCTTGAAAACAAAACCAAGAGTTCTTGAAGCTTTATCAACAACATATGAACACATGCGAATACGTCAGTTTAGAATCCAGCTGAACAACTAGGTCTTTAATGCACTGCATTCGTTCGATGGTCGTGCCGAGAAGATTGTTGTTGAAAACAATTGGTTGTTTCGTCCGTGAAAAGGTTATAACTGAGCACTTAGCCGGGTTTTCTACCAATCGATTTAGAGTACACCAATCAGCAAAGGCATCAATCTGTTCTTGGAGGAAATGGCAGTTGGTTAATGAGCTGATGCGCAGAAAATTTTTCAGGTCGTCGGCAAACGACAGTCGTGGTCCTCCGATAACAATGTACGTCGTTGAAGTAGAGAAGAAATATCAACGGTCCCAGATGGCTACCCTGCGATATCCTGGACGTGGCGCAGAAACTTATTGATCGAAAGTCGCCTAAAGCAACTGTCAGTTTACGGCCTGTAAGATATGAACGAAATTATCTTAAGAAATTGCCATCAAACTCCTAGCCTGTCAAGTTTAACGATCACAATATCGTGGTTCAGCTTGTCGAAAGCTTCCGTTAAATCTGTGTAGATCACGTCCGTTTGGCATCGAGCAATCATACTATCAGTGATGTATGACGTTAGGCACAATAGATTTGTTGTTGTGAAACGCCCAGGAGAAAACCCGAGCTGATCGGCACTAAAAAAACTGCTTACAATGTGCAAAAAGAGAGTTCCTTACGACGAGTTCGAATAGCTTCGATGCGGCACTTAGTGTGATACCCCTGTAGTTATTCACGTCCCTCTTGCTTCCTTTTTTAAATACCGGAAACAGCAAAAAGGAAATATGCTGCTTGAACGGGATAGCTGGAATATCTGATGAACGAGATCCAGAAGATAGGCCATATTCTGTTTAAGAAAAACGGACGGAACTCCATCAGGTCCGAGCTTAAGCGATGTTCTAAGAAGTGATGCAGCGTTCGAGATCTATTCAAAATCCACATCAACGAGTCTGAGTGTTTGCCCAGGGAAGTGAGCGATTTGCCAAGGCAACATTGCTGGCGGCAGCGTTAATGGAATGAACGGGAAGTCGCTCATCTTCAAACACACTTGAAAATTTTGCAGAGAACAGATCGCATATTAATTACCAAGATTTGGGAAGAGGAATGTTTACGGGAGGATTGGATGGAAGGAATAGTGTGTCCCATCTATAAAAAGGCGACAAGCTGGATTGCTGCAATTATCGTGCGATCATGCTACTGAGCGCTGCCTACAAGTTGCTCTCCCAACTTTTATGCAACCACCTGTCACCAATTGCAAAAGAGTTCGTGGGGCAATACCAAGCGTGATTCATGGGGGCCCGCGATACCACGGACCAGATTTTCGTGATTCGACAAGTGCTGCAGAAATGTCACGAATACAACGTGCCCACACATCATCTTTTCATCAATTTCAAATCAGCGTATGATACAATCGATCGAGACCAGCTATGGCAGATCATGCAGCAATATGAATTTCCGGAAAAACTGACGCGGTTGATCAAAGCAACGATGGATCGAGTGATGTGTGTCTTTCGAGTATCAGGGACGCTCTCAAGTCCCTTCGAATCTCGGATAGGATTACGGAAAGGCGATGGATTGTCGTGTTTGTTGTTTAACATTGCCGTGGAGGGTGTGATTCGAAGAGCTGGAATAGACACGAGTGGCACGATCTTCAGGAAGTTGATATCGTAGCACATAACTCTGAGACGATGGCGGAAACGTACATCAGACTTAAGGCTGAAGCTGGTAGGATTGGGCGTGTTATTACTGCGTTGAAAACAAAATACATGAAGGGAAGAGGCTCACGAGAAGACAATGTTTCCGTCCTACCACGAGTTCAGATCGACGGTGATGAATTTGAGGTTGCAGACGAATTCTGACGTATCTGGGCTCATTGGTGACCATCGGTAACGACACCAGCAGAGAAATAAAAAGGCGCATTATGGCTGGCAATCGTGCCTACTTTGGACTCCGAAGGATGGTTAGATTGAACAAAGTTCGCCGAACTACAAAGTTGACCATCTACAAGACATTAATTAGATCGGTAGTTCTCTACGGCCACGAAACATGGACATTGCTAGTGGAGGACCAACGCGCTCTTGGTGTCTATGAACGAAAGGTGCTGCGTATGATTTACGGTGGAGTGCAGATGGAAGAGAGAACGTGGAGGAGGCGAATGAGCCACGAATTGCATCAGTTACTGGCAGAGCCTCCCATCGTACACATCGCAAAAATCGGTCAATTACGATGGGCTCGGCATGTCGTAAGAATGTCGGACGACAGGCCTGTGAAGATGGTTCTCGAAAACAAACCGACGGGTCAAGAAGAAGAGGCGCGCAACGAGTACGGTGGATCGATCAAGTAGAAAGCGACCTGCGGACTCTTCGCAGACAGCGAAGCTGCTGGCAAAGTACAATCATGGACCGATTACAATGGAGACAACTTCTGTGTACAGCAGAGGCCACACCGGCCTTGGTCTGATTGGTAAGGTAAGGTAAGATCGCAAATTTCCTGATGAGTGCCAGCGGTTTCGCTATTGAATACCATGGATGTTGGTAAGCCTACTTCCTTGCGTTGTTGATTAACATAGCTCCAACATGATTTTGGGTGTGATTTAAGTCGCCTTTAAACTCCACTCAGATGGCGATGAACGACTTAGTCATTTGTATTCGTAGTTGAGTCTGCTATAATGGCGTTTAAGCGACAGTGAGCGGTATTTCATGAATCTTTTGAGAGCCACTCTTTTGGTCGGTCTTTGCGCACGAAGACGGTTTGTCCGCCAAGGGACCCGAAATTTAGTCTGAACGATCCATTTTGCTACGTGCCTGTCAATGATATAAGCCAAGACGTGGGGAAAAGTGCATCGAGTGTCGTGAATAAAGCTCAAACGCATAAGTCCGCTGTGAGCAGATGTAAGTACATTACAGAGTTTTTTTTTTTCGAAATTGGCACTTCGAGAAACTTGTATTGGACAGACAGGATCAGCTTGTTTATTGTTTTGACAAAAAAATTGATCATAATCAATCATACATATGTTAATATTGCGAAAATAACTGGTTCTTATAATTTCGTTTGGGGTGGTTTCAACGTCATTCTGTTTTACAATCCCTCTGTTTTACAGCTTCTAGATCGGCGTCGCTTGGTTGCCACATTTCTCTCAAGCTTCTTCAAATATTGTTCGCTGAAAAGAAAAGAAATGAATTGACGCCGAGAAGCGCCGCCATAGGAGAGTGAGTACTGTGAAATATTTCATGCTGTTGTTGACTTTGCTCGCTGTTGTCTGCTGTTGCTGTCATGTTGTGGTTGTGTCTGCTTCCCACTCGAGAGCGGGAGTGAAGTTTCGATCTATTCAGTAAAGACCTGCAGAGTAAGTGCCACTGTTAAAAGATTCTCCCAGAAAGCACATATTGGCACTGAAAGCAGTTTGCTGTTTTTGTGAGGAGTTGTGGTGATTCCTGCTATGAACGATTGCATGTTATGGTTGAGCCTCATCTTCGAGCAACAACATACAGGGAAGTGCATGCTATGAGCATATGCTTGAGAAAAAGGACGTAGTTGGATCTGGCTTAGCAAATAGGCAAACGGTAAAATAAATCTGCTGTAACCGCGAGTATAGTAGTTAATTTTGTTTACTTTTGGTCTTGTTTATATTATATAGAGGCCGAAATTTTAAGCACACAATATTTTCGTCAACTTCATGTTAACAAATGCAACAAAAAGCTGGTGGTAAATATAGCTACGCCTCGTATGATAGGGTTCATAGACCAGTACCAGCGGCACAAGTCTTTCACCCATTATGTCGAGCGTTCTGAAGTTATGTGTAAACTAAATAAAGTTAATGCTGAGACAAAACAGTCTTGGTTCATTTCCGTAAGTGGAGACGTGGTCTTTGAGGAGATAAAACTGATTTTTCCTAAGTAAGATGTTTGTGAAATCCCATACGACGAAATGATCAAAATGTTGAAAGCGCGGTTTGATAAGGTGGAGCCTGCTTTAATCAATAGATACGTATTATATAATCGCATGTAAAAGCCTAATGAATATGCTGAGAATTTGGTGTTAGCGGTTAAATTGTGAGTTGAAAATGGCAATTTTTGGGAGTTCAAGAAGCGACTCGCGATTGACTAATAATTGGGCTTCGAGAAAAAGATCTATGGAAAAAACTTCTCATGGACGACGGACGTTAATCTTAAGACTGTTGAAAGAACAATAATAATTAGAGAGAAGGCTGAAAGTAGGGCAGAACATATAGACGATGTTGCTGAATCAAGTAAGGTGTTTTCGGTAAAGGAATGTTTAGGCTGACGAAAAAAATAATATGGGCGTAGAAAAGACAGTGACCGACCTCGTTATCGTAGTTTGAGCCGCAACCGTAGTAGAAGCAATGATCGCAGCAGATCTTTTGACCGGAACAGTGGTAGAAACAATGAGTGGAATAGAGAATATCGCGATAATCGACCGAAACATATCCACGGTAGTGCTGTTGGCAATCACTGTAAGTGTAGGGGTCACATACGTAAAAACTGTTATTTTTTTTTTTACAAAATAACAAACGAGAAAAGTCGGTTAATTTTGTGGATTAGAAGAATGGTTAGTACAGCCTAAAATTATGGATAAATTTGATAGATTTCGCGTTAACGAGTCTAGTCAAGCATAGTTGATGTTTTGGTACAGGATTGCAAACTTTCTATGGAGGTTGATACGAGTTCGGCTGTCACTGTCATAAGCGAAATTTTATACACACGATTATTTCGTCAACTTCTTGTTAACAAATGGAACAAAAAGCTGGTGGTAAGCAATGGTTCCAGCATTGCAGTGTTGTGGCAGATTAATGTTGAGGTAGAGTTGAATGGCATACGAACTAAGAAAAAAATATGATTGTATTGAAAACAACAAAGGGCTTCACTTCACTTTTGGGGATTGGCTGAATGAGTTCTACCCGAACTGGAAGGATGGTTTCTTACAACTTCAACCTGTCAAAAATATAAACATAGCTGATAATTTTGAGGAAACGTTAATGTATGTATGTATGTATTTTGGAAGCCACCATCCTAGCGTGGGCCTTGCCCTGCATGCGGTTCCACTTAACAGAAAGATCATGCTTTGTTACCGTTCTAAATTCAACATATCGCTGTATGAAGGGCCAAAAAGGGTTGGGCAGGCCCGTAAGCAGACACACTTACGCGAAACCTGCGGGAATAAGAGAATCTCCTTCCAGCAATATAATCCTATAAAATGAATAACAAAATACGCAATTCAGTTAAGCTTTCCACTAGATGGTTTGTTTAAGAAAGGCACGTCAAATTCATTACAACTGTTGGAGTGGAATGTACCAATCATAAATGATAGACACATCCCCTCCTAGACTCCGGTTGGCCGTCCACTCCATTGTCCAATTGCAACTTCAATGATGCCCTGATGCACCCTCCCATCCCAGTTATGTTTTAAATCAATAAGGTATTAGGTTTTTACAATATATATCAAATATAGAATATAATAAAGAAATAAGTATATATATAGATTGCGTATGAGTATATGTAGTATACGGAACATTGGGTAGCCTGGACTGGATAATGTTTTCGAATTGTACACCTTGCATGTCAAAATTTCCTAAATGATTTTTATTTAAATTACATGTTTGCATACTGCTGGCCTACTGCACTTGTAGAAAAACCTGCAGAAAAACCTGAAAATTTAGACAATGTATCGTAACCATGAGAAAAAAAAAATGAATTAAAAATTATTTTATAAAACTTAGTAGTTCCATGGATGACCTGAAATAATTTTTATATAATAGTATAACTTAAATTTCGGCATCTTGTTCCGTTTCCTTGCATCGCAATAATCATTTATAGAGGATCTCATAGGTACTACAGTGATTTTAAATAATGAAATTAATTTAAATGTAATAATATACTTATTACTTATTATAACAATGACGTAACAAAATGATAACATGAGCACGACAGTTATCGATAATAGAATGTATATCTGTGACTAAGCTGTTCATCCTCTCGTCGATAGACTTCACCTTTTTCAGCTAGCATTAATGTCAAGTAAGATTAATATTTGTATCCATAATAATAATAAGAGAATATAAATTATTAATGTACAAAAAATATCTGACATCCAACGATCCAAGCACATCTAATGTGAACGTTATGCTGAAATAATGAAAAACAAATTGAGCCTTTAACACGTACGTCCCCAACCCCCCTGAAACAGAAAAATTCAAATTTAAAATTGATGAAACTCTATCGTTAGCCATCGGATTTTGATGCGGTTTTTTGCAATAGATCACAAAACTATCCTTATTTATAGGTCTTTGCTGTATATTCCTAAAATTTTCATAGTTTCGGATTCCAAGGTTGGAGTACTGGGGTAAGTACCTGTCCGGGGGGGGGGGAAAAAATTTTTTTAGGTGCGAAAAGGGGGGAGGGGGATCATCAAATTTTATTTTTTAAAAAAAAAGTTAAAAAAAAAAATTTGTGGGTTTTGCTGGCCTTGGTGGGTCTGGTAACTCTATCTGTCGATACGGAATACGGGTTTTTCATCGTCATTTTGTTTACCTTTTTTCTAAATATTCCTTGTGTTTAAAATCGGCGTTTATTTGTTAATCGTTTCGTCTATCGATTTGTATCGTCGCGCTGGTGTCGTTCTGTTATTTCGCAAACTCGAAGTGCATTTATTTTGATTGCTAAGTGTAGTGTTTAGTGTGACGGTTGCAACAAAAGTTTCTGCCTATCACCTCCTCACGCATTTTTTTCTTTCTCGAAGCGACATCTGGTTGTCATTAACGGCCCTGTAAATTGCACACAACTCCCTGCCATAAC
Source organism: Aedes koreicus (assembly GCA_024533555.2). Taxonomy (NCBI): domain Eukaryota; kingdom Metazoa; phylum Arthropoda; class Insecta; order Diptera; family Culicidae; genus Aedes; species Aedes koreicus. The sequence goes on from JAHHFK020004657.1 coordinate 240,291, forward strand.
AAACGACTTCAACCGCCTTGCGTGTTGCATATCCGCTGGTGCTTGTTATCTCGGAAAAAAGCTTCAGAATGGAATTAAGCTGCCTACAGTGCTCTGAACCGGTGAAAACCCTAAAATTTATTAAATGCCAGGGTTTTTGTGAAAAAGTTGCTCATCTTGATTGCGTCTCCTTATCCCGTGCAAACATGGATTTAATTAGCGAACAACCTAATCTCTTCTGGTTTTGCAACAGTTGCTCCGGAATTATGAACTCGAAACACGTTCGGGACGCTTTTGGGGCGTTAACGGAGGCATTACAAAATCTGAGCGAAACACATCGTTCAGCTCTGGAGGGAGTTAGAACAGAGTTAGAAAAAAACAGGGAGCAAGTCGAAGTTCTGGCCACGAAAATTTCTGCTGTTCCTGCTGCTGCCCCTACTACCCCCGCTGCACCCGGTTTATCATCCGGTTGGCCTAGTCTGGCTCGGAAAGGCAACAAACGATCGTTTGGCGCAGCAGGATTAATTTCACCCGATCAGCCTAGTTTATCGCGCGGCACAATAAAGCCATCTGCAAACATTCCATCGGTTGCAACTGTTCCCCCAGAACCAGAAAAATGTTGGATATTTCTGTCTCGCATTGCAGTCAGTGCAACGGAGGATGATATTCTTGCTTTAGCCACTGAATGTATACCTTGCGACGAACCGATCGAGGTTAGAAAGTTAGTGAAGAAAGACGCTGATCTAACGGCTATGCGATTCATTTCGTTTAAAATTGGGGTCGACGAAAAGTACCGTGAAGTGGCTCTCAGTGCCGACACATGGCCAGACGGGATCTTCTTTCGGGAATTTGTCAACTACCAAGACAAGAAATCCGGACAGGGGTTTCTAAAAACACCTCGTTTGAATTAAACCGCCGTCTTCATCGTACGTTGGATACCATAACTTTCACGAAACCGGGATGCACACTGCAAGGAATTACGGGAGCCCTCAACCGCTCCGACCCAGTCGTGCCAATCGATGTTCATCATCTATCTTGCATCTGTTCCTGCCATCCCAGCCATCCCGGTCCTGTGGTCGGAGTTAGGGGGAGGGTCTCCCAACCTGAACTTCCAGGCAAGTATGTGTGTTATGCAAGGTATTCTGCTCCTGATGCTTTCCCGATTTCCAGTGCCGCTTCCTCGCATGCTGATGCTTGCAGCAATTCGCCGCTATTATGCCCAACCAGCCCGATACATACTCATCACCTAACATGTTTTGCTCATCATCAACACACATCGACCGCCACTTCAACCGGTCTGGGACGCACGTCACAAAGCAATATGGAGGCCCTGGACCCTCCTAGCCCAGATGTGCCCACTACCGGTATCAGTGACGCTGTATTTGACCGTTCCAGCCGTCAAAGTCGTCCCGGCCCTGGGTCTAGCGACGGGGACAGGGCTCTCCAAGCTGCCATTCAAGGCAAGTATTCTTATTCTAATGACGTCGCCCGGCCTGATGCTGCTCCCATTTCTAGATCGATACCGGCCGATTCCGTTGCCTCCTTATCCAAAGCCCTTCTGTACTACCAGAACGCAGGAGGTATTAACAGTTCGCTCGCCGAGTACCAATTGGCATGCAGTGACGCATGCTACGATATCTACGCCTTCACTGAAACATGGCTAAACAGCAACACATTATCGAAGCAACTGTTCGACGACACGTACGATGTGTACCGACTAGATCGATCGCCGCTCAACAGCAACAAGAAATCTGGTGGTGGAGTCCTCCTTGCCGTGCGCTCAACGTTCAAATCTCGCCTCCTGAAGCCTCCCGAAAACTCAACGGTTGAGCATCTCTGGGTGGCAATAACCACCAAAACCGGAACATTGTTTATGTGCGTTGTGTATATCCCACCTGATCGTGTCAACGACAGCAGCCTCATCGATAAGCACACTCTTTCTTTGGATTGGATCGTGTCACAAATGGGACCCAGCGACAACATCGTCGTTGTGGGAGATTTCAACCTCAGCACGATTTCATGGCATGTTGATACCAACGGCTTCCACTATCCAGATACTTCATGTTCGTCATTCAGACCAGCATCTCTCTCCTTGCTTGATGCTTATTCTACCGCAAGACTTCGGCAAGTTAACGGCATTCCGAATAACAACAATCGTTTGCTGGATCTATGCTTCATTACTGAAGAACTGGGTCAAAGATGTTCTGTCATTCAAGCTCCAGCACCACTTGTCAAAAGCTGCAGAAACCATTCCCCTCTGCTACTGACGCTGGAATTAAATCCTGAGTACAGCTTCCATGACAACTTCGAAAATGTTTATTATGACTTCAACCATGCTGACTACGAGGGAATGAACAACTTTCTCGCCGACGTGGACTGGAACACGACTCTTGCAAACGGGGATGCAAATTTTGCTGCTTCGACTATGTGCTGTATTTTGCTTTACGCCGTCGATCAATTCGTGCCTAAGAAAATCTACCGTAAGCCTCCCAAACCTGCCTGGTCAAACTCTGACCTCAAACACTTGAAACGAGTTAAAAGGGCTGCTTTAAGGAAACACAGCAGATATCGCACCGATTCCACGAGGGCAAACTACGCTCGCGCCAACGACGATTACAAATACCTCAATAACAGCTTGTACCACGCCCATCAGTTTCAATTGCAGAGTCGTCTCAAAACGAACCCGAAAAGCTTCTGGCGGTTTGTGAACGAACAACGGAAAGAAACCGGCTTACCCTCTACTATGACTGATGGCACTCTTGAAGCTGACACTATCGTGGATATCGCCAACTTGTTCCGTACGCAGTTCAGCAGTGTCTTCTGCGACGAAATTCTGGACGCCGAGAGCCTCGAATCGGCTACTAGCAATGTTCCCCGCATGTCTGTATTTGGCTCTGCTTTCGCTATTCATAGTGATATGGTGATTTCAGCCGGGAAGCAGATGAAAACTTCAACTGGATGCGGTCCTGACGGTATTCCTTCAATTGTCCTGAAGCGTTGCCTAAACACGCTTGCTGCGCCCCTAGCTTAGGTGTTCAATTTGTCTGTAACTTCCGGTGAGTTTCCTGAATGCTGGAAAGAGTCATTTGTATTCCCAATACACAAGAAGGGATGCAAACGGTCCGTCGTCAACTATCGTGGGATTGCTGCACTAAGCTCTGTATCCAAGCTATTTGAACTAATTGTTCTCCAAAGGCTGGTCAATGACTATTCACAGACTATTTCTCCAGACCAACACGGTTTTGTGCCCAAGCGCTCGACGGCGACCAATCTAACCGTATTTACATCGTTCATCATGCGCGAAATGGAACGCGGTCATCAAGTAGACGCCATTTACACAGATCTCTCTGCGGCCTTCGATAAAATGAACCATCAGATTGCCATTTCTAAATACGGCAATATGGGGGTTCACGATCAGTTGTTGAACTGGCTCCGTTCATACCTGACTGGTAGAACTATGTCCGTGAAGATTGCCGATTACGCCTCATCTAGCTTTCCGGTAGCATCCGGCGTTTTTCAAGGTAGCCACCTCGGCCCATTCCTTTTCCTGCTATATATGAACGACGTGAACTTGGTCCTCAAATGCCTGAAATTATCCTACGCGGATGACCTGAAGCTGTACTACGTTATAAAATGTCCGGAAGACGCCCACTTTCTTCAGCAGGAACTGCAAGTGTTCGATAACTGGTGCCGAATCAACAGAATGTCCTTAAATGTATCCAAATGCTCAACTATCTCCTTCGGCCGAAAACGTGCGATGTATCTTCACGACTACATCCTTCGAGGTACGCGCTTGAAACGAGAAACAACGGTCAAGGATCTGAGAGTAATGCTGGACTCCAAACTGTCGTTCAAGGTTCACATTTCGTATATTGTTTCCAAGGCCTCTTCGCAGCTAGGATTTATGTTCCGCTTCGCAAAAAACATCAAGGACGTTTACTGTCTGAAGGCATTATACTGCTCTTTGGTTCGCCCTTTCTTGGAATACTGTGCCATCGTTTGGTCCCCTTTCTACCAAAACGCAGTCCAGAGGATCGAAGCTGTTCAGCGAAGGTTTATACGCTTTGCTTTGCGACATCTTCGCTGGCAAGACCCTCGCAGATTGCCAAGTTATGAAAGTCGGTGCAAGCTCATCAACCTGGAACTGTTGGAAGGTAGGCGTATGGTAGCCAAAGCGTGTTTCATTGGTGATCTGCTTCAAGGAAATGTTGATTGTTCCGTTCTACTGGATCTCTTGACCATCAACACTCGACGACGAAATCTCCGTTTACAACAGTTCTTCGTGTTCCGGCACTCAAGGACCAACTACGGAAAACACGAACCTGTGCAAAGCATGTGCCGCGTTTTCAACAGCTGCTATAATGTGTTTGATTTTAATGTATCCCGTGATGTTAATAAGCGTTGTTTCCGTATATGTCTTTGTTAAGTTTTGTTAATTTTCGTATGTAACTTAATTTTTTAAAGGGTCATTGGGATGAACATTTTTATCTGTTGACGAAAATAAAATAAAATAAAATAAAATATACTGGCCACTAAAACAAGCCCTGTGGGATCCGAGTTCCTCCGGGAAAGAGGCCAAATTCAAAGCTTTTTCAAAACGGGGTTGGGAAAATGGGGGTTTATGTTTGGAAAAAGGGGTTTGGGGGGATTTGGGGGGGGGCCCCCCACCCTTTGAATAAAAAAAATTAATTTTAATTATTAATAATTCTCTTTGGGTGGGATTTTGTTGTGGTGTTTTTTGTAAAAAAAATATTTTGTTTTGGGTGGGGGGTGTTGGGGGTGGGGGGGGGGGGGGGGGGGGGGGGGGGGGGGGGGGGGGGGAATAAATTTTGTGGGGGAGGAAGGGGGTGTTTTTTTTTGTAGACAGTCAAAAAAAATATTTTTAATTTGATACTGGCCACTGAAAGAGGTCCTGCGGGATACGAGTTCCTCTGAAAAAGTGGCCATAACTAAATCTTTTGCAAAACTTAGCTTGCGACATATCAAACTTCATGATTTTGCAAAAAATTGTCTTCGGAGGACATTTTGAGGATTTTTGATCATACTGGCTACTTAGGGAGGCCCTGCGGGATCTGAGTTCCTCCGGGAAAGTGGCCATATTCAAATCTTTACCAAAATCTGGCTTGCGACATATCAAACTTCATGAAATCGGTTCACCTAGTACATCAAACGTCCCTGAAATTCAAACGGTGAGCAATGATTTTCTTTTTTCATTCAAAACAATCCAGCTTTGCCACTTTGTGCAAAAAAAAAACAAGAAAATCATTATTTAAAATTTGATGCACATTGTGACATACAAAGCATTATTTTATAATACCTATCGAGTTTTCTATTCTATTATAACTAAAAATTGTAAAACTGAACAATACCCTGAAGGCAGGTGTTGATACCTTAGATTGTACCAGCTGCACATGTAAAAGGCGTACCGACCGGTATCCATTGGCTTGTGACTTGTGCAGCCACAACTCCTTTTACACATTCCTTGCGGCCAATCAAAACAATCTCTTTGGAGATCGAAGCAAGAAACGCAAGTTTTTAGGTTGGTTGTCCAAAGAAATCGCAATGAGTCACGCATTAAAAAGAAAGCGTGACAGTAGCCTTCAAAATGAAACAACAAACAAAATAGATATGTTCATCAACAACTACGATCGCATGTACGGACCTTCAACATCTCCGGTTTCCAAGTGTTCTGCATGTTTTTGCTCTGACAACCTCAAAACCTGCAGCTCCTGTATGTCACCATCATGCCAGCAGCATTGTCGTAGTGTGGTAAATTATGCGTGTCCTAAATGTTGTAAAAATTGCGATGATTTTCCGAATATACAGTATCTTACAAGAAAGTCTAGACGCTGTAGGTTTTGTCCCCGTAATCATGATGTGAAAACCATAATAAGCTGTGCTGCTTGTAACAGACCGATATGTGAGAGGCATAAAATGTGAAAAGCGAAGTTTTTCGAAATCTATAGCAAATGTTTGTAATAAAACACATTTTATTATTTATTTTACAAATATGGACTAGAGAAATAAACTAAATGTAGACAAAAAACAAACAAAACGTCATGTATACTCAATTATTTCGTAATGCATAGATATATTCGTTTCTCAGGTGTCTTTTTGCTAAATTTCCTATTTGGTAGCTATATGAATATGGCCACTTTCCCGAAGAAACTTGAATACTGGAAAGCCACTCTAAGTGGCAAGTATAGTCAGAAAACTACAGAATGTCGTCCGATGACCGATGGTCTCCGTAAGTGGCCAGTATGGTCAGAAATTCTCAAAATTTCTTCTGATGACCTAGTTTTGCAAAATCATGAAGTTTGATATGTCGCAAGCTAGGTTTTGGAAAAGATTTGATTATGGCCACTTTCCCGGAAGAACTCGGATCCCGCAAGGCTTCCCTAAGTAGCCAGTATGGTCAGGAATCCTCAGACTGTCCTCCGAGGAACTAGTTTTGCAAAATCATGCAGTTTGATATGTCGCAAGCTAGGTTTTGGAAAAGATTTGATTATGGCCACTTATCCGGAGGAACTCGTTTCCCGCAGGACCTCTTTTAGTGGCCAGTATGGTCAGACACCCCCAGAATGTCCTCCGAGGACCTAGTTTTGCAAAATCATGAAGTTTGATATGTCGCAAGCTAGGTTTTGGAAAAGATTTGATTATGGCCACTTTTCCGGAGGAACTCGTGTCCCGCAGGACCTCTTTTAGTGGCCAGTATGGTCATACACTCCCAGAATGTCCTCCGAGGACCTAGTTTTGCAAAATCATGAAGTTTATATGTCACAAGTATCATGGAGTATCATTAATTTTAAATTTGAATTTTTCGATTTCAGAGGGGTTGGGGACGTACGTGTTAAGTGTGATATATATCATTCCTTTGCCCTACGCGACGGGCCGCCATATCTTGGAACAGGCTAACCACTATCCCATTGTGTGAGTGGCCCCAATAGCATTCTTACTGTTAGGTTAGTGTCCAGTCGAGTATTAGTACACGAAAGGGTAGTTGGAATTAAATGGAAATCACTTATCTTTCATCTCATTTACTAGTTAAAATAACCTTGTTTTGACGTAGGACTTACGCCTCTCTTTTTTATTCCTGCATAGGGGCGCCGTTCTAATTTTTTTGAAATCGATAGCGTTACGCGGGTTTGGAGATATTGAACGATAATATCTCCTCTTTGGCCCACAGAAATTTTATGATACGTATTTCATTCGAAAGGTAGAACGTCAAAGCTGAATCCCTGAGGCTAACATAATTCCTTACATTTGTTTAAACTAGTTAAAAAGTACTTAAAAGAAAAATGCCTAAACACACAGAGCTATTGGTCGAAAATGACATCATATTTGCGCCACGCTCTGATTGGTTCATACTGCTACGGTTGCCGTGCCAGCGACTATGAAACATGCGGGGACGACCTACCATTGGTCGGCGACTAACCATCAGTTTATGCTGTGCATCCGTATGCGACAGACGTGTTTGCCGGGCACGTTGGTAGAAAACGCCGCCCGTGAAAACAAGAATACCAGAATTATCCCACGTCACTTGCAGCTGGCCATCCGCAACGACGAGGACCTAAAAAAAACTTTTCTCCGGTGTGACCATTTCACAGAGTGGTGTCTTGCAGCCCAAGAAGACTGATAGTTTCAATCGCGACCCACGTTACCTCCGTAAACAACTAAAATCGGTCCTGTTCAGGACGATCAAATCAATTTACCGACTAAAGAGTTTGTTTGATTGAAATTTCTCTTGAGCTCATCTAAATTTTCATTACCAGGCACCGGTTCAACATGGCGTTGCTTAAAAAGCCGCGTCCCGGAGAAAATTGCCCAATCAATCGCCCACGTCATCTTCGTGGTCAAGTGGTTAGCGGCGTCACTCGTCGTTCAAGCGAATGACATGAAGTGAGGGTTCGATTCCCGCTCCAGCCAGTGGAACTTTTTGCAATACGAAAATATCCATACTGTTCCACTGGGTGTTAGGTCAAGTTTATAGTTGCAATTCGCTCCATGTTCAATGTTAATTCAAACACAGGATCCATTTAACACTTACAAAAACGTTGGACATTCAACAAACAAAATATTATTAACAGTTAATTCGAACATGCGAATGAGATGTCTCTTTGTTGAACAGTTTGACAGAACAAGAATACGTTTATTGCGTGTAGGCTTAAAATTAATCATTAATCTAATAATCTGGAAATAATTGATTAGACGATGCCCAATTTTTTTTTGTCAATATTGATGCTTGCAGCATGTCAAAGACATGATACAAGCATCAAAGCGGCCAGGCCAACTGCGTTGCATTTACCGCAAAAGATGATTCTGTAAAATAAGTTGGATTCATCAAACAAATAGATTTGAACTACAACGCATTTTTTGAATCTACAGGGGAGCATGGATGCGTGGACATACCGTACCTCACGCTCCGAGACGAAAATAATAAAATAATATTAAAGTAAATCATGAAAATCCAAGCAATGATAAAAATAGTAATCATAATAAAAAAAAATTAAAATCAATATGCAATGTCATATAAAACACTGCATAAAATATAGTGAAGGTATATTATAATGTAAAATGATAATAATAATGACACATGTCTGCAGATTGCTGTCCTGCTGCAATTTTGGAGGGTTTGCGTATCTATTATGAACCTTAAAGTTTAGATAATGCTATGATAGCCGCGAGAAAACTATTAAAAATTATTTTGCAAAAAATTGGAGACTCAATGGATGACCTGAAACTATGTAAGGCCTGTACTCGAAAAAAATGCATCATTTTTATCCGTGTGTAACTTTTTTGTCCGTGGGTAAAAATTGATGAAAATCTGGGTATAACTAGTTTGGAGTGAATTGTTTGCATGTGCAAAATTTCATAACATTTCATTTCGGTTCAGTGATTATTGAGATTTCATCGAAACAAGAAGAAAATCGCCGGAGAATTTTGCGCGCTGTCATGGAAAATCCGACTGCGACCATGAGATTGCTAGGAAGACAACTAGAAATCACCTATACAACTGTGTCTCGGGTGGTAAAATCGTTCAAGGAGTCCCAGGCGACGGAGCGGCGGAATGGAAATGGAAGAAATACAGCTGACCCTGTGAAGGCTCGGAAGGTGTTGGATTATTTCAAGTGTAATCCGAACCTTTCGATTCGCGACGCGGCTCTGAAGGCAAAGTGGTTCGTTCAGCAAACCATGAAACGAGCTGGGCTTCGCGTATTTAAGGTCCGCAAGGCACCGAACCGGCGTGATCAACAAAACACGGTGGCCAAATCCCGCGCAAGGAAGCTGTATCGAGAGTGGTTAACGAAACCGATGTGTGTGGTTATGGATGACGAAACCTACATCAAGGCAGACGCAAAGCAGATACCGGGGCTGGAGTTCCACGTTGCCAAATCAAGGTTTGATGTTCTGGAAGACATAAGGAAGAAGAAAGTGGACAAATTCGCTAAAAAATACTTGCTCTGGCCGACCATATGCCAATGCGGTAAACTGAGTAACCCGTACATCACAACGGGTACCATCAACAGCGAAATTTAACGCACCGAGTGCCTCCAGAAGCGTATGTTGCCCTTCCTGCGATCCCACGGAGGCGAGACATTATTTTGGCCGGACCTGGCATCATGCCATTACGCGCGATCGACGTTTGACCGCCAACTCCCCAAATTCACCAGAGATTCTTCCGGTGGAAAGATTTTGGGCCATAATGAAGGCCAAAGTTCGAAAATCGTCCACGGTGTTAATGAACGAGCTGGAGTTGAAAAAAGAATGGATGAAAGTGACCAAAAAGGTCGGCTCCACCATTGCACAAAATGTAATGAGGGGTCTTAAGGGAAAGGTGTGGGCTTTCAGCGATGGAAAAGAAATTGAATAATGTATTTATTCATTCTCTGAAAGTTACAAGAAAATCCGACTTAAAATAAATTTTTGGCGAACACTTTTGTCTGGTGCATTTTTTTCGAGTACCGGTATTATAATGAATAGTATGTATAAAATGTCGATATGCTGTTCTGTTTCCTTGCACCGCTAAACTCATTTGTGGTGGATCTCATAGGTTTAAATGATGACATTGGATGGTCACTGATCTAAACGCATCTAATCCAAAACAAACTCAGCAGAATTGAATAGCCTTGTATTTAATGTGTACCCAAGTAACAATTTTTGTCTTATTCCAGCTGTATAACACTTCTCCCGGCTTTGTTGATTAAACTACAATCAAAACTGTTTTGTCTACCAACACCTCCTCTATGCTTCTTTAAAGCCGAAATTTGTACAAAATGGCCCACTCATAAACGGTTGTGATAACGAGTTAATAAAACCTTTATTAACTTATTTAGATTTTGAAAATGTTCTAGTGAAAGATGTTATGACCACTTGAGAACCTTCATAAAACCTATTGGCTACCATGAAATCCCGAAATGCGGCCAAATAGCAACAGCTGTCAAACTTTACTGTGAAATCGAGGTTGTTTTTTGTTCTTCTGCTTTGTTCGATTCTCTGTTCTTCTGATAAATTCAGCAGTAAAAAAAAGGTCTAGTGTTGCGGGAAATTTTGTTTGATAGCAAAATATCCAAAACAAGTTGTGTTTTCTACAGCGTATTATGCTCCTAATTATATGCGCATTTATTTTTATGGAGAATATTGGCGCTATAAGAGCCGAAAATTAATGCGCCTCGGAAATTATGCGAATTTAAAACAACATAAATCAAATTTTAAAAAATACATTCGATAAATTAATCATGAATTTCCTGAAAAATGCTTGATATTGGATGAAATTATCTAAAAGAATGCCGAAATAAGTTTCCGATCTACAGTTTATTTGCATACCATTGAAAATTTGATGCATTTATTTTTCCACATCTCAATTATTTCTTTTTGCATACCATTGAAAAATTGATGCATTTATTTTTCAACTTCTCAATTATTTCTTATATTTCAATATGGCGATTGGAAATTAATCGCAGTGTGGCAAAAAACCCAATTTTTTTCAAAAATAATTATAAAAAATCTATTTTTTTTTTTTTTTTTTTTTTTTTTTTTTTTTTTTTTTTTTTTTTTTTTTTTTTTTTTTTTTTTTTTTTTTTTTATTTATTTATTTATTTCGTCAACCATTTGTAGACTAGTACATAGACAATTAGCTTTTTTCTTAACTATACATAAATATAAAAATTAATTAGTTTTGTATCCTCAGGGACTTAAAATACTGTTTCAATTTATACCGAGATATTGTAAAGTCAATGGCTTCACAGTGTTGATTATAGGAATCCATCATGCTATTTATTGGTCCATTTTTAGCATATTCCGTGCGATGATGGTTTAGAGCAAATAAATTACGATTTCGAAGTCGTCTACTTGGTGCATAAAAATTTAATTTAGAAAGTAGTTCGGCTGATTCAACACGCTGCGAAACGATATCGTTTACAAATGAAACCATCGCATATTCTCGTCGTTCTTTCAATGTTTGGATGTCAATCAACATGCAGCGAGCTTCATATGATGGAAGACGATATGAGGCCCAGCCTAGCTTACGAAGAGCATATAATAGAAATTGCTTTTGTACTGATTCTATTCTTTCTTCATGTATACCTGGACGAGGAGACCACACAATGCTGCAATATTCCAGTATAGACCTCACATAGGCAATATATAGAGTTTTAATAGTGTACGGGTCTTGAAAGTTGTAGCAGAAGCGTTTAATAAACCCTAACATGCTATTTGCCTTGTGTATGATAGTGTTGTAGTGGTCTATAAAATTAAGTTTAGAGTCTAAGATAATTCCTAAATCCCTCACTTTTTCACACTTTTCTACATTCTGATTTCCTAATGCAATTACAATGTTGGTTGTTGTTAATTTTCTGCTAAAAGATATTAAATTGCATTTTTTTACATTCAGTTCCAATAAGCTTTTCTTACACCAGATGTAGAATGTATGAATTTCATACTGGAATATATTGATGTCTTCTTTATTTTTGATTTCCAAGTACAGCTTCATGTCGTCGGCATAAATTAGCACTTTCAGATTTTTGAGGACGAAGGAAATGTCGTTGACGTATAAAATAAAAAGAAGTGGTCCTAAATGGGAGCCTTGGGGGACTCCTGAGGTAACTTGAATGGGATTTGATTTCTTTTCATTGAATTTTATTATTTGTTGCCGGTTAGTTAAATATGATTCAAGCCACTTCAAGAGTCCAGACTCAATTCCAATTTTTTGCAGTTTGAAAAGTAACATTGGTATGTCAACACGATCAAATGCCTTGCTAAAGTCTGTGTAAAGAGCTTCAACATGGTTCCCATTATCCATTGCATTCAGTGAATAATTTACAAATTCTAGTAAGTTCGTGGATGTTGAGCGGCCTTTGAAAAAACCGTGTTGTTTGTCTGTTATTCGATTTTTGATTTGAAGAAATAATGTTTTATTGACAATTGCCTCGAAAAGTTTGGGAATGCAAGAGATAATAGCGATTCCACGATAATTACGTATGTCAGATTTTCGGCCAGATTTGAAAATAGGCACTAAGAATGAATTTTTCCATATTGTTGGGAAAATTCCTGATTCCAGTGACATATTAAAAAGCCAAAACAAAGGAGATGTAAATTCCTTCGCAAGATTCTTCATAAATACTGGAGGAATTCCATCAGGTCCAGGGCCTTTTGAGGGGTCTAAATTTTTTAAACCCTGCAAAATATCCTGAACCTGAAGTTGTTTGACACCAATATTCCTTGGATATTCTGGATAAAATGCAAAGTAATCGCGGTCGCGATCTTCTTCCGAATAAGTCGTGTAGATTTCTTGAAAAAAATTTGAAAATAGTTTGCAGATTTTTTCCGAGTTATCGCCAACCTGTTCGTCAAGATGCATTGTTGATGGAAAATTGTCTGATTTTAATTTTGTTTTGACGTAATTAAAGAAGTTCTTTGGACAGGACTTAATTTCAAGCTCAGTTTTTGCATTAAATACTTCAAATGCATTACTGATTGCCAAGTTCAATTGATCGCATATTTCCAAGTAAGTTGCTAAATGTTCACTGCTTTTGTGTTTTTTGTAAATTTTGTGGGCTTTTTGTTTGCGATTCTTTATACTTTTGATTTCTCTGTTAAACCAGACTGGATGTTTAGTGTTTCCGTGACGTCGTTTTTTATTTAATGGAATCTCTTGTGAGATGATGTTGGATAGGATTTCGTAGAAGACGCCAACAGATGATTCGACATTTCCTTCGTCCCTAAAAATTTGTTGCCAGTTGATACAGTTTAATTTGTTTTTTATATTCTCATAGTTCGCGAGCTTGTATTCAAAAACTTCTTCATATTCGTAGTCGTTGGGTCTTTGATATTCATGTATGAATAGGGAATATTCAATTGCTGTGTGAAACTTTTCGTTTTTCCATAATGGGTTCAATGATTCGGTCACACAGAAATCTTCATGAATATTCGTTAAAAGGAGGTCTAGATAGCAATTTCCTTGGTTTTTTACATGGTTAATTTGATTCAGACCTAATTTAGCAATTTCATCAAACATGAAATGTAAAGTGATATTATCTCCAACGACTGGGAGAAGGATGTTTTCATTTTCAGAGTCTAAAATGAAGTCGGCGTTGTTTTGATTAAAGTCCCCATAGATGTGAACTTTTACTTCAGGAGGGAGTTCAGATAATATTTTTTCTGCGCATTTGAAAAACTTTTCATATGTAATTTTATTAGCATTAAGTGGTGGAAAATACACAGAGGCTAACACGTGTGTTTCACCTGCTATGAAAGATTTCACCCATACATGCTCAAATTCATTAAATTTTGTAGTTGTAATAATTTCTGAATTAAAATTGGCAGAAACAGCTATGAGGACTCCACCACCTGATTTCTTCTCAGACTCATGAAGGTTCCTATCGTTTCTAAATACATTATACACACTTCCAAATATTTCTTCACTACTCACGCTTTCGTCCCAGCTAGTTTCAGTTGCCAGAATAACCGAAAAGGACGAACTTAATAAATTATTATAAATTTCCTTCATTTTGGCTGGGCTTTTCATGCGATTAAAATTTTGACAGTAAATCAGAATTTCAGTCGCATTCTGTTTACATGAAGAAATTGTTGAAAGTGCGTCGGTTGACAAAATATTATTATTATCACTATATACCTCTTCATTCATATCTGCTTCCAAAGAAGGCGTCATTACTTCCGAAAATGTGAAGAGGAGTGAAATTTGGTTGTGCTCTCGCGCAGTTGCTGCAGGCGGTGCGTCCGTTCGCTGGACAGGAATCGCTGATAAGTTTCCAGATCGGCTGCTGCTTCAGTTGCATTCATTCCATACTCATGATGAACTTCTGCGAAGATGCGTTGCAGATGGTCTGGGGCCGTTGGAAGGCCTTCGGATGCAAGCAGTATTTTGATGCTTGTTGACGTCATTCCTTCTACGCAGACTGTAGCAGGCTGGTCCTTCATATAGGCAAGGTATAGGCGGACGATTTTCATTATTCTTGGGTCGCGTAGTCTGGCCCGCAAAAAAACGTCCGTCCCCTTCCGCCGATTGTTCAGTATGGCGTACAATAGGTGGCCGCATCGGGTCAAGTTCAAATTGCCTGTCTGTGTTCCTAATTGGAGGCAGCATGTTTTGGCTTTGCTGCAGTTCGATATCTTGATTTTGTTGTTGCTGTTGTTGCTGATTTGCTGGATGTTGTTGGTTCGCTGGCTGTGGTTGTTGTTGTTGCTGTCGTTGGTTTGCTGGCTGTGGTTCTTGGTGTTGCTGTTGTTGGTTTGCTGGCTGTGGTTGTTGTTGTTGTTGCTGTTGTTGGTTGTTAGAAGGCAGTAGTAGTGCAGTACTTTCAGCCACTATTTGCCCGATATTTGGTGAATGCTGGCTCTGCTTTTCTGGTTGGTATGGGTTTATTGTTTCACCCTGTATGAAGCTAAACTTTGAAGCCGAGAGTGCTGCAATTGGGTGGTCGGTGGTAGAAGGTGGACCGGCAAATTGAGCTTTAGCTGAGGCCAGTAGCTCTTTGTCTGTACCCAAAGTTCGATTGCCTTCTTGTAGAGTGTTGTTTTGAGCATTTCCTACGGGTTGATGACTGATGATGGGGAAGAGTTGTTGTTTTCTTCTTTTGAGTTGTCGTTTTCTTCTTTTCCTCCTTTCTCTGGCCTTATCAGCAGCTTTTTCTTGAAGCTGCCGATTGTTAAGCTTCATGTCGTATCCTGACCAGTCCTTCCTCCAGCACCGTTTATTCCCTAAAGTACGCCATCCAGAGACAGGAGGGTCATTTTTTGGTGAAGCTTCGGCACGTAGTTTAGACAATTTGGCTCGACGTTCAGCAAACAGGTCAGCGATGACGTCACTCGTAGTGGTCTGTATGAGCTGTTGTTGTTGTTGTTGTTGTTGCTGTTGCTGTTGCTGTTGCTCTTGCTGTTGCTGCTGCTGCTGCTGCTGTTGATGATGTGACTGTTCAGATGCGGTATTGTTTTCGATTAGAAGACTTTCTGTTAATTCCTCCTCCAAAGTTTTCTGTTGGGGTGCGGTGACAAGAGATGAATTTGACTTAGGGGCTGTAATAGCCGCAGCCACAAATTTAACTTCATCGAGGATTTCATGAAGTTCTGACTCTTGACTGAAGTGAGTCAGTGATGTAGTTAATGATTCGGCGCTTTTCGTTAAAAGTGCCATGTCGTTTTGTAGGCTAGTGAGCCGTTCGTCTAGGATACTGTTAATTCTTTGTGACATAATCGAATTTGAATTATCGATGCCGGTTAATGTTAAAGCCATACGTGAGTCACACGACTTCATATGGTGGTCGATTGAGGTGCTTACGACTTCATGGCTTTTGTTGACCTTAGTCAGCGTTTCCTTTACTTCATTGAAAAAGTGGTCAAGGTTGTCAAATAATATTGACACAGCGGAGAACTTTTTCAGGTCAGCAGCAATGTGCTGATTTGAGTCATTCTGGGAGCGGATGGCTTTCAGAAGTTCTTCTTGATGATGCAGCATTAAACGCACATCGGTTTCCTTGCGTAGAATTTCCTGACAGTCGGTACACATGGGAACCACATATTGAGTAATAAATCGCTCCCGGGTCCGTTGCACTCCAATACAGGCAGCATGGTATGTTCTGCTGCAGTATTCGCACTTCCAAAGAAGGTGGTCGTCATTTGTGGTACACGATTTGACACCGCACGGCATTATGATTAGTAGTTAATGTTCGACGCGACACAAAAAGCCGGCAAAAACCACGCGCGATGTTATGATTTAACGGAAAAAATAAAAATAAAATAAATTGAAGGTACAGGCGAAGCACGAGAAGCGCACGACGCAACGTTGTCAAGAGTTAAAAAAGTATATATACAAATTTAATTACGGACCGTTAGCCTAACAAAAAAAGCTTTTTGGGTGTTTTTTTTTTTTTTGTGTATAATGGTTTGGCTTGGGTGTGGAGGAGGAATTTTTTTTTAAAGGGGGTTTTTTTGGTAGTGTTCGTTTTTGGTTGTTAATAAAAAATTTTTTTTTTTTTTTGGGGGGGGGGGGGGGGAAAAAAATTTTTTTTTTTTTTTTTTTTGTGGTTTGTTTTTTTGTTGAAAAAAGGAAAAAAGTGTCTTTTTGTTGTTATAAAAAAAAGAAAAAAAAGGAGAGAAAAAAAAAAAAATCGGATTTTATAATGCTCTTCAGGGTATTTTATTCTATTAATAAATTGTTGAACAAATATGTTTACAGTACGCTCAATGGACCATTATCTTCGATTTTACGCAGTGTACGGCGAACATGTTGAATCAGGTTCTGGACGGTGTCTATATCTATTTCTTTCATCTTCCGCTTGATTCGATTAACCAATTGTTGCTCATTGTTAGCTTCCCAGCCATTGTCGTACACCATACGTTTGAGAACACTCCAAAAATTTCAATTGGACGAGCCTGAGGCACGTTAGGTGGATCGTCCTTTTTCGGTACAAATGGTATGTTTTGCTCAGTTAGCCAATCTCATGTTTTTTTCGCGTAATGACAGCTTGCAAGATCCGGCCAAAACATGATTTCGTTGTCAGCGTGATGTTTGTTGATGAATTGCTACAATTTCTGCAAGCATTGGCTGATATACACGTCAGAATTAGTAGCTTTGGCCTTGTTTGGGCGTATCAAAGGCGCCGAGATACCCTTCGATGACATGGCTGCCCACACTAACACCTTTGGCTCATATTTCGATTTGCTGGCATATTTAACATCGTCTGGTGTTGTTTTAATGTTAGTAGTATAGAAACCATCGTTGCCACTCAATTCATGGTGCGAAAACGTGAAGTAAGACTCATCATCCAAAATTATGCACTTTCCATTTGCAAAATGCTCGCGACGAAGTGCACGGCAGCATTTTGGTATTTTTTCGAGTTGTTGCTGTGTATATTTTGGTGCACGCTGACGTTTCCGATAGATTACGTTATGTTTTCTCAAAATCCGATGGACTGTCATGTTTGAAACCTGAAATTTTCGTGCTAATTTGCGTGTTGATTGGCCAACCTTGTTTTCAGCGCTTGACAGCAGTTTTTTCGTTGTTCTGGCACTCAATTTTGTTGGGCGACCACTTTTCTTTTTATTTTCCGGTTCTTTACCATCACGACAATCTTTCAAAACACGGTATATTGTTGATTTTGATATTGGCTCGTCTTTGAACACGCTCAAAATTTCACTTGTACTAAGCCGTCCAAAAAGGTTGGCGGCTTGTGCTCGTAAATCCAGCTTGTACGACATTTTTAATGGAAACTATTGCACAATTTGAGTTTGACAGTTCAGTAGGAACACAGATGAACGTGGCAAGTACATTGGTTGACATCTGTGTGTTTGTTAATGCTGTCAAATAAACGCCTGAAAGTATTCCCAGGACTTATGTTCCACATGTTATGATGGTAATGGCAGACGTGTCCAACCTAATTTTCTTAGAGCAAACAACACAAATTGTCTCTATGGAGCTATGGAGCCCAATCAACGCTACAGTATTCTAGTATGGGCCTCACATATGCCACATAAAGTGTTTTTAGTGTGTAAGGGTCGTTGAAATGCAAACTGTATCTTTTAATAAACCCAAGCATGTTATTTGCTTTATATATGATACTATTGTAGTGATCAGCAAAGGATAACTTAGAGTGAAAGGAAATGGAATATATGTTGTAAAATGTTAAAGTGTAGAGTTCTATGGTTCGCGCTTATGCACGTTTTTGTTCGTTTTCAGCGATAGCAGCAATTCACCAAAATCTTAATTTGATGTATCCTGAAAAAGTTTATTAAATCTCTTGAAATTTTACAAAACTAACATTTATACATTTAAATTTACTGTTGCCATGGTCACTATTTGCTACTTGATACTGATTTTATAACAGCAATCTGCTTTTATTTGTGCTGACCTAATAGTTATTGCTACCGGAAAGGGAAGATTCAACTGGAAGGGAGTTAAAGATAAATTGGCAAAAAAAACAACAAGTAATGCTTAAATCATCTATGAAGTAAAATCAATAAAACAATATTACCGAATATAAAGGTATTGTAAGTTATGATGAAGTAATGGCAAAGATTGAAATGTAAAATCAAACACTAGCCAAAGGGCCCACAGCGCTGCATGAATCAGATCAGCTCAGAATTGGTAAAAAGTCCATTTGCAAACCGGAAATGAAAAATACATTCAGCAATAAGTGCAAAAGCCTACCACAGATTCCATAATAATCAAAAGCCCACCACTTATGCAATTTTCTACGTTATATACTGGACATATATGGAATGTTAGATGTCATACATTGAAGGTATATTTCGTGTTTAAGCCAGAAACCGCCTAAATCAGGTTTGTTGTATGAAAATGTGAAGGTCATGATATGATGGAAGTAATACGATGTTGTAAAGAAATACTACACAATGTACATATAATAATAATTCAATGCCGCTATTTGCCTCTTCCGCTGCGATGTTAGATGCTTGAAACTCTAAAATAGCGAAAATTCCAATGTGATATAATGAAATAAAGTTGATCACCTGGCAGTCTAGCAAAATAGCAAAGAAAATTTAAGATAACAATTATGCGCAATAAATTTCACATGAGTATGATTACTGCCCAAAATCGAAAATTCAATAAATCCAAAACGAAAAAAAAAATAAATAAATAAAAATATATGACAGGAAATGATTTGATAAATCTTTTTTCCTGCTGGGCCAATAAATGATTCTTTATGTTTGTAAAATAGAAAATGTATGATCATAAACAATGTTAGTTTTTGAATTAACTATTATGGACGAAGAATTTTTTTTTTTTTGTAGAATTTGTCTCTCTAAAAAAAATGTAAAAAACCATCCTATCTTTTCAAATACATAACGTGAGTTAGGTGGGCCAAAACTTACAACGATGCAACTGCGAAGCTGAAAAGAGCATAAAAAATATTGTGAAGGGATGTTATAATATAAAATGATAATAACAATTATATTTGTACTGTCTGCATGTCTGCTGATCCTGCTGCAATTGTAGATGGACTTGCATTATCATAGCCACGCCGGAAGAAAACAATTCAAAATTACTATACATTGCTTGGGAATTCCATGGATGATCTAAAATTATATACCATATAAAAAATACTTACATTTTTCGTGGTAGGGCAAGATTCCAGCTTGCTACTTTACCGGGGTCACGCTGCCTACATCGCCTTGGTGCGGCTGCCACCTAATGTTTAGTTGGCGCGATACAGCGTTTCTTATTTAACCGCTGGATTAAAGGACGACGCTGTTTGAGCCGCACCTCCTTGGTGAAGTCAGAAGGACAACAGTGCCCAGGCTGCACTACCAGCTACGTACGCAACCCTTAGCTAGCGGTCTTTGTCATCTCTTGACCCGTGGAAGCATGATGTAGGAACTTGTGAAGACCATAGCTATGTTCCATTCCAGGTGTCTACTCAACATTTTGCAGCCCTACACATCTTGAAAATTTAATACGATTAAATTTAATGAAAATAATACGATGTTATACTGAAATACTACATTATCTAATTTTTTATACATGTAAAACATGTATTTACAAAATACAGTTGAAATCCACCGGTTTATCGCCCAAAAGAGAAATATACGTATATGTTAATATCCTAAAGGGTCTGTAAAACCCGAAAAACAGAGTAGATCGTTACAACTATCATAGATAAAATTTCAATTAAAAGACGTATGATGTTTTTCTTTTTCTGAAAAGCCACAGATTATTTTTAAAGATTATTCTTTGGTTTTCCTTATAATCTTCCAGCTACATTTTAAGGACAGCAGTACAAGTGATCGAAGAGCTCGGTTTGATGATTTCTGAAAAAATGGCCCATCCAATCACAATACCAACAAAAAAAATTATTTAAATATACATAATCCCATACTGCTAACCCAAGTAGCAATTCAAATGAAAATTGGTTTTATTCATGTTTTATGGTAGTTTTATTAAAGCATTATGGAATTCATCCGGTTTTATCAGGGCATTTTCCAAGTTAAGGTGGTTTTAATTCATTAACAGTTCTTAGGAGTGATTAAAGAAAACTTGAAGAAACCTCCATAAAACTACATCATTTATAAGTATAATTCACCTTATAAGTAATTTTATAAGATACTTGATCCCCCTCTCAAGACATCGTTTCGCAACTTGCATAAAACCTGATAAAAGTTTTGTAAAAGTGTTATGACATTCTTCTTCAAGATGAATGTATCTTGGAAATGCTGCCATAAAACTCTCTTAGAACCGTTTGATTTTAAATAAGAGCACATACTCTTGAGAAAGCACATTATGTGAAACATAAACAAACTGTCACAATGGAAGCCCACAGGTGGAAGAAATTAAAAACTAGTGGAGCGTTCAAGCAGAAATTCAATAAAAACCTATCCAATAAATTGAAAACTCCTTCATCTCAGCCACCAACGATACATTTTTTTTTGACCATTCCAGCCTACTGAGACTAACTTATCAAAGGGGTCTATGCGTTATGCGTCCTATTTTTCGTAACGAATAAAATTAAATGGTGCAATGTGTCGCCAGTTAAAAACTGAAATGCATAACTCATGATATTTGATTTTATGCCAGTTGTGCAAGTTAAACCTAACGACTCATGTAGTGCGTTTTATGGCGCACCACCGTGGAATTACAGCGCAGTACTTTTGACGTAAGGTTTAATGTGCACTACGATTGTAAAATGTTATGTTAATGTTGAATTCTCCCGAGTCATGCATTTCAGTTCCCAATAGGCTACACAATATTTATAGTCGTTGCAAGTAAAAATTGGTATATCATCTGAGCGAAAATCGATTTTTCCCATGATCCGCACGTTTAATCCAAAGTCGGAAGTAGTGCGCTGGAATCGCTCAGTGATCCAGTACACAGTGCACTTCTTCCAACGCTAGGTTCAGCGTACAGATCAAGAGAAAAAGCTGTAATTATGAACACCAACTATGCATAGGCACTTTTGATTTGAACGTTCACATTTTCTTTGTTTATGATGTGCCTTCTCCACAATAATTTTATGGCTATCTTACGAAAGACTTGTTTACCTTGAGCAAATGAAACAAGTTTTATTCAAGCGTTACTCCTCTTTTTCAAGAATAGAACAAGTCAAGATGATCTTATCGCATGAGCATGAGCATGAGCATGATTGACCGCCCGAGGTTGCTACTCCGTTGTTGCCAGGTCAGCTGTTATTACACAGAGAACCAACAGATGATGCTTGGGACTAACATACATCTTCAATGTGTAAAAACTGGTGATTCCAAACTAAGGCAATACCGGCGCCGGCCTCGCCCGAATGCAGGTCAAGTAGGGAATGGGTAGGAACATGATGACGTGATACTCGCTTTATTGGAAGCCGCGGAATCCACTGCACTTCCACGAGAAATCACTGGGATTTTTGATAACAGGATTGGGTGGCAGCAGGGTTCGTTTTAGTTAACGACAAGCTGTTACGTGTAATTAGTGCTGATTTCCGATTTGAACCGATTTAAACCAACAGTAAGGATGCTATTGGGGCCACTCACAAAGTGTGATGGTGGTTTTTCATTTGAAATGCAAAGTAATTTTTAATAATGCTCAAAAGCCGATATTTACCGGTTTAAACCAACAGTAAGGATGCTATTGGGGCCACTCACAAAGTGTGATTGTGGTTTTTTGTTGGGAAAACAAAGTGATTTTTGATAATGCTGAAAAGCCGATTTTGACCGGTTTAAACCAACAGTAAGGATGCTATTGGGGCCACTCACAGAGTGTGATAGTGGTATTTCATTAAGATTTCATCTCAACGCTCGAGAGCCAACTTGGACCGATCCACACCAACAGTGCGGATGCCGCTGGAGTCCCTTACGAAATGGGACATCGATTTACCTGCTCCAAGACAGGGCGGCCCGACGAGCATGACGAACGAATAATCTGGATCACAACTAATAATGTACCTCACCACCGACCGATCTTACCCGGCAAACCACGACTTCCGATGCTCACTCGATCACATGCGCAACGAACAATAGGCAAAGAAAAGCACGGTAACTTTATGTGGGAAATACAAACGTTTAAGAAATGTTTTCATCTTATTGGAGGATATCAATGTCTGTAAAAATCTGTAACTTTATAGCATTATATGTATAATTTCTGTAATCTGTATGAGTTCTGTATGTATGATCAAATGTCTGTATAAATACAGACATGTCTGTATATCTGGCATCCCTGGTTCTGATCAGTAACGGGCAAAAAACAAAACATATTAGGCTTTAAAGTAAAACACAAAAAATGATAAATTCCCTGGAAATCAGAAAATCAATTTGAAGCACCCATTTCACATTCGCCAATATTGCTTAAAATTATGCACAGACGCTCAGTTTGTTTTTTAAAATTTGAGCTTGGCCGGTGTGAGTTTAGACATTTTTTTTTAAGTACACTAACAGGCCTAGTAAATAATGAGATCAATATGGGACCAGCTTTCGTACAGTTAACTATTTAGAAGCTCAACAATTATTTTTCTTGTAAATTTCTCAGTACTTAAACAAATGCTAATGTACTAACCGTTGTTGTCGCCACATAAGATTACCCACATTAGCCGCACTCACTGGACCAAATCCCAGGCAACGCATTTACAACTCCGACCCCAGCAAATGTTTCCTCAAACATTATTATTACAGGGAGTCTAATTTCAGTCTTCTTATCTGACTTCAGCCAGTAGCTCTGCGGTTCAACGGCTACTTGCGGTGGGAGGTTGGTTTTAACTTCTTGAAAATTACGAGTCATTTCCCTCCGGGTGTATGCAAGCGAAGAAGATGAAAAAGAAGGAAAATCTTCTGTCCAAAACAGGCAGAAAAACTTCCAGAAACAGCAGTATGGGGAGAAAAACCACCAAAATCTACCTGTAAGGGATCATACAATAAATACCTTGGTAGTCTCGGAGCAGCACACGAAAATGAGAAGGCAAAAAAAATTCGGAGACCTAAACAAAAACAAATTACTTACCGCACTTGGCGTGATGAATAATTATACACCATAAAGCGTCGTCAACGCAGAAGTGACTCGACTTCTTTCTGAGCCGAGGAGGAAAACTTGCCCAATTTCAAATCCTTCGAGGTGAATTAACTTGTCTTAGAGCTGATTTAAAGTTCGTTCCTTTCTCCCGTTGGATCAAATTGGATGGAAATCATTAAAAATCATAGCTAGAGTAAATCATCGCTGTCTAATTCCCACAATTTCACACTTTTATTCCCCATAACGTTCTCCGCTGAGCTAATAACAGCAGGGTGTTTATTTGCCTAGATCTGTTGCTTCCGATACGCTTAATTTTAATTGTTTCGCTGTGTGCTTCCTCCACCACGGCCTCTCCATCCCAAAGTGGACTCACCGAGACTGCCTTGCCCTCTCATTATTATTCGCTGCCCTATCTTGCTCGTTTTCAACTTTTGCACACTGATTTCGTCGAGCCTGGTCGGTGTTTATGAGGAGGGGATTATCGTTGACCGTGCGATGCTCATCCGTCGTTCTGTTTGCCTGCCTGCACTCACTTACTTGAGAGAAGACCGATGAATGAAGTGCAACAATGCAGTTCATCACTCATTTGAATTTTTTTTTTTTTTTTTTTTTTTTTTTCTTTTAAAAAAGACAAGAACACCTTCTTTCTTGCACTCCACTATCTCCCGATGGTGTCCGGTGGTCATTCATTCCGGAAGCCCGTAGAAAGCGTCACACAGACAACTGGTAGAGGAGGGCCCTTGCACCATTGACTGCTGTTTTTATCGAAACTCTGGTGGCAACTGAATGGAAAAGGACGATTTAATTGATGGTTTGTCGAAAGTCTCAAGACGGAAGAACTTTTTTTCCGGGGTTGCTTTGATGGTCCAATCGTTAGTAGGGTGTACAACTAAAAGTGAGCAACATCTTGCAAGCGAACAGCAAGGACTGGACTTGTGCTGGACGTGTCATGGTAGGAACGTAATTATAATTTTTAATTTCTTCCTTTTTTTGTGGGAAAAGCGGATGAGTAGTTCTGTTGTTATTGTGCGACTTGTTGTTGTTGCTGTATGTTTTACTTGAGATGCAGTGAAATATAGTGAATGAATGATGGAGAATTATCTACTGATTTGAACTCTTTAAATTTAAACTTGAACTTGAAAGATTTGCAAACTAAAAGAAAACTCTATTGTAGGGTGTTGTTTTATAACACATGGGTAATTCTTACAGAGTTTACAGAGAGAATTTGAATTTCTGAGAATATTGGAATTGCATAGAACTCTTGAATGGACTTTTAATTTTTTCGTTATTAAAATCGTGTTATGAAAATTAGACGCGAGGTCAATTTTAAAAAATACACTAATGATGAATTTCACGCCAACTCGTCTTCGTGATTGGCAGCACCCTCTCAGAATCCAATGATACTTTGTGGGTGTTAGACTATGGGACTGTTCATAAACCACGTAGACTGAAATTTGAAATTTAAAAAAAAAAACCCTCACCCCTCGTAGACTTTAGTAGACTTTAGCCATACCCCCCCCCCCCCCCCTTCCTTAAAGTTTACGTAGGCTTTATCAAAACAAAAATTAATATATGTGGAAAATTTTCTACTATATGTTTGAGGAACGAATTATGAAATAAAACTCAAACAATCAGGTAATTCCGTAATTCATTTTTATTATATTTCATAAAAATAGCAAAAATGAAAAAAAAAAATCAATTATTCAAATGCTAAGATGTTCAAACCATGGCTGCTTGAACCAGTTATTAAAGCCCGTCAGTGGAAGTTCTGGTGGGATAGTTTTTTGGATGTTAAGTCCAATGATTTCGACGAAACGTGATTCTATCCAGAGAACTTACGTAGCTCCGTTTACGTCGACCTCACAAAGAATTTCTTCCTAGCGTTGCTGCAGAATCTTGGGTGGCCTTATTTTCTTAGACGAAATATCTGCCTTGTGGATGCTTTTGCGGTGACGATTTGCATTCACTTTTGTCGCAAAAAACAGTCCACAATTAGAGCAAATGCGGTTATTTTTGCTTTTACCTTAGATGCCAAGTAAAGTTTATCTTCTTTGAAAGTTTTCCAAAGCAAGTTGACGTCTTTTCAGGCCTCTTCATGTATTTTCTGCTTTTTCCCACTCTGCGCTATAGCATTGCTTGAACACGTCTTTTTCCGTAACTTCAGCGTTCGACAGGAATTCACCACCGGATATAACTAAGCCCCTCTTCTAAATGTATGTCAAATTGGAGCATGTCAACAATCAAATGTCATATCATTCCCGTATAAATGAAAATACTAAATGGTTGACATCATAAGCTTACTATTGAGTTGGTGCCTTGCATTCGCTCTCTCTATATTGTTTAAAAAAAAAAGAGAAACACAGCCAACACGCTCTACACGGCCAGCCACTTTAAATCAGTTTTGACTCACTTTCGTCAAAAATAGAGTCACCCAAATCTGAGTAAATGCAAACTGGGATTGACAAGTCGACAAATCAAAAACATGGACTCAAACCAGATGGATGTTTTTGATTTGTAGACATTTACTCAGATCCAAGTGACTCCACTCTTGATGCAAGCGAGTCAAAAACGACTCAAAACTGAGTTAAAATGGATGGCCGTGAAATTACTGTCTCTTTTTGTATCTTTTATCATTTCGAAAAGATAGTTAGAGATAGTTAGAGTAATTTTAGCGTATAACATTAAACCCCGTTCACATTACCCTAGTAGCACACTTGACTCAATTACATCACAATCAAGTTGCTGTAACTAATAATGATGGTTTGGTGTTGCTTGGGTACAACCTAAATTACGGGATACAGAGTATCTTGATATCACATGCCATGCAAATTATTTCCAATGAAAACTACATGTATAGATGCTACTATCAAGATAGTCTATATTACATTTCATTTTTATTTTCATTTTGCAGCATTTGGTGGGGCAATAAGAGCGCAAGTCAGCCCAAAGCCGAAGATGAAGGAGGGGTAATGGCGAACTAGTATATTCAGACCACATGAACTCCATGGGAAGGAACAAGGATAGGTTTGGGTAGGTGCTTAAGGTAGGGCGTTTTGGACCGGTTAAAAATACTGCAAATAGAAGATCATAAAATCGTTAATTTACAATTCCACATTACAATGATACACGGCAAATCCCGAAAAGATAGAGAGAGCGATTCCCTATAGTTCGATAGTTCGTATCAATGTGACCAGGCTATTTGAGATGCCACTGTAAATTTCATGATGGTTTTTACGCTACTAGTTGCTATATCAAAGTAACATCTCTCTATGATTTGCTATAATTTAAAAGGCGGCTGTCGTATACCGCACATATTTGAATTATAATTTATATTAGAATTAAAATTAGAATTGCAATTAAGGTATGTTTGGTGTTTAGTTAATGACAATCAATGAAAGAATTGCCACGCCAATGAAAAGTGCACCTCCTGTCGTGTCCCTTAACTACTTGATGTCAGGTGTCTACAAACTGTTTCTAGCCAAGTCTAAGCGTAAATTGCGGCAAAGCCCACCGGTAGCACACCTCTTTCATTCTGAACAAACCCTCCTATGACAAACCCCAGTGATACGATAGTCTGAGTTCCTAAACGGGCCCTCCGCATCCCACAAAACCACAACACTTATGGCCACGGTCTAGAAGTCCACTGCATAGGAAATTCTAGGACACAGTTCAAACTTCCACCTCAAATTGAATATTAAACGTTTTCAAAATTGAATAAATCTATCTTTGATTAAATTTTTAGTGATTTGCGGCCCAACCCGCCAATATCACACTCAACTTTAGTGCCTGTATACATGCGTGCTACGACGCGGCTATTAAATAGAAAGAGGAGCCAGTACTTTGTGTGGCTGGACCTTTGGCTCTCCCATGAATGGTTCATTAGAGAAAAAGGTCATACAATGACATGACCTAGCGACATCTATCATAAATCAGCTATCTCCAATGCATCATTAACCTGAGATTGGGCCCTCCCACGAGCGTCCAGGTACAAAATGCAGCCATGGAGAGGGTGAACTTTTATAACTTTAAACTTGAACTTGAAAGATTTTTAAACTAAAAAAAAAACTCTATTCTAGGGTGTTGTTTTATAAAACAAGGGTAATTCTTACAGAGTTTACAGAGAGAATTAGAATTTCTGAGAATATTGGAGTTTCATAGAACACTTTAATTTAAAAAATTTTAATCAATTTAAAAAAATAAAAATAGAATTATTTGAATTTACATTTTAAAGCGATGCACACGAACCGGGCATTGAAAATGATTTGAAAATGCATTGTTTTTCAATCAAATATGTTCCACAATTTTTATTTATATAGTGCAGTAAAATGTTGAGCGAAGCGCTCTCCTTTTTAAATAAATAAAAATTGAAGTTCATATGAACGTGTAAATGTAGATTCGCGCGTCGAAAACAACGAAACAATGGCGCCCAAATCTTTTTGCAGCCTTATCCTCTCGATTTGATGTTATTAGTTTCCGAACACAATCCGAAGTGATACGGAATCATAGTGCAGTGGAATGTTTGAGATTATTTCAAAATCAAACATCGAACCCGGCTGGTATATTGGCTATATCTACACAGAAATAACTATCAAATAACGGTGTGGAATTGCTTTTTATTTTCAAGGATCAGAAAATTGACTTTTGGACTTTTCTTAACGAACACGAGAGAATATCAATAAAAATAATTAGGTCATGGAATCCAAATTTATTGGCTAAATGATATAATGTTCTCACAATCTATTTGAAGAGCGATCAACCAATATGCTCGTGAATAAGGGGATACGGGAAACTAGCCTTTATTCATCAACTAAATGAAGTTTACCTCTGACCAAGAAAGCATTTCAACACTATTTAGAATTACATCAGATGTTATGAATTTGTGATGTGATGTGATGTGATAAGAACCCACTATCAGTGCAAGGATTACCTGAGTCTGCAGCACTGTTCTCAGCAAGTTGCCCCGAACGAATAGCCTACGTGATGGCTTTTGTAGCAGGCCAGTCAATCTCAATGAGGACCTTCGGAAGACTACGGCCAGAAAGCCGCGTGTTTTCACATGAAAAGAGACTGGCGACTCTACGAACCCTTGTCCAGTCAACAAATACTTCGACTGCTTTAGGCTATCCCCCCAATCCCAGTTACACTGATAGGCAAAACAAAGTGCCCACCTCACCGTTTCTTCAACTTCTCCCACCCACTTGGTTCAAATCAAATTAAACACACCGCACCTTTTTTTACTATCTTACTTCCCATATTCTTCCCAAGCCCCACTCATGGAATACCGAAAAAAAGGAGTTCCACTTAAAGAAAAAAAAAATCAATCTGTGTTGAAAATAAAAAAAAAACAGTGACAAAACAAGGTGCCCACTTCAAAAATCGATATGTTTTCGATAAGTTTCCATTGTAAGACCCTTCGATTGTTTATGTTTTGATATTTTGACATGTTTTGAAGCAAACGGCTCAACCTGGTGCATTTGTATACTTGATCGCATTTGATTCAATTGAAAAAAAAAATGGAGAACGCAGTGCTATCGAAAGTAATTCCCTTGTGTATCCGAAAATTGGTCGTTCGTGATGTGCAAAACGGTGAATCGCACCGGGCTGTCGCTAAGAAGTACAGTATCAGTAAGGCAGCGGTTGGCAAAATTCTTCTGAAGCTTAAAACGTTTGGATCAGTGGTGGTTCGCCCTGGTAGAGGCAGGAAGCGGAAAACGGATCCGAGAACGGACACAAAGATCATGCGCGAAGTCAAGAAGAACCCGAAGGTAACTGTCCGTGAGATCCAGGAAACCCTTCAGTTATCAGTTTCCAGTCGAACTGTTCGTCGCCGTCTCGTAGCACAGGGGTTGAATAGCAAACTTGCCCGGAAGCGCCCATTTATCAGCAAGGCAAACAAAGCCAAACGGCTTAAGTTTGCTAAGGAGCATGCTGATAAGCCCCTAGAGTTTTGGAAAACGGTTTTCTGGACAAACGAATCAAAATTCGAGCTGTTTAACCGAAAGCGGCGGGTTCGTGTTTGGTGCAGATTGGGAGAGGAGCTTCAGGAGCGCCACATCCAAGGCACGATGAAGCATGGAGGAGGAAATATTATGGTCTGGGGGTGTTTTTCGTGGGGTGGAGTGGGAAGCATTGTGAAAATCGACGGGATAAAGACGGAAGATTCTTACATCAACATCCTGCGAGAAAATCTGGAGGTTTCGCTGATCCAGACGGGCCTTAAAGAGAAGTTCGTATTCCAGCAGGACAACGACCCGAAGCATACTGCCAAAGAGACCAAGTCTTTCTTCCGGTCTTGTCGGATCAAACCGCTGGAATGGCCTCCACAAAGCCCGGACCTCAATCCCATCGAGAATTTGTGGGCGATTCTCGATGCCAGGGTTGACAAAACTGGTGTTACCAATAAAAATAACTATTTTAAAGCCCTGGAGCGCGCCTGGGAAGAGCAGATCCACAGCACCTAAAGAACCTGGTCGAGAGCATGTCGAAGCGCCTGCAGGAGGTCCTGAAGGCCAAAGGAGGACACATCAATTATTGAAATGCTTTTATTTTACTTTAATTTATGTTTTCTGTAGCCTAAATGAAGTGGGCACTCTATTTTGTCACTGCTTCTTTTTCAACACAAATTGATTTTTATCCTCCCCAAGCAAAACTCCTTTCCTTCAGTATTCCACAAGTGAAACTTATAAAGAATATAAAAAATAAGACTATAAATAAAATACAGTGTGTTCACTCTAATTTGAACCAAGCAAATGAGAGAAACCGAAAAAACGATGAGGTGGGCACTTTATTTTGCCTATCAGTGTATATATTGATAGACAAAGTGTTCAAGATTATCGACATTCGTAGGGAATCGACTGTTGGATTCACTGACAAGAAGTTTATTAAAACTAGGAACTTGGCACCAGTCTTATTTTGTAATGTCTAACTTCAAAAAGCAATAATAACAAAACCACTCATTATAACAATGGTATACACAATCTTATAACGGCTTCATTCTCGATAATTTTATCATAATAGATGCGAAATAGGCATGATGAAACTTTACTTTGCCACCGAAAAGTGAATCTTTTAGTTGACCAAGACTCAAACAATTATTGTTAGGCTGCCCATGCATGTAAGACTTTGAAGACCTTGAAGACATAGAGATTAGTATTAGACAAATAAAAAGTAGGCAATGGACTGACAAGTTATCGTAAACTTTTCTACAATGACTATAGAATTTAACTGAATGAGGCAGAATACAAGAACTGACAAAGGTGACCATTAAACGAGGGAAGACGAGGTTTGCATCGATGATTTTCAGAGCACATATAAAATAGACATCAATTACTAAATTAAAACAACTGAAGAAGTTACGACAAAAACAATGAAATAATAGCTGAAACCAAAATTGAATAATGTAAAACACATGAAAGGAATAAGGCGAACACAACGATAAATGAATCAGAAGAGGTAAGACGAAATGACTCCATACAAAACAGTAGACATGAACATAAATGAGACAAGGGGAAAGCAAATTAGAAAATGACATACTTTTTGAGGCAGTTACAACAGCGCCTCTATGGGCGACGTGATCCTTGCTCGGCTGGTGAAATGCTTCAAAAGGAGTTAAGCTATATCATTCTAACCCACAAGGAACAATACAATAACTTCTTATTTTTGGTTCGAGAAAACTGCTTCTGAAACTCTCTGAGCACATAAATAAGACACCAACGAACTTAACTACAAAAGACTGAAGAAATTGCGATGCGCCTTATTAAACGTGTAAACGTAACACTAACCAACAAAATAACAAAAAGACAATTGAAAAAAAAAAACAGGAGTCCCAAACGTGACTCCTTGCGAATCATTTACAACAGCAAGCCAAGATGATCTTATCGCGCTCCTCAAAAAATCTTGTTAGTCTTGTGCAAGAAATATTAGTTTTATATGCGTTTAGATAAAACCATTGAAAAATTGGCGAGCGTGGCTATTCTGGATTCCCTCGGAATGGTTGCCATTTACAAATGTATGCAAACAAACTCTCGTTATTCCAATGCTACGAACAATGTTTAAAATACATTTTTAAACATGAAATGGATTGTAGACACAATTTATTCAAGATCTAACAATTTTTCAGCCTTGGATAATTGTTGAATTTTCAAGTATTTTTTATTTTTCAAATAAATAAATGTTCTAGCAATGATTCTGTGGTGCATTAAAATTTTCGAATTTTTATGTTATAAAACACCAATAAACTGAATGTCGCATGAAAAATTTATCAATTGCAGGCAAAACCCTCATGCATTTATGGTCAAGTTTACAATTAATTTACATACGTATCCACTTTGGGAAAGAAACATCATATGTGTATCGATGTTTTTTTTTCTCTCAGCAGAACGAATCCAAAAATGGAATCTTCGAAACATATTGAGACGGACTGGAAGTGTTCTTAAAGAGGAAAATCATAAAACTACCAAAACTTGTGGTAGTTTTATCATAGTTTTAAGCATGTCCTGAATGTAATTACTATTATGTACCGATAAAACTATCAAGTTTTTAGCGAATCTTGGGAAATAGTCTTGAGAACCTCCTGTAGTATGGGCCTTTTTGAACTTATGAGAGGTTTATGGCTGTTTTATCGATGTTATGTAGAATATTTAGTTTTATGCGTGGTTTTATCAAATGAGTCTTGAGAACTTCTTCAAGTGTACCTTTAAATTGAATTTGTTACTTGCGAAGTGTCGCATGCCAGTCTTCTATCAAAACAGCAGTTGAAAATCAGAAGTGCAATTTATAAGCTCATGCTGAAATGAGAAACAAATTCGGCCTTTAATTGATTTTCACCCAGATGCATAATCGCCAAAAGCTTTTTTTACTTCACATTATAAGATAAGAACTCTCCCACATCATCTTTAACATGATTCTTTTCTTTTTTACTTAACAGAAAAAAAAGTTAAGTATAACCAGAATATTTGCACTGTTACACAAAACAAACACAACCTGAAAGACGAATGAACTGATTTAAACCAACGGCAACGAAGCTGTTGGGTCACTTACAAAATCTGAGTGCCCAAAGCGGCACTAAATTGCCAGGGTTGCCTGCGGACAGCTGTTGTTTCCTCCAAGAGTTCCATAGAGCTCACTATCGCACCCTGACACTCTAGGTGGATTTACCTACTCGCAATGGAGGAGAGAGGTCTCAAGCCCAGATGGGCGCCCCTATTGCCCTTGGTCACTATAAAGCTGTCACTCCTCAGCTGGCACGTTACAAGAAACAGAGAGCAGCAATCTCACTACCGCAGGCTATGCATGTGATGACATTCACGTTAACAAAGCCCTTAGGTCTACCTTTATATTCAGCTTCAATTTTACATAACTAGAACATGCATTACGGGAGCTGAAACTATTCGAGTCTCAAAAATATAAAAGGTACTTAGCTAAATTCCACTTGATCCCGTATCCAGTCCCAGAAGTCCGAGTTAAGTTCTCACTATTCCTATCACAACTGATGCTCTACCTACAATGCTACTCTTGGTGTGACTCAGCACAAGACAGTTTAAGACATGGATCAACATTTACATTACACTTATTAAAACTTATACTTTTATAACATAAAAAAAGCGGTGGAAAAATGACAACAGAAAATTTTCGTGCCTCGCTTCGAGCACCGCACACTACGAATAACGCCGGTACGTCAAAGTGGGCTTTTTTTACTCCTAGAAGAGAATAACTTTAACCCACTTCAATGAAACAATGTCAGGATACAAGACTAGTTTTATCCAAATCACGAGCCAAGCTGCATTATTTTTTTAAACAAATACATATAAACTATTTTTTTAATAGAGGTGATAATTGCGATATGCATTTTTCAAAACTACGGCGCCAATATTCGTGTAGCCTTAAAATTAATCATTAATTTTTTATCTAGAAGAAGGGAGGAAGGATATTGTTGAGAAATCAACAAGCCTACCTTCCGCCTTCGACAACGATTGGCTCTTCAACACTCGTAGGGTGATGTTTGGGTTGGGTTGGGCGATCAATCGAGATGGTACGGCTGAACTAGTTCTCCCTTCTGTCGGTTTCTTCTTCACTCAGTTGACACACACTGGAATTATTAATAACAATTACAAATACTACATTTATTGGACAACACTAAATTTATTTGCACTTATTCTAAAATTTTCATTTCACTTAAGTCTAAACACACAAACGGATTAAAAATTGCCCGCGCGCTTGCAGCCTCCGACCGCACTCGGTGGTTCGATTTGCTCTGTTGACTCGATCTCCAACTTGTCATCATCTGACCTCGATCACCGTGTGCGATGATATCGTTCGGGTCAGGATGATAGCTTGCTCTCGCTCTATTACCACCCGTTATAAGCGGCAACCAAATTCATCACTGTAGAATTATACGGGTGACGTAATTGATCTACCTCCATCGCCCGATCTACGAAGAGTATGTTCCGCTCTTGGATGTTTTGTTTACATCCCATTATCGTTGATAGTGCAGGTCATGTAGACAATAGGTGATGAAGCAATTTATTTCTGCAGCTGGATGATAGACGACTACAAGGTTGTAGTCGAATGAGGGTGCAATTAGTGCTACTCGCAAACTCCCTCACCCACCCTGAAATTCATCTGATTTCTGAAAGAAACAAAAAAATCCTCTTCGTTAGGAAAGAAAAAGGGAAAGGATGCTGTTCTAAACTGACTACTGCTAATTTGTGGTTGGATCGGTGACTGGTAAGAAACACAACTTTTCCACAGGACGCTTCAGCATTCCAGTCGCCGTCTTGAATGTGACTACTCGTACCACACCATCGTCACCTGGGTGAAGCAGCTGAATCCGTCCCATCTTCTATTTCTCGGAGGTTGATTCTCATCGCGTACTACTACCAGATTTCCTAGCGCAACTTTAACTGGTGGTTTCCAGAGCTTGGTTCTTCCCTACAACTGGCATAAATAATCTCTCCGCCAGCGTTTCCAAAAATCTTGCAGAAGTCGTTGCATTAACTGCCAGTGTCGAAAACAATTGGTAGGTACATCCTCTTTGTTTGGTTCAGGTAGGGCTTGCAGGGAGGAACCAATCAAGAAGTGGGCTGGCGTTAGAGGCTCCAAATCATTAGGATCATTGCTGTAAGAGGTCTTGAGTTGAGACAGGCTTCAACTTGTACAAGCAGCGTATTGAGATAATCTGCTGAAGACGTAGTTTCACCCATGACCTTGAGAAAATGATTTTTAGCAGATCTAACAGCCGCCTCCCACAGCCCTCCAAAATGAGGGGCACTGGAGGATTGAAGTGCCACTGAATTCCTTCCTCAGAACCCTTCTTGATTATCTTCTCGCGATGGGCTGCGCTTATCATCAGTTTCAAAAACTCTTTCATTTTGCTTTTCGCTCCTTCGAAATTGGTACCATTGTCTGAATAAATATCCTGACATTTTCCAAGCCTGCTGATAAAACGACGTAGCGCTTGCAAGAACCGATCCGTGCTTAAGTCAGCCACCAACTCTAAATGGACTACCTTTGTGCAGAGACACACGAAAATGGCTACGTAAACCTTGACTACTGGTTGTCTTGGTGCAGGTCTTACGTACAATGGCCTGAAATAATCCACGCCGGTCTGCGAGAATGGCCTATACACGGTAACTCGTGGTGCTGGCAGCTCCCCCATGAACTCTGCTGAACGGGTGAAGGCTTTACACGAAAACATTTTAAACATTGGTGGACGATATTTCTAGCGGCATTTCTTCCACCTAGTGGCCAGAATCGTAACGGCACAGCTCCAAGAAGTAGTTGAGGTCCGGCATGTAGGAGCTGCTGATGATAATGTTCGAATATCATTCGAGTGAGCTTATGACGAGCAGGAAGCACCATCGGGTGTTTTTTTATCCTCTCGTTCAGCGGAGTGGCCTAGCCGTCCACCAACTCTGATGACCTGTGCTTCAGAAATGTACGGATTGTACCATCTTAGTGGTGATTTCCTGGGAATCGACTCACCCATTAAAAGTGCCTTCCACTCATCGACGAAAACTTCCTCCTGAATGCGACGTACTATAACGAACTCTGCCTCCTTCAGCTCGCTAGTTGATAAAAATTCTGTCGAATTTCTGTTTTGCGCATCTTTCTGCAGTAACTGCATAAGCTGCAGCCAGTATGCAGTTCGACGAATGAGGATCGTGTATGACTCAGATTTCGACAAAAACAAGTTGTTGAACTCCGCGTATTCTGACTGATTGGAATTGTTCAGTAGAGGAAGTAGAGGAAGTTGATCGTAATGTTTCCTCTACATCTCACCCACCATCGAAGGCAGTTGCTGGTCCCATTCAAATGCTTGATCTTGCTCGTTTCTAGTTTTCCATAAAATCTGCGTTATGACCTTGGCCGTGGTAAAGGCAGTACAAGAAGTCCCAATGGATCGAAGAAGGTGGCAATCACTGAAAGAACTTGCCGTTTGGATGGATATTGTTCAGATGATTATGCTGGAATTTTGAACTGGAACTTCAGTTAGTCAGTGTTTCGATTTCATGTCAATCCTAATGTCTTGACTGTTGGGTCTGGGTCTACATTGATCCCTTCTGAGTAGGGAATCGCCAAATTATCTTCGTAAACTCCTTCCAAAACTTCCGGACAGTTGGACGCCCTTTTTCGTAGCTGAAATCCTCCTTTTGACATAATTTCTTCGAGCTGTTTCCTGAGCTCCATTTCCAATCCTATGGTATCTGCTCCCGTTATGATATCATCCATTTATGTATCCTCAGTGATTGCCCTTGCGGCAAGCGGATACTTGTTTTCTTCGTCCATTGCCAACTGATTCAGTGTCCGGGTTGCGAGAAACGGTGGAGATTTGGTCCCACAAGTGACAGTGTTGAGCTCGAATACCCCGACAGGTTCTGATGGATCAAAACGCCATACAATGGATTGGAGAGGCCTATCAACGTGCGGAAAAAAAGATTTGCTTAAACATCTTCTCCACGTCAGCTACGAGCATGATTTGTTTCAAACGGCTCCAAAGCATAATCGACCGTAGTTCTTCCTGTATCATGGGTCCAACCATTAGTACGTCATTTAACGACACATCGGACGACGTCTAACACGACGCGTCAAAGACTACTCGAACCTTCGTAGTAGTACTCGCTTACTTGATGACGGGATGATGCGGTAAGTAGCATCGCTTTTCAAGACTAGAAATATCCTCGACCTTCCTCATGTTGTCTTATTGAATGTACTGATAGTTGGGATACAAAAAAATTGGGGGTGAATAGGTAAGAGGGAGAGTTTTGTTTAAGAGTTTTTGAGGTGGGGGGGGGGGGGAGGGGGGGGGGGAAGGTGGGGGAAGGGGGGGGGGGCGGACGTTTGCCTTTGGAAGAACAAGGAAGCACACGTTCTGGGAGAATGAAGAAGTTCGGAAGCGAACTCTTGCTTGAATCCTGTGTTTCAACTTTGAAGCCACTTGACCGATTCTAAGTAACGTTTGCATTTAAAAAAAATGGACAAAAATTGCCGATTTTTCATGGGTTTACATTTACTCGCACTGACAGAACTGCAGCATCAATCATAGTAATCCATGAGTCAGCAGACAAAGTTTGACAGCTCTATCAGCCGAACTTTAACTGTGATGGCAAAAACAGTGAAGCAACTCCGTTCAGAAGTGTGCGCGTTCAAAGAACGGCACCCCACCGCGTCGAAAACGGACATCGTGCGGCACTTTGTGGACGCCGGATACGCCCGTTTCGGAGTCTGCAACATCTTGGAACTATTAGACAACAATCAGAGCATCGAAAGAAAGCCCGGTTCCGGGCGGCCGACGAACCTGAGCGACAAGAAACTCCAAAGGATGCTGAAGAAGAAGACCGAGGGAAAAGTGAATACATCGCTGCGTGCGCTTGGCCAGGAGGTCGGTTCAACCGGCCAAACAGTGAAAAGGTACCTGGCGAACATGAACATACATGTCAGGAAGCGGAAATCGCGTCCACTGGTTTCGGAGCTGTAGGCAATGACGCAGCGGCAGCGGCTGAATAAGATGGTCAACTCGATTTTCCCGGCGAATCGCGACATAGCGGAGGTGATGGACGACGAGACCTATCTCACTGTGGATGGCAACGACTGGCAGGGCACATCGTATTTTACTCCCCCCACGAAGGAAGTGAGCTCCGAGGTAAAGTTCATTTCACACACCAAGTTCCCCAAGAAGGTGCTGCTGTGGCTGACAATCAGCGAGAAGGGGATGTCAAAGCCGCTCTTCTTTCGCTCCGGACTGGCCGTGAACGGGGAAATTTATACTACGAAATGCCTGCCGGAGGTTGCGTCGTTCATCAAAAAATACCATATGGGCGAAGACGCGGTGTTCTGGCCGGATCTGGTGTCGGCCCACTACTCGAAGCAATCGTTGGAGGAGATGGAGCGGCTGAATATCGATGTGGTACACAACTCGGTGAACCCGCCCAACGTCCCCCAGCTGCGTCCCATCGAGAATTTCTGGGCCAACCTGAAGCGTAAGATCTACTCCAAAAAGTTTGTTGCTTGCCGGCGTCGGTGGTGTAGTGGTAAGCGTGACTGCTACTTGGCCCCCGGGGGGGGTGGGGGTTCAACCCCAGTCGACGTCGGTGGTTTTTCTGAGGCGAAAAAATCTGGTCACGTCTTCCTTCGGAAGGGAAGTAAAGCCGTTGGTCCCGGTTCATATTCATGAGTCGTTAGGTAGGGTCCAGGTGGTGGAGTCGTCTTCCTGGCGTCGGTGATTGTCACCATGTGAGGAAATAGGCCGACGTAAAATAAAGATTAAAAAAAAAAAAGTTTGTTGCGAAAATTGAGGAGGAATTGATAATTAAAACGAAGAAAGAACTCAAAAACATGCTTACACGCATATTTTGTCCACCATGGTGAATATTCCGGTTAATTTTTTTTAATGCAAACGTTACTTCGATGTTTACCCTTTCTCGATGTGTCCTAAGACTTTGGCTCAACCGATCAGCAATAAAATTGCTTTCTGAACCGAAATTCATTGCTGATGCGCGAGCTGAAATTTGACTACCCTCATCATATTTCACGATAACGACCGCAGTAGCCAACAGAACCTGGGAGGTGAACTGCTGAGCCGAACTGGAAACCGATTTGTTGGAGGCTGCCATGTTTGCCACCTGGGAGAACGTAGAATCGGACGGAGCTTCCATTTGAGTAGAAGGAATGTTGCTCCCCGCTACATTTGCGATCTTTGTCGACCTTTGCTTCTTGGACTTGAAACATACCAATGTATGGTGACGACCCTTACAGTTCCGACACGAATATTTTGAAGGGCAATCCTTAGCCTGATGATCGGACCGAAAGCAGTTCCTGCATAGTGAATGGGTCCTCAATACCTTATCTCTTTCACGCACTGACAACCGTTGGAATGAAGAACACTGATAGAGGAAATGGTTTTTCTTGCATACTACACATCGTACCCCAGAAGATTGTGTTGAACTGTAGCTGGTCTTTACAGATGTGGATTTCTGTTTCGGTGGTTGATGGGATCTCTTCGAATCCAATGCCTTCGGTGGTAGCGATTCCAGAATGCGAATTCTTCGGTGCAGGAACTCGGTAAGATCGGTCAATGAATCCTGTTCCTTCGTTGACAAGAATTCCTCCCAGCCTCTGCGCGTTACCGGGTCCAACCGGGTAGTCAAATCGTACGGCAAGAGATCCTTGTAATCTTCGAGCTTGATCACTTGATCTAGGTTTTGCACCACTCTCTCAAAACCTTCTATCAAAGTGTGCCGGTCGGTGGCAGATTCCTTGGAAAGGAGGTTAAGTTGAATAAGGTCTGGACCTGACGCTTCTGCAACGGTTTGTTGTCGTTATAGCGCTTGAACAACAGGTTCCACGCTATTTGGTAGTTGGCCTTAGTTATCTTCAAGGGATCGATTAGGCTTTTTAGTGCTCCCTGAAGACAATCTTCAAATAGTGGAATTTCTCCACCTCCGGTAAGCCCGCTTTCCAATGTATTAGTAATGAATACACATCTCGAAAACTAATCCATTTGTCGATGTCCCCATTTAATGTCTGCAATTTGATTTGGGGTAAACGTACATGA
This sequence comes from Aedes koreicus, assembly GCA_024533555.2. Classification (NCBI taxonomy): domain Eukaryota; kingdom Metazoa; phylum Arthropoda; class Insecta; order Diptera; family Culicidae; genus Aedes; species Aedes koreicus. The sequence goes on from JAHHFK020004657.1 coordinate 279,776, forward strand.
TCAAGGGACCCATGCATCGTTTTGTTTCCTTGCACTGACTGTTCTACTTCAGCTGGTTCTTGCAGTTCCTTCGACTTATCCATAAGAACAGACTTACATTGATAGTACCTATCGCTATTATCTAGCCTAGCCTTATCAAACGATTCCTCCTCATCTTCGAAATCATCATGAGCCTGAATTTCTATCAAAGTCTCACAATGTCTCTCTCACAAATCATCAAGCCTTTTGAACCGAACGTTGACTTGAGAAGCAGTTGCATCCTCCGGACACTTCTGAACAAATCGCCAAATATCATCAAGGGATGTCTGGATACTCTTCAGCTGTGCCGTAAGCATCTTCAGGGTTGATATCTTCTTGGCCCGGGATGACATGGCTGGTGTACGTTACTAGATCCGGTAAACGAAAATAGGGATGGTGTAGTGATCCAAAACCAAGGCTTCGACTGGCATATACTGTAGAAGCCTACCTGGTAGAACAGACTCCAATACCGCAATCAACTGCTCCTCATCCAAACTAATCTTATCACGCTATGTTGTTGTGATGTTACATGGATCGTACCAATAAAACTGGTATTCACCAGTTTTATTGATGGGAGAAGAGGAAAAGTTTCGGCTGTAGTATCTAAAAGCCATAGCTTCGGCGGCCATATACTGTACAACTCACCTATGAGATCAAACAGCGGCTGCCAACTCAAATCCGAAAGTCAATCAATAGAGCTCCAAAGATAAACTTCACACAGTACAAGGTCCATTAAATCCACTCATCAAGAACAGTCAGCAAGCGATTGAAGGTTGGGAATCCAAGAAGAGGAATATATGCATGTAGTAAACAGAATGAGGCCTCGACTGGGCATATACTGTCAAACTAACCCAGCACACTACCACAAAAGTTCAACTCAGTGGACGCAGTGGTTCTACGCCCCAACAAAAAAAAAACCCAGCACACCAACAGCAGTTCCAAACCAATACCAATGACGATCCTAAACGACCAATTCCCAAAAACAGTGAGTCAGCTTGTTCTAGAAACGAACAGTTTGCTTAGGGATTGTAGCCAAATAAGTTGAAGAAGATTTCAAATTTTATTAAACAGGTGTATTTTCCGAGGTCCTACATCATGGACATATTCGTTCAAAGCACTCACCCGGAAAGGAAATTAATGTTACTGCCACTTTGTGTTAGGACCAGAACGTCTTCATCGTCGTACACGGTCTGTAGCGTGGTTGGTTTTTGTCAGTGGGATGCGATGATGCGATAAGAGCGGTGCCAGCTCCTTACATCCACCAAGATACAAATGTCCAGGTGCTATCCTTGCTTATCGATTACGCTTGCCTTTCGATTACCGGTTGATGATGGGTAGACAACCAGTCTAATCTCCTTCCGTCTCGCCAAACAATTTGCAAGTAAAACACGTCGAAATGTGTGCGTTAGTGTCAAATAATATCTAGCTACGGCAGGACATACACAGATCTATAGTAAATTACCTGGAGAATCAAATTTGACGCTGGATCAGTGGTCCAGCCGAGCACACCAGTCGATGATCCAGGTGGGTTGAATGGAATATTCTTTTAACGAACCGTATTTGGACAGCCAATTCATTGAAGTATTGTGAAAAATGGTAGGTGTTAGAATCGTGCAAGACCCTAGCTTCGAATGGACATATAGTGAATGATCCAACTAACCTCTAGTATAAACTTTAACTGATCGATGTCCAAAGAAAGCCCCTCATCCAATTGTTAAGGGTGTATGGAGAATGGGTTCCTTTAATTGCCTTGATGTAGTGCAGCGATGGCTACGCGAACCAATTATCCGCGAATGTGATGGCTACCGCACCGATTGTTCTCATTTGTAATTGCTGTACCGCAAATTGTTCGTGGAGAAGAAATGGCGATTCCTCTTCAGCACTGCGCCGTTTTCTAATGGCGCCAATCCGAGCCTAACCAGGCTACCGAGTCCACGTCGTATCCGTCATATAGGATCCTTTCCAGGCCAGGAAAGGGACAGGTGAGAAATACACAAGCCTACCTTCCGCCTTCAACAACGATTGGCTCCTCAACACTCGTAGGGTGATGTATGGGTTGGGTTGGGCGATCAATGGAGATGGTACGGCTGAACTCGTTCTCCCTTCTGTCGGTTTCTTCTTCACTCAATTGACACACTGGAATTATTAATAACAATTACAAATACTACATTTATTGGATAACACGTACATTTATTTGCACTTATTCTAAAATTTATATTTCACTTAAGTCTAAAAACACAAACGGATTAAATATTGCCCACGCGTTTGCAGCCTCCGACCGCACTCGGTGGTTCGATTTGCTCTGTCGACTCGATCTCCAACCTGTCATCATCTGACCTCGATCGCCGTGTGCGATGATATCGTTCGGGTCAGGATGAGAGCTTGCTCCCGCTCTATTACCACCCGTTATCAGTGGTGACGTCATTGATTTACCTCCGTCGCCCGATCTACGAAGAGTATGTTCCTCTCTATTACCGCTCTTTTACCACCCGTTATCAGTGGCAACCAAATTCACCACTGTAGAATTATACGGGTGACGTCATTGATCTAGCTCCATCGCCCGATCTACGAAGAGTATGTTCCGCTCTTGGATGTTTTGTTTACATCCCATTATCGTTGATAGTGCAGGTCATGTGGACAATAGGCGATGAAGCAATTTATTTGTGCAGCTCGATGATAGACGACTACAGGGTTGTAGTCGAATGGGGGGTGCAATTGGTGCTACTCGCAAACAGATATCATAACATGCTGGATTATCTTATATTAAAACCATTATCGTAACATGCCAACACTGCCGTTTGGTAAAGTTGTGTTTATTTCTGTCATGTCGTCAATTTTCTTTTGATTATATTAAAATTTCCATCTACAATTGTTGTACACCGCATTATCTCGCCCGCTTACCGTTTCAATTTGCCGCAGAAAATAAATACAATCAATAAATACAAACAAAAAAGCCAGGTAGGATTAGTGAACATATAATTTTTCCGAGTAGGCTTGAGTGTGGTTAGAGTGAATCGCCCGCCTCCATTGTCCTACTTAAAAAAAAACTCCCACTTCGCCTCTCTCCACCTACGCTTGCCAACGTTGCCGACTTGTAGCTGATCGCCGACATGCGAACAAAAACCTTCATCATCCTCCCATCGTACGATTACGCCCAGTACTGCAATTATTCATGCATTTACCGTACTAGTTGTACTCACCTGTACCATTTAAGCTAATATACAACACTTGTTGCTGCTCGCCTTCTCATTCTGTTATCCAAAAAACTCCATCAGAATTCTGCTCGGACCTGAAAAATTGCCACTTTTCTGCATCGATTCATCGACCATCATCAGTCTGCATCGTCGTTATCGAAATGGTAAACAATCGAATCTGCTTTGCCACCATTGCCACCTACTTAAGCTAGTTTGAGTTAAACGATCATAGCTCTCTGTCATTTCTGCCATTGTTGCCAGTTTTGCCGCTGTAACATTTTCGCACCTCGGAGTAACGCCTGAGTGACGCTTAGAGCATTTCCATGGGGATTTGTAATATGGAAGTTTGGAATAGTTGCACATCAACCATGAGCAATGGGGAAGTTGTTGGCGGTGGTTTTTGCTAAGCAAATTTCCATTTCAGCTGTGCCAAGATTACAGAAGCACTTTACAAGGACGTTAGAGACAAACTAGCGCTGTTTTTGAAAGGATGTCGTGATATTAGGGGAAAACACCCGTTTTTAAAACACATTGGTTTCTATGAATGCGGCAGTGAAGGAGGTCAATGACCTGTACCAGAAGCTCGTTGAGTATCTGAAAACGGAAATTAAGCAAAATTTGATCGTGGAGCTCAGACAAGAGATCCCGGGAGAATTGAACAAGCTATCACCGGCAGTTTTATCACCGGTACCTCGCCATTTCCATTTCGGAAACCGATCTACCCCGAAAAGAGTCCGCTATGAAGACGCAATATCCACGCAAGAACAACCGTCCAAAAATTTTCGAGGTACTGCTCATTTTGCCAACATTGCGCTTGCAGGACCGTCAGCGAGTAAGGACGATAGATTTTGGGTGTATTTGACCAAAATATCCCCGGACGTTAATGCTGCAGACATTCAACATCTCGTGAAGGAATGATTGCGGACGGATGATGTTATCACTAAAGCACTTGTACCCAAAGGTCGACCATTGTCTACGTTTACCTTCTTATCTTACAATGTAGGAGTCGACCAAGGCTTAAAAGCTAGAGCAATGGATCTTTCTACGTGGCCCTCGCAAATTGAGTTTCGGGAATTTGTTGACAATGGATCGAATGCTCAACATTTTTGGAAGCCTCCTCAGGTCCTCCTCCAGGAACGGCATCATCGAACCGTCCACAGCCATCGATCATTCCGGAACTACGTCCACCCACAACGGCATCACTAACTCTGAATCAGCAATAACGATGCGAGCAGAAATATCTGAATCCCATCTGCGTCATCCTACATCGAATGCAAGTAAGCCGCATCCTATAACAGTGCCTTAATCCTCACGCCGTCGATCAACCTCCTCGCCAATAACGATCTACTATCCGGACGTCCGTGTTAGCTGTACTTGGCGTACAGTTTGAGTTGTGATACCAAATGAAAACAGACAGCATGTCCAACACGGTGTATGCTTACTGATGGAATGAATTCCGTTTCGTATATTTCGGGTAATTTTTATAGGGGTGTTTACAAGGTATCTTAAACTAGGTAGAATGATGTTTTGTCGTTGAGTTCGCGGTCAGGTAAAAGGTAAAACATGGAAATGACATTGGATGCGGCGATGCATCCGCGTCGCTTGCTTTTTACGAGATAAACAATGGTTGTTATTTAGTGCTATGCTGATTTGGAAAGTTCTTGAAGGGTTTACGACTTGTGCTGATTGGGAAGGTTTGTGAAAGCAAATATAGAACATGTAAATTAAGGTAAAAAAAGGTTTCTGGGAACTTTGGATCTGTTTTATGGAATTGGGCGTACTTGGGATTTTCCGGGATAGTTTTTACAGTTTTAGCTAGGTTTGGGAATATGGCTTCACACTGAAATTTCCCGGGAATTTGATTTAGGATGTTTCATCAGCAGTCGCAAAGAGTGGGGGCGTATGCAGTAACGGGCTGTGCAAAGTGTGATTTGGGATAATGATAGGGGAAACGGGGGGGTGTCCCGATTTTTTTTGCTGGGATTTATCGGAAAGGGTAAACGAGAGAGGATAATCAAAACTTCACGTGCGGCCGGATGGATGCTTTTACACGGTGTTCAATAAGTTCGAATACAAGTTTTCATCATTGCGTAGGTATGCGCCATGTACATATTCTGCATTGGTATTGGTGTCAGCTTTAGCTTCATTCATACGCTACCGAATGTGCGCGGTGTTGACATTCTGTTAGTTGTTGTTTGTTTGTTACGCGCGATGAAAGAGTATCGGGACTTCGTAATTAAGCGTTTTTTGAACGGTGAGCGACCCGGCGATATATTCCGGCTGCTGAAATCGCATGGGGTCAAGCGGAACTTTGTCTACACGACCATCAGGCGATACCGGGAGACGTCCTCGACCAATGACCGTGCGAGATCCGGTCGGCCGCGTTCAGCGAGGACGCCACGGGTCATCAAGATCGTGAGGGAGCGAATTCGGCGCAAAAAGAACCGCTCAATCCGGAAAACGGCTGCAGATCTCAACGTTTCCATTGGAACCGCTCACACCATACTCACCAAGGACCTTGGTTTCAGGCCTTACAAAAAACGTAAGGTCCATGGCGTTTCGGAGGCTACCAGCAAAAAGCGGTTGGATCGAGCTAAGAGGATCCTCTCTCGGCACGCTGGTCAGGAGTTTGTTTTTTCGGACGAGAAACTGTTCGTGCTGCAGCAGCCGCACAATGTGCAAAATGACCGGGTGTGGGCGCCATCGAGGGACAGCATTCCTGAATCCAATATAAACATCCCTCGGTTCCAAAGTGCCGCGTCGGTGTTGGTTTGGGGGGCAGTATGCAAACGTGGTAAGCTACCCTTGGTGTTTATTGAAAAAAAACGTCAAAATCAACGCGGCGTACTACAAAACTGAGGTTTTGGAAAAGGTTGTTGCCCCCAGTCTCCGAAGCCTCTACGGCGATGAGCACTACGTGTTCCAGCAGGACGGTGCACCAGTCCATACGGCAAATGTGGTTCAAGCCTGGTGTCGGGACAATTTAACCGACTTTCTGGACAAAACTTTGTGGCCTCCCAGCTCCCCGGACTTGAATCCTCTCGACTTTTTTGTTTGGTCCTATATGATGGCGAAGCTGAACGAATACAAGGTCAGCACTTTGGATCATTTCAAGACGGTAATTCTCAAAATCTGGGACGAAATGCCCATGCAGTCCGTGCGTGCCGCCTGCGACGCGTTCGAGAAACGTTTGAAGCTCGTTAAGGAGTACAAAGGGGGGGGTCATTCCAAGAGAAATGTTGTAAACGTTCCTTGTAAACATAGCTTTCAATAACATAAATCCAAAAAATAAAAAAACATGTTTTCATTTTTTTAACAAATTTTGAAAGTGTATCCGAACTTATTGAACACCGTGTAATACTAGGATTAGTAGGACTTGGGCCGTTTACTCGCGGTTTACCCGAGGTTAAAAAAGGTGACATTTTTTGGGGATGGGTTGGACAAAGGAACATGGAAATAGGATTCTGTAGTCTCATCAGATAGTTGTCGCCAGCACAATAACTTGGTGCGGAATGGTCAGGGCTCCATTTTTGTGTTCGGCCGGTTGTGGTTACCATTGGGCGACGATGAAACTCCTCAAGATGTCGAAACAAAACAAACATAAACTAATGAATAACAAAAAAAAACAAAAACACTAGCAGATTAAATTCTTATACTAGACATTTGGAGAAACACATAAATCGATTGCATATAGCACAGATCGCGAGATCCCAACACACCTCTTATTGCAACATAAGGTTGTCTTCTTTGGGCCTCTAGGGTATTCAAAAGTCGTTCTCTGGCGGCGTAACTATCCGTACATTGCCAGACTGCGTGATCGATGTCATCATAACCGTTTTCACACCGGCAAAGATTGCTGTCCACGAGGTTAATTCGATAGAGGTGTGCATCTAACTGGTAATGGTTGGACATAAGTCTACTCATCACACGGATGAAATCACGGCTAACGTGCAGGTCCTTAAACCACGCCCTCGATGAAACAATAGGAATGATGGAATGTAACAGCCGTCCTCGATTTCCGGTGTCCCAATCGGTTTGCCAACTCGAAAGGGTACTCTGACGTACTAAATGGTAAAATTCATCTTGTGAAATTTGTCTATCATACAAATCGCCTTCCTGGGCGCCCACCTTTGCGAGCGAGTCCGCTTTCTCATTGCCTGGGATTGAGCAATGTGAAGGGACCCATACAAAGGTGATCAAATATGATCTTTCGACCAGCACACTCATCTGTTCCCTTAGTTTTGAAAAGAAATAAGATGAGTGTTTACTAGGTTTCATCGACCGAAGGGCCTCAATCGAACTGAGGCTGTCCGAGAAGATGAAGTAATGGTCTGTGGGCTTGTTGGAAATCATCCCCAATGCGAAGTTGATTGCTGCCAGCTCAGCAACGTAATCAGAACAAGGTTCCTGAAGTTTGTGGAAGGCGCTAAAGTTTTCATTGAAGACACCGAAGCGAGTGGATCCATTGAGGCGAGACCCATCAGTGAAAAACCTTTTTTTCTGAATTGACGTGTTGGTACTTTTCAGTGAAAATACGGGGATAATAATAGAACAAAGTTGATCCGGAATACAATGAGATGCTTGTTTCATGGAGAGATCATAATGAATTGAGGAACTGCTATAGGTGAAGTGAGCGCAGTCTAGAGTATAGCACGGAAGGCACATATCCGACGATATGTATTGGTGGTAAATTCTCATGAATCGAGATTGTGTGTTCAGCCCTAACATTTCTTCAAAATTTTCTATTACAAATGCGTTTTTCACTCATTTGATTAATATTCTGAGCGAGAGTTCCCAGAATCGATTCTGGAGGGGTTTTACTCCTGCCAGAACTTCGAGACTCATGTTATGCGTTGAGTGCATACAGCCAAAAGCAATACGCAGACAACGATATTGAATTCGTTCCAATTTTAGAAGGTGACTTTTTCTTGCCGAGAGAAAGCAAAAAGAGCCATACTCAAGAACAGAGAGAATGGTTGTTTTATAAAGGGTAATGAGGTCTCCCGGATGAGCACCCCACGATGTGCCACAAATTGAACGAAGAAAGTTGATCCTTTTTTGGCATTTTTGCTTCAATTCGTAATGTGGGCATTCCAAGTGCACTTTGAATCAAACCAGACCCCAAGGTATTTGAAGGATATCGATTGGATAATGTTTCTGCCCAAAAGATTAAGCTGCAATTGGGCTGGATACCGCTTTCGAGTAAACACTACCAGTTTAGTTTTCTGCGGTGAGAATTCGATCCCTAGACTTCTAGCCCAAGAAGATAGGTTATCTAGGGAATTTTGTAATGGTCCTTGCAAGTTTACGGCATGTGAGCCTCTTAAGGAGACCACGCTGTCGTCAGCAAGTTGTCTTAGCGTGCATTGTTCTGCCAAACAATTGTCAATGTCTTTGACGTAAAAATTATAAAGAAGGGGACTTAGGCATGAGCCTTGGGGCAGGCCCATGTAACTAGCTCTGGAAGTTGTCAGTTCTCCTAGTGAGAAGATCATTTTCTTTTCTGACAACAAATTGTGCAAAAAATTATTTAAAATTCCGGGAAGTCCACATCTCTGCAGATTATCTGACAGGATTTCAATGTAAACTGAATCTAAAGCCCCCTTGATGTCCAGGAATACTGAAGCCAGTTGCTCCTTGCGCGCAAAGGCCAGTTGAATATCTGAGGAAAGCAGCGCTAGACAATCATTTGTTCCTTTGCTCTTACGGAACCCAAACTGTGTATTTGATAGCAAGTTATTCGATTCAACCCAGTGGTCGAGCCTTCGAAGGATCATTTTCTCCAACAATTTTCTAATGCACGAAAGCATAGCAATCGGACGGCATGAGTTATGGTCAGACGCTGGTTTGCCAGGCTTTTGAATAGCTATTACTTTGACCTATCTCCACTCAGGCGGTACTATGTTGTTTTGTAGTAAGGAGTTAAATAGGTCCAGCAAGCGTCTTTTTGCGATATCAGGGAGATTTTTCAGAAGATTGAATTTTATCATATCGCATCCGGGTGAGCAGTTTTTTGATGAAAGAAGAGCCATAGAGAATTCCAGCATTGTGAATGGTCTGTTCAGAGAGCCACCGCTTGGAGACATTTCTCGAAAAATATGCTTTGCTGGAACATAATCCGGGTAGACCTTTTTTGCGAAATCGAATATCCATCGGTTTGAGTATTCATCACTCACATTATAGATGAGCGGTTACGCATGTTGCGAGCCACCCTCCACAAGGTGGTCATTGAGGTTTCTCGTGAGAGTCCCTCGACAAAATTTCGCCAATAACCGCGTTTTTTTTTGCTTTGAGAAGTTGTTTGAGCTGTGTTTCAAGCTTTGAATATTCCTCAAAGTAAGTGGAAGTCATGTGTCTACGAAAAGCTTTGAAAGCGTCCGATTTTTGTTAATACAATTTTGTGCATTCATCGTCCCAGCCAGGTGTGGCTGGTCTCCTTTTGAAGGGTGCACTTGGAACTTTTCTTTTTTGTGCTTCCAATGAACTTTTGTAGATCAGATCAGCAAGAAATCGATATTCTTCTAACGGTGGAAGTGTATCGGCGGATTCAGTACCGATTGATACCGCCGTTGCATATTTTTGCCAATCGATGTTCCTTGTGAGGTCGAATGGAACTCGAGATGGTTCTGAAGGTTGAGGGCCACACTTAATTGAAATAATGATTGGTAAGTGATCGCTACCATGGGGATCATTGAAAACTTTCCACAGACAGTCCAATGAAAGCGATCTTGAACAGAAAGATAGGTCGAGTCTGCTTTCTTGAGCAGGAGGTTTAGGTATACGTGTCGCTTCACCAGTGTTCAAAATTGACAAATTGAAATCGTCACATAAATCATAAAAAATAGCCGCCCTATTGTCATCATATAGGTCCCCCCATCCAGTACCATGGGAATTCATGTCACCCGGAATCAATACTGGGGACGGTAAAATAGAAACTAAATTCCAGAGTTGACTACAGCTAATGGAAGTTCTGGGAGGAACGTAAACTGAAACTATGCAAAGGTTTTTATTCTTTGCAGTTACTTGACAAGCGACGATTTCAACGCCTGAAAGAGCTGGTAGAGAAATTTTGTAGAAAGGGTAGCACTTTTTGATCCCTAAAAGCACTCCTCCATAAGAATCATCTCTATCCAGGCGTATAATGTTAAAATCGAGGAAATTGAGTTCATTCTCTGAAGAAAGCCATGTTTCACAAAGAGCAAATATATCACAATCGGAATTTTGAACTAAAACTTGAACGAGTCTAGTTTAGGCACCAGACTACGGCAGTTCCACTGTAGTACAGTGATTATATCTCCGACCTGATTCGATGAATTATCCATCGAAAGATATGATATGATAAGATATGAGGGGCCATGAAACAGTCAATTGCTTAGGGTATGATTCTAAAGTCGGAAGCAAGGCAGAAACTAAGCTTCTAAGAGGGTCTTGAATATTGAACATGTCTAAAATGAATGCCACAATGTCCGAAAAAGCTATCAATCCTCGATCGGACTTGGGTTCCTTCAGGAAAGGTTGAGGAGAAGCATTTTTATTATTATTTTTCTTTTTGGGCAATGGTGGGAAGTCCTTACTGCATCCAAGAGTTGTAACAATAGGAGCCTCCGGTTTTGTAATTTGCTCCCCATTTGCCTGAAAATTTTGCAATCTTTTGGAGGTGACTTTTGTTATCTTACGGCGCACTTTCGGAGAAGAACGTTTCCTTTTCGAGGATCCGGGTGCGTGTATCACTGTAAAATCACCTACATCAGATGAGTCAGAGTCCAATTCTTCAGCTGATAAAATCGAAAATTGGTTTTCGTCAAGAACAGCTGTTGCAGATTTAAGTATTTCTGCATAAGTCTACCTGGAGCGTCCATTAATGGAACGCTGCACATCAACAGATTGCCTTTTGTAACTTGGGCACTCCTGCAATGAGTGAGGATTCTCACCACAATAAACACATTTCTGCACAGCTTGTGTGCAAGAATCCTCAGTGTGGTTTTCACCACCCTTGCCGCAACGAAATTTGTTGCTGCAATGACTGACCGAATGCCCCAGTCTTTTGCAGTTGGTAGAATTATATACCCTCGGTATATAAAGGCGCACCGGGAAAAAAGCTCCATCCACTTTTACATTGTTCGGGAGAACAGAACCGGCGAATGTCACCCGAAACGAGTCTGACAGTTGATAAACTTTTTTTTCGTCTTGCAACGATGCTGAATGTAGTATGTAGTTTTACATCCAGAATAGTTACAAGTTCACGAGCGACTTTAGAGTTTCTTGAAGCAACCAGAAGCTCGTTTCAAGTCCTCGACAGTCAGACTCGCATCGGAGACAACGCCATCGATCTCCACATCTCGCGAAGGGACATATACACAATATTCGATATTAAAAATCTCGTGGTCAGCAATCTTATTAGCTATTTCGAAATTCGGCGCTTCTACACGCAGTCTATTAATTCTCTCTTTGTGAATCGAGACACCCGGATATTTTCGCAGCAATTCTCGCGAAATGTCGAGAGTTTTCAATGGTTTATCTTTGGGCTGAAAAAAGACAACCCAAGGTCCCATAGAAAATGGGTGGTAATGCATTATGCGAGTAACCTTAACCTCAGGGGAGGCCATAATTATGCACTCAACAATACAACCACAATCACAAAAAAAAAACCCACACAGACGCACACGCTGCTGCGAGGTAAAATTTCACTACAATAGCTGTTCACTTGGCTATATATTATACACAGCGGACGACGTAAACAACCTCGATTGTCGAACAAAAGCCCGCTTGCTTGCTGCTGTGATGTAGTTTGAGATCGGTGGTTTGCACCGACTGCTTTGTTCGAAGGGGATTACGGGGATGAGTAATCGTTCTCGAAGGTTTTTAAAGTTGAAATGCAGGTGTTGCATCCACGCAAACCTGCACCTTCCAACACGTGCACTTGTCACCTACACACTCTTCCACTATTTTCACGAGAAGCAAAACCACTAGGAAAAAAACAACTCTTCTAAATCAAGGAATGCCGTGACGAGACCAGGCGATGTTAACTGGCTCAGCCCATAAGAAATGATTTCTGGGATACTTGCCAATTAACGCGTCAATGGAATAGGAACTTGCCATAGTCGAGTCTTTGTTGTCAGCTGGCTTCCATCAAGTAAATGATCTTCTGAACGCGAACGGTAAGCTACTTGACTTGTTGTTCGTAAGTGATCCATGTATCATAGATCTCTACGAGTCGCCATCTGCTCTATTAAAAATTGACGCTCATCATAAGCCGGTTATTGTAACTGTGGACGCCCGTTCCCGTGGGAAAGAATACCAAGCAGACATCATGACACGACACTATGATTTCACCCGCTGTGATTATGAAGCCGTAAATGCGAGAATCGCTTCTCAGGACTAGAATGAGCTGTTGAACCACTTTTTTCTTGATGTTTCCGTGAAGGCTTTCTATTGATAAAATCATCCGTGAAACTGTTCCCGTTAGAACTTTCCGGCCTACAAGGCAGTTTAACCAATCTTGGTGGACCCCACAACTCCGTATCTGTCGTAATCGCTAACGAAAACTCAGGAAACGTTTCTTCCGCAACAAAACTACCACGAACACGAGAGCTCTGAAGTTTGCTGAAGAAGAGTATCGCCGACTGCAAGATGATGGTTTCCGTGAGAATATTGATCGTATTCAAATGAATTTCCGACAAGACCCTTCATCTTTCTGGGCCTATATCAACGAAAGACCTCGATCAGGGTTCCCGTTGAGGCTACGTACCAATCTGGTAGTTCTTGCTGACCGGTCTCTACCTCAAATCTTTTTTCTGAGTTTTTCCGATTCGTACACGACGACAACTCACCTTCACTGGCGCAGCATTACTTGGAAGGGCTTCTGTTGTATAATCTTCATCTTCCTTTTATCACTTTCAATAATGACGATATTCGCGATGCTCTCAGCGCATCCGATGCATCGAAAGGCCCCGGCCCTGATCACATTCTACCTGTCTTCGTCAAACAGTGTGCTCAGTCGCTGTCTTGTCCCATCGCTACGATCTTCAATCGATCCTTGACCGAAGGAGTGTTTCTTGATGCTTGGAAGCTGGCATCAATCACTCCTATCCACAAGGCTGGAAATACATACTGCGATGAGAACTACCGACCGTTATCAATCCTCATATGCCTTGTGAAAGTTGTCGAGAAGCTGTTACATGACGCGATGCACCCTGTTGTGCAGTCAGTGAGCTCTGAGCATCAACATGGCTTCATCTAAAAGCGGTCAACGACATCGAACCTCATGACTTACACCGGTACTGCGATCAACGAGCTCGAGAAGCGATACCAGCTCGAAGTCATTTACATTGACTTTTCAAAAGCGTTCAACAAGGTACCTCATCAACTGGCCATTGAAAAACTGAACCGCCTTGGATTGCCCACTTGGATTATTCAATGGTTTCAGTCGTATTTGTCTTCACGTAAAGCTTTTGTCCAGTACCACAGGGCAGCCACGTTGGCCCTCTTATATTCATACTCTTCATCAACGATCTGTGCGAAAGTCTCAACTCCGGTAAATTGTTCTACGCGGATGACTTGAAGCTGTTCCGTGTTATTAAATCGCTTGTAGATTGCTGTGCTTTATAAGCCGATTTAGAACATGTGTCTTGGTAGTGTAATTTAAACGGAATGCAGTCAAAGGCAGGGTGAAAACTTTCGCTCGTTATCATTCTATTGTCACGTTTAGTTACGGCTTAAACGACATATCACTGGAGAGAGTCACGTAGATCAACTACCTAGGAGCCAAACTTGATCGGAAGCTTCGTTTCAAGGAGCACATCTCCGCAACAACCGCGAAAGCAAACGCAATGCTCGGTTTCTTAAAGCGTAACACCGCGCACTTCGATGATGTGCATATACTTAAGTCGTTGTATTGTGCTTTAGTTCGTAGTATACTGGAATACGGAGTGCATATCTGGGCTCTGTACCACGCCGTTCATAGTGCACGCATCGAAAAATGCCAGAAGCGGTTCATTACCCTAGCAGCACACTTGTTTCAATACAGTTTATGTTATTCCAATGCTACTCAATTAAGTCACAATCAAGTCGCTATAACCAAATATGGCTGTTGTAAGTTGCTTGGGTAGATACGCTATACGCCGTCTTCCTGGAACGATCCTATCAATTTGCCGCCATATGAAGATCGATGTGCCCTGATAAATATTCAACCGTTATCGAGTGATGCTTCAACGGCTATTTGTCTTTGACGTGGTCATGTGCAACATCGATTGTAGCAGCATTCTTGAGAATTTTCGGTTACATGCACCAGTTCGTCAGCTCCGGAATCGTCAACTGTTGTGGATTTCTGGCCAACGTACCCTTTATGGACGAAATAACCCGTTAGATTCATGTTGTAGGTTGTTCAATTAAGTGTGTGACTCTTTTGATTTAAACATTAGTAAATTAGTATATAAGAATATAATTAAAACATTGTTGTGATCAGTCTGTGCGATTTCCTTCTCGATGATGTTGTGTTTAAATAAATAAATAAGTGATAAGCGTAAAAATTATTAAGCATTTTTGAGACAGAACTCTCTAGTCTTAAAATTTAACAATGGCATATGGTTATTTCAACTTTTTATTGTTTTTTTTATCAATGGTACTAAAATTATATGAAATTATTTGTTACAATATACAGTAGAAATAATTAATTATAAACGTTATAAAATGCAATTGGTAGTCAAAATCAAGATAGTCACCAAATATATTTCTACTCCAAATGAAAGTCTCAACTCTGTATCATGACGTGTTGTTTACATGGGCTATTAATCAAAATTTAAACAGATATGATGTTTTAAACTTGTCGAAAATTGCGTGAAATCCATCATTTTGGAAAACTGTTCAGCCCCTTAGTTATTTGGAGGAGTCTTAGGCTGTGTTCCGATTCGCGAATTAACTTTGATTTTCATTCAAACCAGTCTTCTAGGTGCAGCCAAGCGCAAATGTTTGATGTAGTATACACTCTCAAATAAACGCTCTCTTGAATCTCCAAAAACAACAATTCACAACAGCAGCAAATCACAAGGCGGAATGTTCATTTTTGGTATTTGGTATAGTTCTTAAAAGGTTTTGGCTGAAAAATGCCTTCTTGTGCACTAAAAAGATGCGGACAAAAACTAAACTTGCTTTGTTATCATTCGCTCGTTTTTGGAGTTTTACGACATTATCCGAAATCATGGATCGTTAACATATTTTTCGTTACTAACACCGACAAACACCTTTCTCTTCGCCACCTGTATACATCTCATTGCACGAGCGTAAGCTTCGTGCTCATGTTTTGTTCGCAATCGTTCCGTTTTTATGCCTTATGGGCACAATTTTAAGGAAAACCACGAAGACCACAATTGCTACAGAACGTTCCTCGAGGTTGTCTACACATTACCATGTGATGACCGAATCTACCACAATTGTAGCAAGTACCATGTTGTGGGGGCTTATGACTATTGACCACGTAAGTGTTGGAGTGTTGGTAAGTGGTTGCGTACCAGATGGACCTGCTATGGGAAAATTGGTTGACGATTGTACGTTCTGTTGCTCTGGACGTTTGTTTGAAGCGGGGTTAGATTTCGAATAGGTGTTTTGTGACGATGAAGAGGGACTACGATAATTTTTGGATTGATGAGGCGGACCTACAGAAGCTGTTTAATTGGATGGATGAGATTGATTTTTGTTTCTTCTTCGTTTCTTCCTTAATATTTATTACAGTTTGGACTGTCTTTTCAGTTCCGAAAACTTTGTTGTAGGCTGAAAAATTTGAAGCGTCCAACTTTTGACCTGCAGCAACAAGTGTTTCTAAATCGGCAATAGAGAGAAAAGTCATCTGTCGTTTGTAATCTACGTGCATATTTTGTTGCAGAATCTGCATCTTCTCATAATCCGAAATTTGGAAACTCATCGTTCGAAACATCTTTTCCATTTCAAAATAGAACTCGTGAAATGATTTGAACTTTTGTTGACGCCTTTGATAGATTTGGCAGTGGTCTGTGAAGCGATCTAGTGTTGGGATATGAATTGCGTAATGGGAAATTGTTTTGAGCAGCGAAGTTACTGGTTGAGGCTGGATTATTTCCTAATTAAAATGGCCTTTTGCTTCGATCGTAAAGACCAAAATCTGGATCAAATGCTTGTTGGTGATGAGGAGAGTGGGGAGGAAACCAAGAAGATGAGTTACAGTTGGGGAAGGGATTTTGATGGAACCGGGATTGTTCTGGAAACTGAATACATTCGAAAGAAGTTTGAGTTCCCATTAACTTCACTTGTTTGCGTTGAAGTTCACCTTCCAGGTCCATGATCCTGTTTTGCAATGAATGTATCCAATCGAGATCATCTTGACTCAAGACGGTAATCCTTTGTCAAGGATTTGGTGGTAGCTGTTAATCATTATCATTGCTCTGGTCTTCCTCTTGTTCCTCGACATTCTCTCAGACATACGGGTTTGATGTCAATAAACTTCTGGTTGCATAAACCTATCTCCACATGAAGATCGCCTTTGGCAGTTTGTCCATCTGACGTTTGTTTTTCGGTTTTGAGGCTCTCTCGCAACCATTTTCGTTTTTGTGACGTATTGAGAGTGTTGTCCCTTAGAACGAAGCGTGATTCCAGCTCCCAATCGAGTTCATCTTGATCGAGAAATTCAACTTGTACGTCATAATACTAGTTTAAAACAAGCTCACTAGCTTTATCAAATGTATGGCATGAACTCTTGCTATTGGATTTGAAATTTGAAACAATAGAGGAATCCAACTTGAAAAAAGAAGAAGACACCGACTGGTGATAAATCTGACAGCTCCCATGTTAAAGCATAGAACGAAAATTTTAAAATGCTTCTAGAAAATTCAAATGAAATTTAAATTTGAACCGGATGATGTATGATGTAAGAAAAATCCGAAACTGCACAATAGGGGCATTATTAAAATTTTATTTTTATTTTTCTGAAAATGTCTTTATTGAGTAGTTGTGGATTTTTCTTACATCTTACAAAAAACCGCTTTTAATTAGGATTTCATTTGAATTTTTTAGAAGCATTTTAAAACTTTCGTCCTATACTTTAACATAGGAGCTTTCAGATTTATCACCACTCGGTGTCTTCTTCTTTTTTCAACTTGGATTCGTCCATTGGCTATTCTAGAATATTAAATTAACTAGCATTAAGTGTATATAGAAAAAAATAAACTCTCTATAAACAGATATTTCTTAAAAACAAAATAAATAAATTTTTAAATAAATACGTTCACGAAAAAGTCTAATAAATAGCATCTGATTAAATAACACAAAATAAATACGTGGTTATATCACAGATGAAATTTAGACAAACCCTAAGAAACGATTACTAATGAATTTTAACCAATATTTAATGTGGTAGGTGTAATGTATCAATAGATTTAAAAAACACAAGTTAGGGTGAGCTTTAATTGAATAAACTTGATCAAACTTCTGACATGCAATTCAACTGAACAGTAACGACAAAAACCTTTATTTGGTGTGTTATCATCATTCACATCAACCTACAACAGAATTCCTGAAAATTCCTGAATGAACGAATGACCACTTGATAATTGAAATTAATTTTTATTTAAATGAAATTTCTCCGGGAGACCAAATGAAAAAGGGCTTTCCTTCAGGCTGTACAGCAAAGAACTTTTTCCTCAATTATGCGTTGGGCGCCAAATGATAGTTACTAACTATTCCGGGTGAAAAGGGTAATGGGTACTTTACCGCATAACCTATTAAGGGTCGTATATGCTGTCAGTCTCCTGGAGGAAATTTCAATAGGCAAACTTTCAACCCACTGTTTGGTGAAAAGGCAGAAGTTTACAAAATGGCGAAAACAAGTTTTTTTGCTATCATTATAGGGACGATCAATGGTGGTTTAGAAAGCCAGACATAATTTTCTTAGTTAAAATATAAAGACTTTTCTTATTCAATTAAACACATTTTATTTTCACCGTGAGCTCACCGTTGCGGCCGTTCGATGTCCTCATGGTTTCTCGTTGACTCCTTCCCGATGACCGATGTTCTGCCCTGGTGTCTTCTTTCTTCTTTCGTCAGGTTCCCACACTTGACAAGGGAACCACTAGTGTGACGGTAAGCCCATAAGAACGGGGCTAGAGTTCCTTGTCCGGGAAGTGGTACATCAATTGTGGTCATCAAGCGAGCTGCACCATTTTATTTGAGACGGACAGTCTTTTCTAAAAACCACAAATTTTACAAATGGAAAACTGTCCGCTCGACCACTAGTTCTCGTCCACTGCTGTTTGATTTTAATGTTCACCACTAGCTAGCTGGATTTTTGTGCACGTCATGGTCAAGACGGAATGACGCGGTTAAGACTAACGTCTAAATTTGCGGTGCACTTTCCTAACCGTTAGTGATGATTTCCACACTTGACCCGCGCATTTTACGTCACTTAAGTGTTTTTAGTTTTTGTGGTATTTTCACAGTTTATTCACTGTAGTTTTAGTTTAATTTTTAATTTTTAGTTTTAGATTCTATCGTAACTACTAAAAACTATTGCGATTAATTTTGGGCGTACTGAATCGTGCACCCGTCACTTAACGTCACTCCACCGGACAAATAAAATACAAAAGACACCTGACTCTATTCAGCCGTCCCTATTTGTAGCGGTCGATGAGTCAGCGTATTTGAAGCGACCCCATCATGATTTTTAAACAATGACGAAGATGATGACGATGTTTCCCGATGATGGACGATCGATGACAGGAGTAATGACCGAAGACAAACACAGCAGAAATTAACACTCTAAAGAAGTTTTGGTTGGTATCTTCAACTAAATTACACGATAACTCCGACAAAGTGGC
Source organism: Aedes koreicus (assembly GCA_024533555.2). Taxonomy (NCBI): domain Eukaryota; kingdom Metazoa; phylum Arthropoda; class Insecta; order Diptera; family Culicidae; genus Aedes; species Aedes koreicus. The sequence goes on from JAHHFK020004657.1 coordinate 298,827, forward strand.
TGCATGCTTAGCCTTTACAAAATTTTAATTTCCTAATCCTCTTTTTCGCAAATAATATTGATTACTTGATTGGATAATTGAAAGAATATTGAAAAAAACTAAGGGAGAATTGTGTAAATAAATAAATAACTTTAAAAATAAGTTAATAAATGAACTTATAAATAAATCAATATGTTAATGAATAAATAAACAAATAAATAAATAAATAAATATATAGTTATATGAATAAATAAATAAATAAATAATCTCATCTCTACAACCGGAGTAACAACAAATCACAAAGAAAATATTTTGACAGACGGGATACCAACCAGGGGGTCTAAAACTAACTGCTAACTTCGAAAGGTCAAAAGGAGCCTCAAGCAACTAGTCAAGCCACGGTAACAATCGGAGGTGGGCACTACATGGGCCATCTTTTGGTAGTACAGTAAATTATAAACACCCTCAACCTATGAAATGAAAAATAAACGTCTCTCAAACACTAAACAAAGCGGAGACAGATACTTTTTGATCATTCCGAGCAATAACGACGGCACATAATACAAATAATTACAATTTTTCGTGTGTCTAAACCTCCACTGGCCTTTTCACCAATCAGTTTATTGTGACCCAAAAGTCATTGGTCACAATGTATACAAGTGTGAAGAGGTGAAGAAAGCGAAATTGAGAGAGACTTCTCTTATCGAGTGTATAAAAAACTTAGATGATAATAAACGAGGTGAGAATTTGTACAACCATCAACCAAGTCTGTGCTGTTTGTATTACCTTATCACGTAGTCTCGGTGCCCTTGTTTTAATAAGTTATTTCAACTGGCGGCGAGGATAATCTGGAGTGATTTTAAAGTGCATGGTAATCGGTGGCAGTGTGTGCAAGGTTCAATTGGATCATATTTATTAGGGCACCTCCAATCCTGATGGAAAACTGGTATAGATCTAAATGTTTAGATCTGAAGCGATCTAAATTCCTGCACCGCGGCGTTCTATATTGGCTTTTATACCACAATCTGATTTAAATTTTTGCATCTTCCAAGAAAACTGATCCAAATGATGCATGTTTTGGATCACTTTTTTGCCTTGATCTATTTTTTTATCATGATGCAGGCAACAATGCTTGAGCAATAATACTGAGCCAGTCTTATCTGTCAAAGAAAGAAAACTAAACTTCTTCAGTGCTTTTGCCTCAAACTCAGTGGATACAACATATTTTAACGTTATTTGGAGATATTTTTACCACAAGATGGAAGATTGGACCGGATTCGATAAACATTCGAGGAAATCGAGCTGGCACAGCAAAATATCTAGAGCAAAATATCTGCCCACGAACATCAATCCGTCGCAATGGCCGTAAGGAATTCGGATGTCTACGGCAAGACTTACGCTAGTGATGGAGCTTCCAGTTCATTAGCTAGTTCTAGCTTAGGCGCCAGTAACGACTAAGCAGGAAAAGTCTCCCGAGTCTGTGGCCGACTTGGTGGATTCGGAACAGGAACTCAGCTCGATACAACAGGGAATAACACAAATAAAGCGGATTACACCGAACGAAGTCCCCTCGAAATGTTCCACATTCCACCGGTATGAAAGCTTGTTTTTTTTTTTGTGAGCTCTAGTTGTCAATATAATTTAATCATAATTGTCAAACTAATATTTTTTGTACAATAGGCCCCCTCCCGAGGCGAGCAAACGTCATCAAAAGCAAACTCATAGTAGATCAACAGTAGATCTTCCTGCAACCGAAAATAGTTCAGACGTAGCATACCATCGCCACCGGCACCACCAACGTCTTCGACGCCGGCACCCTAAGCTGTAAAGATAGCTCCTCCACCTCTTAGCAGTTCCACGCTTGCCCCAGTTACCTCAGCGATATCATCAAGCAACTCCAATCAGAATGACGAATGGCTCAACTCGCCACCAAACACCTCACAATTTGATTCGGATCCAGTGAAGGACTCAGACGAATTCTTCATCGACGTTGGGTTCAAGGTATCGTAATTATCTTACACCAATGTTTAAACGACGGTTAAATATCCATAGTTTTGTTCCATTCTAGCAACCGTACTCAATCCAAGCCCGGAACTAGTTAACCATTAAACGAGGAATTTTCTTTTGAATAATACATCCCTTTGAAAACAAATCCTAGATCCTTTCATGGAAGATAAAGATTTAACCTTCTGGATCATTTATAGAATCAACGAAATTGAATTGAAAACTCAAAATAAATATCTTCCGGAAGTTCTTTCTATAAACGTTAACGTATACTACCCTCGCATGCAAAATGCGGTTCAGGAAAATTTACTTCTCATAGCGGCCTTCCAAAATCAATAAAATTAATGATTCAACAGTTTCTTGTTTTATTTTTTTTTATTCAGAAATGAAATTTAATTCTACCCCAATCTGTGGCTCCTCCTGAAACCGGAGAATCTTGATGTGAAAATGAATCTTAAATCCAATCCGTCATCAAACTAGTCGACAAATTCATATTACCTTAAACAGGTCACAATGCATCCCATTGACCGACAGGTTATGAACCGATTTTTGCAGACATTAATCGATTCAACTACCTGTACCTACAAGATGTTAAACCGTACGTTTAAAACTGAAGTTCAACTAATCATTCTTCGCCTGGTTGGAGTTTTCATGGGCAAAGTAAAGTCAAAATAATCATTATTGTCATCGTCAGCCGCTGCCGCCGTGAGCCGAACAGTTTGAATAATTTGAAACATTTGTAGCTCAATGCACTGGAGGAGCTTCTACCAACAGCTTACTCGGACCTCCACCGGATATGCAGCCTATCTTTACTCGACAGTACGTCAGTACAGTTAGCCTTACCAGGTTCTCAAATGATAGCATGATGTGCAATCTCTCGTTGCCGTATTAAAACAGCTGTAATAAATTTGTGGAAACATGGTGAAGTGTCGAAAACTACGCGTTTTATATCCTCCTGAAAACAAATTACACTCAGCTATCTTTTGGCAAGCTCATAGATTCCTCCATGCCTTATATGAGAACAGTAACGAAGTGAACACAAACATTTAACAGGTACTACAGTGAGCGGATTCAACCAAAATGTCATAACATTCAAATGCAATTCCTTAATCTCATGATTAAACATTGTCGAAATACCTATACAAGCTACGATAATACCTATGAACATGCACTAACAGAGGAACTGGCCCATGTAAAAAAAAATGCAACAGTCCAATAATCTACAAAAGTAGTACCCTTTTGACGATCAACAAGAAAGCTGTGATTTCGGGAAGTGCAAGTTCGGAGAAAACTGGAGATGGCTTATGTTTTTTACATCTTTTCAATCTTACTCAAACTTAAATCCATTGTAATTATCGTAGAGGGTTTTGAGTTGTAATTTTTTTTTATAAAGAAGAACATGCTTCAAATTCCTTTTCCGTTCCATGGTTTTTCCTTTGCTTCTCGAAAAAAATTATCTTTTTGGACATGCTTCGAATTCCTTTTCCGTTCCATGGTTTTTCCTTCGCTTCTCGAAAAAAAAATCAGTAAAACGCCGTCTTTCATCTGCTCGCTCAACAAACCGGGATCGTTCACTTGAAGAATGGTCATCGTCGTTTTGCCAATTCCTTCCAGCGTATCTATTGCTCCACTGATTACCCTGATAAAAAATTACCTTAAGCGAACGATATAACAAATCCTCCAACATTGATAATTAGCAAGCTCTTCCGAAGTCGGGACACCTATTCCAGATTCAAGTGCCTGCAATTAATATGCACCGTTAATTAATGGTCTTTCATTACTTAAAATCTAAATCATACCTGAAAAATATGGGTCGTAATCGAAGCGACACCGGGCCAGCAGGTGATTTTGCGTACCAATTTCAGTCTGCTGCAGAATTGTCGCTGAATGAAGGAAAAATTTGACCTCCTGCAGTCTGTAAATTAGTAAAATAATGAAAAAAAATGTATCAAACCATGTTAAATCGTATCGTTAGTACTTACTGCTTCAGAAATACTGGAATGCGGAATGCTCGGGGAACTCAAGCCGGATCGTCATCGAGATCGTCATGCTGCATACACTTTTTTTTCTAATACTCGAAAAATTGAAAGCGCAAAATAAACATATAGATGACGTTTCGTTGACCCGGGTTGAGATTTTCTTTTTTGTAATTAGATCAAAGTGAATAGATCAGCGGTACAGAACTTCTTATTTTGATCTTAATTTGGATGATTTAAATTTTTAAATCCGACAGATTTTGGATCAGAATATCCATCAGGATTGGAGGTGCCCTTATAGTTTGGAAACGTAAGTTTTTCGCCATTGGTGATATTTTTTTCACCTTTTGTGCGCAAAATCAAGGAAAAGAACAATTTTGTTACAGGATTTTGTTCAGTTTTAACAACGGCTTTTTTTTCGATTTATTTTGTCTTCGATTTGGTTGGTGCTCCTCAACACTCGCCGGTGGATGATGACCAAACCACAAAACAGCTGTTGGTTACTGCTCACCAAGCAAATTTAGTTTTCACCGCTCAGTTTAGGGTTCTTTCCTTCCCTACTAATTAACACTCACGAATTACAAACACGACTGATTACATTTATTCCACTTATTATACAACATTTATTCTTTACTTAAAACACATACTACATTTATTCTAACGGAAAAGATCCTAACACTTATCGGCTAGCACATAATTGAATTTTTATTTCTACCCGCGCGCGGCCTTCACACTCGATCGGTAGTCTGTTGTTATCTGCCTCTTACACAAATCCACTCTGGTCATCAGCTGACTGCTGTCGCTCGTGCGATGTTTCCGATCGGGTCGATGAGTGACCACTCATGATCACCACTGTTCTCACTCCCGCTCTGGATATTGGCAGCCTCTTCGATGATGATAGACACAAACAGCAACACACGATTCAATCGCTCTCCATCGGATTGATCGGTGACCCATATTCTGCTCGGTTTGGTGTCTCTGCAAAGTAGGTCACATTTGTGCATCTCTAGTACGGTGATGTAGTTAGGCGGGGCTACTTCCAAACACAGACAATAAGATCTGAAAAAGAACATTTTTACAATACCTTTTGATTTTAGTGCGACAGTTCTTTTTGTCGCCCTGTGCAGCGTCGGTACTCTCGCCATTTTGTGCCCTTTCGTTCTCTTTTTGCACAGTGCAACGATTGAGCAGGAGAATCGTTTTGCATGTGTAAGTGCTGGTTGCGACTGCAGTAAACAAAACGGAACAGATTTTGAGCTAAGTATGTTTTAAGCCATTTTGTTGTCACCATCATACAGCAGTGTTCATCGTGAAAAAAAACAACCAAAAAAATATTCAGAACTATTGGTGGTTAATTTCGAGGGGCTGGAGTCTTGAAAAGGTTCGTTGATCTCTGGAGAGGACGTTGGAGGTAAGTTGACGTTCGTATGGAAGTAGTTGCTATTGTCGGTTTTCTGTTGCATGGGAGCTGCCGATATCCTATTGTTGTGGTTGAAAATCCTTTTCGGTGTTAGACGAACGAAGGAATATTTTTGCTGCAGGTGTTCTACAGTGGTGACCCGAGCAGAAAATTTTATTTTGTTTGGAGTTTAGTTATTAATTTGGAGAATCAGCACTCTTCAGGTATGTGATTTGAAACCCATCGTGAATTAAATTTTATTGAGTATTGTCTGGATGCCATAATGTTTACCTGCAGCACTGGCGGTTATCCTTGCCACATCTCGCTGATTGATCCTACCTTACATAGATACTTCGATTATGGCATCCAATAGAAAGCTCTCTGACACTTGCCCGATAGCTCACGTAATCGTGGTAGGCCGCATCTCGTCTTCTTTCGTGGTCCAACCGCAGCAGAGGTAAGATGTGTTTTATAGACACAGAGCGGAACGGTTGATTCCTTGCAATCCTGACATTCACATTGGCGATCCGTGCCAGGCTGCTGACATGTTCAGCTGCATGAAGCGCATCCAATTGTTTAATCTAAATTTCAAGGAGTCAGCCATACCGTAATAATAAAAAAGCATTCAACGCGAAGATTCCAAATTGATTGTATTAAGAACATAATTCTTCAAACATTTTTTAGAATGGTGGTGGACAAAGTGGGGCAGTATGGCGGTCATTCTCGTTGAAGCAATTGAAACACCTGCAGTTAGTGTATAACACAAAATGGTCGGAGCCTGTGTTTCAAAACAACCGCGTTTGGTTCAATTGATAGCGGATCGAGACGACCGTGTTCGGTTTAGTTGGTAGCGGCTCGAGACGACCGCGTTCGGTTCAATTGGTAGCGGGTCGAGACGACCGCGTTTGGTTCCTTTGGTAGCGGCTCGAGACGACCGCGTTTGTTTAATTTGGTAGCGGATCGGCACGACCGCATTCGACAAAACTGGGATAGCGGCTCGAGACGACCGCATGTATTTGACTAGGTAGCGGGTCAGGTTGACCGCGTTTGATAGAAATGGAAACAGCTCGAGGCGACCGCGTATGATGGAATTGGTAACGGTTCAAGACGTAGGTGGTTTTAATCTGTTCATGATGGTGTTTAAAATAAATGAAAATTTTGATAAAATTAATTTCACCTCCAATTGAAACCTTCGAACGCTTAGATAGATTGTCGGGTAGGAACGTCAGATTCAATCCGTTTTCTGATAGACTCGGGGTTTTTTGTCAATGCCATTGGTGGTGATGACTGAAGCGATTAAAGCTAGATTCCATACAGGTAATGATGGCGTATAAAGAAAGCGCGAGAGCTAGGCTTACGGAAATGGAGAATCGTGGCATCATAGAGCGTGTAACAACAGCTCCAGACTGGATTAGCGGCATGTCGGCGGTGGCCAAAGGAAAAGGTGACTTGCACTTGGTGGTAAACATGCGGTCGTCAAATCGTAATTGCGTGTAAATTACACTAGTCGGCAGTGTTTCACTCCCTTCAAGTATATATGTTGAATTTTATAGATTTCGCCACGCTGAATTCAAATGTGGGCTCAGAAATGCTGTAACACGTCCAGTTTTTGAGAAAAATGTGATTAAAATTCACAAAAACACGTATTTCCGTAGTAATATGATCTACCTCATCATCAACCAGAATATTGGCTCTGCCCTTTGAAAGTTGGACTTGGATTTTATGGAATGGACCTCCCTGAATCCATTAGTGAACACAGATTTTTCGTAACACGTAAGCTTGATGAAATAAACCGGGATTTCATTCACAAAATTAAGAATTTTCATAAAAATCAAGATTTTCTATTTTGAAAACATGAATTTCAGCTCCGCCCTTTGAATGCTAGGCTTGGATTTTATGAAATGGACCTCCCTGAATCCATTCGTGAACACAGATTTTTCGTGACACGTAAGATTGATGAAATAAACAGGGATTTCATTCAAAAAATTACGAATTTTCATAAAAATCAAGATTTTCTATTTTGAAAACATGAATTTCAGCTCCGCCCTTTGAATGTTGGGCTTGAATTTTATGAAATGGACTTCCTTGAATCCATTCGTGAACACAGATTTTTCGTAACACGTAAGATTGATGAAATAATTTTTATGAAAATCAAGATTTCCTATTTTGAAAACAAGAATTTTCGCTCCGCCCTTTGAATGTTGGGTTTGGATTTTATGAAATAAACCTCCCTGAATCCATTCGTTATCACAGATTTTTCGTAACACGTAAGATTGATGAAATAAACCGGGATTTCATTCACAAAATTACGAATTTTCATAAAAATACGGATTTTCTATTCTGAAAACATGAATTTAAGCTCCGCCCTTTGAATGTTGGGCTTGGATTTTATGAAATGGACCTTGTTGCATATGCAACTAATCGACGAGCCCCCTGAAGAAAAATGACCAACTTCGGTGTTTGTGTATTCCGTTGATATTGTGCATTGTGACCAGTGAAAGCAAGCGTGATGGCACAGGCGCTTAGGTATCCGTTATCCTTGGAGTAAAAACACCGAAGTTGTAGGTTTAATTTTAATTGTATTACGAGTTGAATAAAAACCAAAGATTTTAGCTTTGTAGCATGTGGCAAATACTGCAACTGAGTGTTTCATTTGCCCTGCTGAAAGATCGGTGTTGTGTGTCTCGTCATTGTTTTCAACAGACCTCCCTGAATCCATTCGGGAACACAGATTTTTTCTAACACGTAAGATCGGTTGCCGTTACTCGGTGAGCTGAAAATTAAGCTTAAATTAAGCATATTTTTCAAATCTTGTTTTGCGTGCTATCATATGGAGTAACATGAGTCGTCGAGGGATCTAACGACCTTCTTGTCTGATAATGGTATGTTCCGGTTTACGCGTTTAACGTTCGGGGTAAACTGCTATTCGGATGTTCAGGCAGCCGAGAACCCTTTCCGAGCTTCGAAGCTTCACAAAGTATCACGAACTTCGGGAACTTACAAGCTGTAATGTCTGGACCTAGGGCGCAGAGCAAGTGGAAGATTTTGAGCAATTGAAAAACCAAATTGCCCACTGTACGATAACTCTTGGGTTCTTCTGTGGAACAAACAGAACTGTTCTGTACACAGACGCTTCACCGCAACATCTAGGTGCTGTCCGTATTCAGGATGATAAAAAAAGACTTCCACGCGTCATCAGTTTTGCATCGAAAGCCTTAACAAAAACTGAGAAGAAATATCCACAAAATCAACGTGAGGTTGCAGTGTGGGCAGTGGAGCATTTCGCCTACTAATTATTAGGAAGGCCCTTTATACTCCAAACCGATGCACAGGACTTCAAGCTTATCCTTTACTGGTAGCGCGAGGACTCCAAGCGAGCTTTAAACCGTGCGGATGGTTGGGCTCTTAGGCTTAGTCCATATAGTTTTGAGGTGGAATACGTGTGAGGAAGGGAAAACATAGCGGATCCGTCGTCAAGGCTGTATGTAGATGCTGATTGCCCATTCGAGGAATATATCAGTTCTTGGGAAATCGCATCCCTTGAGGTGGAGCAAATCCGATTCTTAACGGATGTCAAGCATGCAACAGCGGTGGATAGGCAGCTTTTGGAGGTGACTGATGCCCTTGAAACGGATGTTTGGTCAAATGAACTGAAAATATTCGAAGCGCTCGGTGGAGACTTGACCATATGTGATGGCATTCTGGTTAAAACTGGCAGCGCACTTATACCAGAGAATCTTCGCCAGAAAGCGCTAGCAATTGCACACGAGGGCCACTCGTCAATTGCTAAATTCAAAAGCATATTAAGGGAACGTGTATGGTGGCTCGGCATGACAATGGATGCAGAGACATGGCTGAACTCATGTGTGGTATGTGCAACCAACGAAAGACCTAGAAGCCCAGATCTGTCATTGCTAAAGAAGTAAAGAAAATGCATGATTCAATTAATTGTTTTTGAAATACAAACTTTAAAACAAAAGAGTGTTTTTATTCCTCGATACTCTTATCGCAAGGTGTCTGTTTTTTTTTTGACTGGGGGGAGATGTGTGGATGCCATAATGTTTACCTGCAGCACTGGCGGTTATCCTTGCCACATCTCGCTGATTGATCCTACCTTACATAGATACTTCGATTATGGCATCCAATAGAAAGCTCTCTGACACTTGCCCGATAGCTCACGCAATCGTGGTAGGCCGCATCTCATCCTCTTTCGTGGTCCAACCGCAGCAGAGGTAAGATGTGTTTTATAGACACAGAGCGGAACGGTTGATTCCTTGCAATCCTGACATTCACAAGAATAATTGTGTATTTCAAAAATTATTAAAAACAAATATTTTTCTGTGATTTTATGTACTTTACGTTTTATTGTATACACATATTTATACGTATATTTTAGGTTTTTTTTTGCTTTATTTCATTTGTAAAAAAAGCATGTCTTTATCCACAACAGTAGAACCTTATGTGCCAGAATCAATTCCATTTGTACAGTATCAGGAACCACTGGAATTCATTTTTAAACATAACAAATTGGAGGAAGCCCAATACAAAACTTCCTTCTTTGCAGTTTGCGGACGAGAAGTTTAATCGGTATTGAAGAAATTATTTCCAGGGACAGATTTTAGATCCGATGCTCTGTCCTACCAACAAATAACAAAAACATAGAGGAAAAAGTTCGATAAGTGCGACTCTGACGTAATTCAAAGCTATAAATCCTGGACAAGGAAGCAATTGAAGCATGAAAAATCGGAAGATTTCATAATTGCGGTTAAGGTTTTGGCAGAAAAATGTAATTTGGGGACATTTAAAGAGCGAGCAATTAGAGACGTTTTAGTGATCGGAGTATACGACCACCAGCTGCAGAAAAGACTTTTTGATGAAGATGATTTGACTGCGGAAAAGGCGGAGAAGCTTATACTTAACCACGAAATTTCAAACTGTAAGCGAACTGCAAGCGAACGTTTTTTTTAGTTTTAAAAATATTGGACAAAGCTAATATAAAAGTAAATTTCAAGAAGTGCAAGTTTTTTTTGTAACCGAATTGTCTTATTTGGGCCATATTTTGACGGATAAAGGTTTGAAGCCATGTCCAGAAAAGGTTGAAACTATCCGAGAAGCGAAAGCTCCTCGGAATGTTTCAGAGCTCAAGGCATTTTCAGGTTCGCTCAATTTTTACGCAAAATTCATTCCCTATTTGTCGTCCCGTATAAAATGCCTTTATGGTCTATTGAAAAAGAATTGTAAATTTATATGGAGTGAGGAATGTGAAAATTTTTTTCAATTTCTTCATAGACCTTGTTTGATAGAGTATTTTTTCAGCTTCAGCAAAGCCCGTTTTTTAGTCACTGATGCATGTAACTATGGACTTGGAGCGGTAATGTCACATGTTTTTGGATACGAAGAACGTCCAATTTGTTTTGCATCTTTCAGTTTAAATGACGCTCAGAGGAATTACCCTATTTTACATCTCGAGGCACTGGCAGAGGTCTGTGCAGTTAAAAAATTCCACAAGTTCCTTTTTGGAATGAAATTTTTTAATATTAAGGATCATAAGCCGCTTATAGGAATATTTGGAAAAGAAGGAAAAACCCAAATTTCAGTAACTCGTTTGATGCGGTATGTATTAGAACTATCTATATACAATTATGAAATAATTTACAGACCATCTTCTAAGAACTGAAATGCGGATTTTTGCTCTCGTTTTCGCCTTTTCCAGGCGGTACCTAAAAATTTGGATAGAGACTACATAAAAAATATCAATTTTACTAGAGAATTTCCTTTGGATTGTAAAGATATTGTTAAACAGACCAGAGCGGATGAGTATTTCATAAAAATCTTGCATTTTTTGAGAAACGATTGGCCAGAGCGGATTGATAGAAAGTTAAGAGATGTTTATTCCCATTACCAGGATTTGGAAGAAGTAGATGGCTGTGTTTTATTTCAAGACAGGGTTATGGTACCTTTTGCCATGAAAACCAAAGTATTGAAAATGGTACCTTTTACCATGAAAACCAAAGTAAATCATTCACGTATCACAAAGATGAAACAACTGGCTCGACGAACGGTATACTGGTTCGGGATGAATCAAGATGTTTCAAAACAACCGCGTTTGGTTCAATTGATAGCGGATCGAGACGACCGTGTTCGGTTTAGTTGGTAGCGGCTCGAGACGACCGCGTTCGGTTCAATTGGTAGCGGGTCGAGACGACCGCGTTTGGTTCCTTTGGTAGCGGCTCGAGACGACCGCGTTTGTTTAATTTGGTAGCGGATCGGCACGACCGCATTCGACAAAACTGGGATAGCGGCTCGAGACGACCGCATGTATTTGACTAGGTAGCGGGTCAGGTTGACCGCGTTTGATAGAAATGGAAACAGCTCGAGGCGACCGCGTATGATGGAATTGGTAACGGTTCAAGACGTAGGTGGTTTTAATCTGTTCATGATGGTGTTTAAAATAAATGAAAATTTTGATAAAATTAATTTCACCTCCAATTGAAACCTTCGAACGCTTAGATAGATTGTCGGGTAGGAACGTCAGATTCAATCCGTTTTCTGATAGACTCGGGGTTTTTTGTCAATGCCATTGGTGGTGATGACTGAAGCGATTAAAGCTAGATTCCATACAGGTAATGATGGCGTATAAAGAAAGCGCGAGAGCTAGGCTTACGGAAATGGAGAATCGTGGCATCATAGAGCGTGTAACAACAGCTCCAGACTGGATTAGCGGCATGTCGGCGGTGGCCAAAGGAAAAGGTGACTTGCACTTGGTGGTAAACATGCGGTCGTCAAATCGTAATTGCGTGTAAATTACACTAGTCGGCAGTGTTTCACTCCCTTCAAGTATATATGTTGAATTTTATAGATTTCGCCACGCTGAATTCAAATGTGGGCTCAGAAATGCTGTAACACGTCCAGTTTTTGAGAAAAATGTGATTAAAATTCACAAAAACACGTATTTCCGTAGTAATATGATCTACCTCATCATCAACCAGAATATTGGCTCTGCCCTTTGAAAGTTGGACTTGGATTTTATGGAATGGACCTCCCTGAATCCATTAGTGAACACAGATTTTTCGTAACACGTAAGCTTGATGAAATAAACCGGGATTTCATTCACAAAATTAAGAATTTTCATAAAAATCAAGATTTTCTATTTTGAAAACATGAATTTCAGCTCCGCCCTTTGAATGCTAGGCTTGGATTTTATGAAATGGACCTCCCTGAATCCATTCGTGAACACAGATTTTTCGTGACACGTAAGATTGATGAAATAAACAGGGATTTCATTCAAAAAATTACGAATTTTCATAAAAATCAAGATTTTCTATTTTGAAAACATGAATTTCAGCTCCGCCCTTTGAATGTTGGGCTTGAATTTTATGAAATGGACTTCCTTGAATCCATTCGTGAACACAGATTTTTCGTAACACGTAAGATTGATGAAATAATTTTTATGAAAATCAAGATTTCCTATTTTGAAAACAAGAATTTTCGCTCCGCCCTTTGAATGTTGGGTTTGGATTTTATGAAATAAACCTCCCTGAATCCATTCGTTATCACAGATTTTTCGTAACACGTAAGATTGATGAAATAAACCGGGATTTCATTCACAAAATTACGAATTTTCATAAAAATACGGATTTTCTATTCTGAAAACATGAATTTAAGCTCCGCCCTTTGAATGTTGGGCTTGGATTTTATGAAATGGACCTTGTTGCATATGCAACTAATCGACGAGCCCCTGAAGAAAAATGACCAACTTCGGTGTTTGTGTATTCCGTTGATATTGTGCATTGTGACCAGTGAAAGCAAGCGTGATGGCACAGGCGCTTAGGTATCCGTTATCCTTGGAGTAAAAACACCGAAGTTGTAGGTTTAATTTTAATTGTATTACGAGTTGAATAAAAACCAAAGATTTTAGCTTTGTAGCATGTGGCAAATACTGCAACTGAGTGTTTCATTTGCCCTGCTGAAAGATCGGTGTTGTGTGTCTCGTCATTGTTTTCAACAGACCTCCCTGAATCCATTCGGGAACACAGATTTTTTCTAACACGTAAGATCGGTTGCCGTTACTCGGTGAGCTGAAAATTAAGCTTAAATTAAGCATATTTTTCAAATCTTGTTTTGCGTGCTATCATATGGAGTAACATGAGTCGTCGAGGGATCTAACGACCTTCTTGTCTGATAATGGTATGTTCCGGTTTACGCGTTTAACGTTCGGGGTAAACTGCTATTCGGATGTTCAGGCAGCCGAGAACCCTTTCCGAGCTTCGAAGCTTCACAAAGTATCACGAACTTCGGGAACTTACAAGCTGTAATGTCTGGACCTAGGGCGCAGAGCAAGTGGAAGATTTTGAGCAATTGAAAAACCAAATTGCCCACTGTACGATAACTCTTGGGTTCTTCTGTGGAACAAACAGAACTGTTCTGTACACAGACGCTTCACCGCAACATCTAGGTGCTGTCCGTATTCAGGATGATAAAAAAAAGACTTCCACGCGTCATCAGTTTTGCATCGAAAGCCTTAACAAAAACTGAGAAGAAATATCCACAAAATCAACGTGAGGTTGCAGTGTGGGCAGTGGAGCATTTCGCCTACTAATTATTAGGAAGGCCCTTTATACTCCAAACCGATGCACAGGACTTCAAGCTTATCCTTTACTGGTAGCGCGAGGACTCCAAGCGAGCTTTAAACCGTGCGGATGGTTGGGCTCTTAGGCTTAGTCCATATAGTTTTGAGGTGGAATACGTGTGAGGAAGGGAAAACATAGCGGATCCGTCGTCAAGGCTGTATGTAGATGCTGATTGCCCATTCGAGGAATATATCAGTTCTTGGGAAATCGCATCCCTTGAGGTGGAGCAAATCCGATTCTTAACGGATGTCAAGCATGCAACAGCGGTGGATAGGCAGCTTTTGGAGGTGACTGATGCCCTTGAAACGGATGTTTGGTCAAATGAACTGAAAATATTCGAAGCGCTCGGTGGAGACTTGACCATATGTGATGGCATTCTGGTTAAAACTGGCAGCGCACTTATACCAGAGAATCTTCGCCAGAAAGCGCTAGCAATTGCACACGAGGGCCACTCGTCAATTGCTAAATTCAAAAGCATATTAAGGGAACGTGTATGGTGGCTCGGCATGACAATGGATGCAGAGACATGGCTGAACTCATGTGTGGTATGTGCAACCAACGAAAGACCTAGAAGCCCAGATCTGTCATTGCTAAAGAAGTAAAGAAAATGCATGATTCAATTAATTGTTTTTGAAATACAAACTTTAAAACAAAAGAGTGTTTTTATTCCTCGATACTCTTATCGCAAGGTGTCTGTTTTTTTTTTGACTGGGGGGAGATGTGTGGATGCCATAATGTTTACCTGCAGCACTGGCGGTTATCCTTGCCACATCTCGCTGATTGATCCTACCTTACATAGATACTTCGATTATGGCATCCAATAGAAAGCTCTCTGACACTTGCCCGATAGCTCACGCAATCGTGGTAGGCCGCATCTCATCCTCTTTCGTGGTCCAACCGCAAAGCAGAGGTAAGATGTGTTTTATAGACACAGAGCGGAACGGTTGATTCCTTGCAATCCTGACATTCACAAGAATAATTGTGTATTTCAAAAATTATTAAAAACAAATATTTTTCTGTGATTTTATGTACTTTACGTTTTATTGTATACACATATTTATACGTTTATTTTAGGTTTTTTTTTTGCTTTATTTCATTTGTAAAAAAAGCATGTCTTTATCCACAACAGTAGAACCTTATGTGCCAGAATCAATTCCATTTGTACAGTATCAGGAACCACTGGAATTCATTTTTAAACATAACAAATTGGAGGAAGCCCAATACAAAACTTCCTTCTTTGCAGTTTGCGGACGAGAAGTTTAATCGGTATTGAAGAAATTATTTCCAGGGACAGATTTTAGATCCGATGCTCTGTCCTACCAACAAATAACAAAAACATAGAGGAAAAAGTTCGATAAGTGCGACTCTGACGTAATTCAAAGCTATAAATCCTGGACAAGGAAGCAATTGAAGCATGAAAAATCGGAAGATTTCATAATTGCGGTTAAGGTTTTGGCAGAAAAATGTAATTTGGGGACATTTAAAGAGCGAGCAATTAGAGACGTTTTAGTGATCGGAGTATACGACCACCAGCTGCAGAAAAGACTTTTTTGATGAAGATGATTTGACTGCGGAAAAGGCGGAGAAGCTTATACTTAACCACGAAATTTCAAACTGTAAGCGAACTGCAAGCGAACGTTTTTTTTAGTTTTAAAAATATTGGACAAAGCTAATATAAAAGTAAATTTCAAGAAGTGCAAGTTTTTTTGTAACCGAATTGTCTTATTTGGGCCATATTTTGACGGATAAAGGTTTGAAGCCATGTCCAGAAAAGGTTGAAACTATCCGAGAAGCGAAAGCTCCTCGGAATGTTTCAGAGCTCAAGGCATTTTCAGGTTCGCTCAATTTTTACGCAAAATTCATTCCCTATTTGTCGTCCCGTATAAAATGCCTTTATGGTCTATTGAAAAGAATTGTAAATTTATATGGAGTGAGGAATGTGAAAATTTTTTTCAATTTCTTCATAGACCTTGTTTGATAGAGTATTTTTTCAGCTTCAGCAAAGCCCGTTTTTTAGTCACTGATGCATGTAACTATGGACTTGGAGCGGTAATGTCACATGTTTTTGGATACGAAGAACGTCCAATTTGTTTTGCATCTTTCAGTTTAAATGACGCTCAGAGGAATTACCCTATTTTACATCTCGAGGCACTGGCAGAGGTCTGTGCAGTTAAAAAATTCCACAAGTTCCTTTTTGGAATGAAATTTTTTAATATTAAGGATCATAAGCCGCTTATAGGAATATTTGGAAAAGAAGGAAAAACCCAAATTTCAGTAACTCGTTTGATGCGGTATGTATTAGAACTATCTATATACAATTATGAAATAATTTACAGACCATCTTCTAAGAACTGAAATGCGGATTTTTGCTCTCGTTTTCGCCTTTTCCAGGCGGTACCTAAAAATTTGGATAGAGACTACATAAAAAATATCAATTTTACTAGAGAATTTCCTTTGGATTGTAAAGATATTGTTAAACAGACCAGAGCGGATGAGTATTTCATAAAAATCTTGCATTTTTTGAGAAACGATTGGCCAGAGCGGATTGATAGAAAGTTAAGAGATGTTTATTCCCATTACCAGGATTTGGAAGAAGTAGATGGCTAGTTTTTTTATTTCAAGACAGGGTTATGGTACCTTTTGCCATGAAAACCAAAGTATTGAAAATGGTACCTCTCACCCTTGAAAACCAAAGTAAATCATTCACGTATCACAAAGATGAAACAACTGGCTCGATGAACGGTATACTGGTTCGGGATGAATCAAAAGATGTTTTCAAAACAACCGCGTTTGGTTCAATTGATAGCGGATCGAGACGACCGTGTTCGGTTTAGTTGGTAGCGGCTCGAGACGACCGCGTTCGGTTCAATTGGTAGCGGGTCGAGACGACCGCGTTTGGTTCCTTTGGTAGCGGCTCGAGACGACCGCGTTTGTTTAATTTGGTAGCGGATCGGCACGACCGCATTCGACAAAACTGGGATAGCGGCTCGAGACGACCGCATGTATTTGACTAGGTAGCGGGTCAGGTTGACCGCGTTTGATAGAAATGGAAACAGCTCGAGGCGACCGCGTGTGATGGAATTGGTAACGGTTCAAGACGTAGGTGGTTTTAATCTGTTCATGATGGTGTTTAAAATAAATGAAAATTTTGATAAAATTAATTTCACCTCCAATTGAAACCTTCGAACGCTTAGATAGATTGTCGGGTAGGAACGTCAGATTCAATCCGTTTTCTGATAGACTCGGGGTTTTTTGTCAATGCCATTGGTGGTGATGACTGAAGCGATTAAAGCTAGATTCCATACAGGTAATAATGGCGTATAAAGAAAGCGCGGGAGAGCTAGGCTTACGGAAATGGAGAATCGTGGCATCATAGAGCGTGTAACAACAGCTCCAGACTGGATTAGCGGCATGTCGGCGGTGGCCAAAGGAAAAGGTGACTTGCACGTGGTGGTAAACATGCGGTCGTCAAATCGTAATTGCGTGTAAATTACACTAGTCGGCAGTGTTTCACTCCCTTCAAGTATATATGTTGAATTTTATAGATTTCGCCACGCTGAATTCAAATGTGGGCTCAGAAATGCTGTAACACGTCCAGTTTTTGAGAAAAATGTGATTAAAATTCACAAAAACACGTATTTCCGTAGTAATATGATCTACCTCATCATCAACCAGAATATTGGCTCTGCCCTTTGAAAGTTAGTCTTGGATTTTATGGAATGGACCTCCCTGAATCCATTAGTGAACACAGATTTTTCGTAACACGTAAGCTTGATGAAATAAACCGGGATTTCATTCACAAAATTAAGAATTTTCATAAAAATCAAGATTTTCTATTTTGAAAACATGAATTTCAGCTCCGCCCTTTGAATGCTAGGCTTGGATTTTATGAAATGGACCTCCCCTGAATCCATTCGTGAACACAGATTTTTCGTGACACGTAAGATTGATGAAATAAACAGGGATTTCATTCAAAAAATTACGAATTTTCATAAAAATCAAGATTTTCTATTTTGAAAACATGAATTTCAGCTCCGCCCTTTGAATGTTGGGCTTGAATTTTATGAAATGGACTTCCTTGAATCCATTCGTGAACACAGATTTTTCGTAACACGTAAGATTGATGAAATAATTTTTATGAAAATCAAGATTTCCTATTTTGAAAACAAGAATTTTCGCTCCGCCCTTTGAATGTTGGGTTTGGATTTTATGAAATAAACCTCCCTGAATCCATTCGTTATCACAGATTTTTCGTAACACGTAAGATTGATGAAATAAACCGGGATTTCATTCACAAAATTACGAATTTTCATAAAAATACGGATTTTCTATTCTGAAAACATGAATTTAAGCTCCGCCCTTTGAATGTTGGGCTTGGATTTTATGAAATGGACCTTGTTGCATATGCAACTAATCGACGAGCCCCCTGAAGAAAAATGACCAACTTCGGTGTTTGTGTATTCCGTTGATATTGTGCATTGTGACCAGTGAAAGCAAGCGTGATGGCACAGGCGCTTAGGTATCTGTTATCCTTGGAGTAAAAACACCGAAGTTGTAGGTTTAATTTTAATTGTATTACGAGTTGAATAAGAACCAAAGATTTTAGCTTTGTAGCATGTGGCAAATACTGCAACTGAGTGTTTCATTTGCCCTGCTGAAAGATCGGTGTTGTGTGTCTCGTCATTGTTTTCAACAGACCTCCCTGAATCCATTCGGGAACACAGATTTTTTCTAACACGTAAGATCGGTTGCCGTTACTCGGTGAGCTGAAAATTAAGCTTAAATTAAGCATATTTTTCAAATCTTGTTTTGCGTGCTATCATATGGAGTAACATGAGTCGTCGAGGGATCTAACGACCTTCTTGTCTGATAATGGTATGTTCCGGTTTACGCGTTTAACGTTCGGGGTAAACTGCTATTCGGATGTTCAGGCAGCCGAGAACCCTTTCCGAGCTTCGAAGCTTCACAAAGTATCACGAACTTCGGGAACTTACAAGCTGTAATGTCTGGACCTAGGGCGCAGAGCAAGTGGAAGATTTTGAGCAATTGAAAAACCAAATTGCCCACTGTACGATAACTCTTGGGTTCTTCTGTGGAACAAACAGAACTGTTCTGTACACAGATGCTTCACCGCAACATCTAGGTGCTGTCCGTATTCAGGATGATAAAAAAAGACTTCCACGCGTCATCAGTTTTGCATCGAAAGCCTTAACAAAAACTGAGAAGAAATATCCACAAAATCAACGTGAGGTTGCAGTGTGGGCAGTGGAGCATTTCGCCTACTAATTATTAGGAAGGCCCTTTATACTCCAAACCGATGCACAGGACTTCAAGCTTATCCTTTACTGGTAGCGCGAGGACTCCAAGCGAGCTTTAAACCGTGCGGATGGTTGGGCTCTTAGGCTTAGTCCATATAGTTTTGAGGTGGAATACGTGTGAGGAAGGGAAAACATAGCGGATCCGTCGTCAAGGCTGTATGTAGATGCTGATTGCCCATTCGAGGAATATATCAGTTCTTGGGAAATCGCATCCCTTGAGGTGGAGCAAATCCGATTCTTAACGGATGTCAAGCATGCAACAGCGGTGGATAGGCAGCTTTTGGAGGTGACTGATGCCCTTGAAACGGATGTTTGGTCAAATGAACTGAAAATATTCGAAGCGCTCGGTGGAGACTTGACCATATGTGATGGCATTCTGGTTAAAACTGGCAGCGCACTTATACCAGAGAATCTTCGCCAGAAAGCGCTAGCAATTGCACACGAGGGCCAATCGTCAATTGCTAAATTCAAAAGCATATTAAGGGAACGTGTATGGTGGCTCGGCATGACAATGGATGCAGAGACATGGCTGAACTCATGTGTGGTATGTGCAACCAACGAAAGACCTAGAAGCCCAGATCTGTCATTGCTAAAGAAGTAAAGAAAATGCATGATTCAATTAATTGTTTTTGAAATACAAACTTTAAAACAAAAGAGTGTTTTTATTCCTCGATACTCTTATCGCAAGGTGTCTGTTTTTTTTTGACTGGGGGGAGATGTGTGGATGCCATAATGTTTACCTGCAGCACTGGCGGTTATCCTTGCCACATCTCGCTGATTGATCCTACCTTACATAGATACTTCGATTATGGCATCCAATAGAAAGCTCTCTGACACTTGCCCGATAGCTCACGCAATCGTGGTAGGCCGCATCTCATCCTCTTTTCGTGGTCCAACCGCAGCAGAGGTAAGATGTATTTTATAGACACAGAGCGGAACGGTTGATTCCTTGCAATCCTGACATTCACAAGAATAATTGTGTATTTCAAAAATTATTAAAAACAAATATTTTTCTGTGATTTTATGTACTTTACGTTTTATTGTATACACATATTTATACGTATATTTTAGGTTTTTTTTTTTGCTTTATTTCATTTGTAAAAAAAGCATGTCTTTATCCACAACAGTAGAACCTTATGTGCCAGAATCAATTCCATTTGTACAGTATCAGGAACCACTGGAATTCATTTTTAAACATAACAAATTGGAGGAAGCCCAATACAAAACTTCCTTCTTTGCAGTTTGCGGACGAGAAGTTTAATCGGTATTGAAGAAATTATTTCCAGGGACAGATTTTAGATCCGATGCTCTGTCCTACCAACAAATAACAAAAACATAGAGGAAAAAGTTCGATAAGTGCGACTCTGACGTATTTCAAAGCTATAAATCCTGGACAAGGAAGCAATAGAAGCATGAAAAATCGGAAGATTTCATAATTGCGGTTAAGGTTTTGGCAGAAAAATGTAATTTGGGGACATTTAAAGAGCGAGCAATTAGAGACGTTTTAGTGATCGGAGTATACGACCACCAGCTGCAGAAAAGACTTTTTGATGAAGATGATTTGACTGCGGAAAAGGCGGAGAAGCTTATACTTAACCACGAAATTTCAAACTGTAAGCGAACTGCAAGCGAACGTTTTTTTTAGTTTTAAAAATATTGGACAAAGCTAATATAAAAGTAAATTTCAAGAAGTGCAAGTTTTTTTGTAACCGAATTGTCTTATTTGGGCCATATTTTGACGGATAAAGGTTTGAAGCCATGTCCAGAAAAGGTTGAAACTATCCGCGAAGCGAAAGCGACAATACCGTCTCAAAGTATTTTGCCCGCACTTTGTACATAATTTACCAATGTTGTCAGTGGGCTGTTGAACCAACGCCTGTAAGTAACTTGCTCCGACATACGCCTCTAGAGTTCAAGTCATTATACGGAGAAAGGCGTGTCTTCATTGTTGATTGTTTCGAGGTTAGATGTGAAACTCCGGGGTCCGCAAAAGCGGCTGCGGCACACTATAGCAATTATAAAAAAGTGAGACAGTTAAGTTTCTCATAGCAGCTCATCCAGATGGCACCATTTGTTTTATTTCGGTTGGTTTTGCTGGACGTTGCTCTGATCGAGAAATTGTTGTTCAAAGTGGTTTTTTAAACAGCGTACATGCCAACGACGTTGTTTTGGCCGATAAAGGCTTCAACATTGCAGATTTGGTCAATAAGCGAAAAGCCATTCTGAACATACCAACATTCCTACGGAATAAAAAACAATTCACACCTTCGAAGCTGGTGACGGAAACGCAAATAACTGCTCTGCGAATACATATTGAGCGAATTATAGGCCTATTGAGAACTAAATACAAAATTCTTCATGATGTTTTGATTATCAAGACTCTTGTACGATTCCAAAACGGATTAAACATTGTCATCCTAATAGTAAAAGTTGCATGTATTCTATGTAATTTCCTCAACTCCATAATATAATATCTTTTATCGTTTATATTATAGCATTTGAGTGCACTCTATTTTTGCTAGTCGTTTTTTATATTCGAGTTTCCATTTATAACAACAGTTCTTAATAATATGAATTAATCGACCAGCACGTCAATTCGAATTGTAATTCAAAAACTAATGAATAGGACAACAAACTTAAATTGAACCACAACATATTTTTTACAATTGTCCAACTGACAAATTTTGACAATTGGAAATGCTCAAGATACGTAGGGGTCCAAATCAAGTTGATTACCTTCGGAGCAGGTATTACTTGGACAAAGAATACCTCAAATGTCAACAGTAGTCAATTCAAATGAGTGGCTAGCGTTATAAAGAAGTTTCATCTGAGTACAAAGTAATTAATAAATAAAATCAATAAATAAAATGATTTCAACAGCAGTTTCAGTATACTTTATTGTTTCAATTGGTTTGAAAAGTGTTTCGCCATGAGTTGAATTAAAATTATTTTTTCAAAATAGTTTTGTGATCTCACACATGCTTTCTCCCAAAAAATAGGGTCCCTTTGAATCAATAAGCACAGCTGATCTCCTTTACTCCACACAAATAGCAAACCATAATTTGAATCAGTTATTTGGATCTGAGTTTGAATTTGAGCGTAATAAGGATGTTTTTGACCATAAGATAAGTCCCATCTTAAACTTGTATAAATGCGTTGGCAGTTCCAACCAGTGAACTTATCGATAACTGATTATTTAACTTTGTTTTTCCACTAAGTCGGAATGGATACTTAATTTCAACAGAAATTTTCCCATGACAGTTACAAACCATCATTAGGTCTGGTGTGGCAGCTAAGTAGGGTTGCTTCTTATAAATATAAAGTCCGCACTCGTGAAAAACAACAGAATTGTGAAAGTCCATTTTTTTCTTCAAAGCTCGTTTGGCTACACCTTCGTGACGCCGTCCATATACTGTTGCTTCACTATTAAAAATCATGGAATCAGGATAACAAATTTTCCTCAAAAGGGTTGTTTTCGAAGGTACGCCTTCTGTAGATGTCTGCATGCACTCCTTCATAACAGATGCAGTTATGCGGCCAGTGCGACCCCATCTCCACAAATCAAAAACTCGATTGTTTCCGTGTGAGTCGCTCCACTTCCTCGATTTCTTCATCGCTGATTGATATTTTCGACGAAATGTGTTGGGTTGCTTTGCAAATGTTATCAAGAGATTCTCCTTCTAGATTTGGAACAAATAAGTTTTGCAACAGCACATTTTTTTGTTGAAAAAATTTATCCGGTATAATATTATCCACACAAATACCACAAGTTATATTTTGACCATCACAGAACTTTTTAAGCACTGCTGCGGATCCTACCGTTTTCAAATCGTTCAAAAAATCCAGAAATTTTTCTCTGCTGCTGTTGACAGTAAGGTCATCCATTCTGGTAATTTTGAAGCCGTAGTCAATATCTTTCACTGGGTGGTTCAGATCTTCTTTGATTTTCTTTGACGGTCTGGCCCAGTAACATGGTAGTTCTGTTACACTCAGCTACAAAAAAGAGATGAAAAAGTATACATTAACATAAAATACAAAATTAGAGATTTACCGTCAATCTCTAAAGATATGTTTTATGAAAAATCATATGTTTTACCTTATATGTAGACACCATACTATGCAAATTGGCAAGAGCAAAAAGCAACGTAGAAATATGCGAACAGGATTCACTCAAACCAGCCACGCAATTGCAATGTGCCGAATGTATGCCTCCATTTTTTTTTTCAATTATCACCCACGCTGTAAGTGGTGGAAGATTCAATTTCATTGAATGCGATACCTCAAATTAATTATACTTGTTGATTCAACAGGAACAACTAATTATCCTTTACTTTACCTTTCCTCTGTCCACATGCAAGTCGTTGATTACAGCTCCGTGAACCATAGAAACAAAGCCATCCTCAAATTTCCGGTAGGCCTGTAAACTTTTGGATTTCCGAAAACTTTCTCCTGATGTCGGGGCTGCGTGGTTTATTAAATAATCGACAATGTGTCCTGCGGTCACCGTAGACGGGAAGTCTTCCGTATTTTATTTCGCTTCATACGGATGAACGTAGCCGATACAACGAATTTTTTGTACGTACCGCTTTTTGCTTTCTGGTGGCAGAGAGTTGGCATAGGTGGAGAGATGACCGATAACTTTCGGATACATTATAATAATATTTAAAAAAAAATCACTTCGATCACAACCCGAAAGGCAATAACGCAAATCGATTTTAAATTCTAACACCTTGTAAACAAGCTCCCTGAACTGTCAAAAAAGTAAGGTTAGATTTTCGCGTGCAATGATCTATAGAGGAGTGGTATGTTCAGTTGCTAAGTTTTTCATGAATACTCAACATTTTTCTGACGTTTTAAGACCTGTTGCCAGTTTGCCCTACTCAATTTATACTTAATATTGTGATAGTTGGCTTTGTTGTAATCAAAGAAATTCTCGTAAACACATTCATTGAGATTATGTTTTTTTTATGAACAAACACAGAAAACTCGATTGCTGTGTGAAACGCCTCATTTTTGAAAAAGGGATAAAAAGATTCACTTAAGCAGAAATCTTCATGTGTATTTGTTAATACAATACCTAAGTAGCAATTTAGCTGGTTTTTCACGTGGTTTATTTGGTAAAGCCTAAGAACGCAAATTTTTCAAAAATAAATTGTAACGTTTCATTATCACCAACGACAGGAAAAGGGTTGTTGTTGTTGTTGTTGTTGTTGTTGTTGTTGTTGTTGTTGTTGTTGTTGTTGTTGTTGTTGTTGTTGTTACGTCTGTTCCGGCATTGTTGTTGTTGTTGTTGTTGTTGTTGTTGTTGTTGTTGTTGTTGTTGTTGTTGTTGTTGTTGTTGTTGTTGTTGTTGTTGTTGTTGTTGTTGTTGTTGTTGTTGTTGTTGTTGTTGTTGTTGTTGTTGTTGTTGTTGTTGTTGTTGTTGTTGTTGTTGTTGTTGTTGTTGTTGTTGTTGTTGTTGTTGTTGTTGTTGTTGTTGTTGTTGTTGTTGTTGTTGTTGTTGTTGTTGTTGTTGTTGTTGTTGTTGTTGTTGTTGTTGTTGTTGTTGTTGTTGTTGTTGTTGTTGTTGTTGTTGTTGTTGTTGTTGTTGTTGTTGTTGTTGTTGTTGTTGTTGTTGTTGTTGTTGTTGTTGTTGTTGTTGTTGTTGTTGTTGTTGTTGTTGTTGTTGTTGTTGTTGTTGTTGTTGTTGTTGTTGTTGTTGTTGTTGTTGTTGTTGTTGTTGTTGTTGTTGTTGTTGTTGTTGTTGTTGTTGTTGTTGTTGTTGTTGTTGTTGTTGTTGTTGTTGTTGTTGTTGTTGTTGTTGTTGTTGTTGTTGTTGTTGTTGTTGTTGTTGTTGTTGTTGTTGTTGTTGTTGTTGTTGTTGTTGTTGTTGTTGTTGTTGTTGTTGTTGTTGTTGTTGTTGTTGTTGTTGTTGTTGTTGTTGTTGTTGTTGTTGTTGTTGTTGTTGTTGTTGTTGTTGTTGTTGTTGTTGTTGTTGTTGTTGTTGTTGTTGTTGTTGTTGTTGTTGTTGTTGTTGTTGTTGTTGTTGTTGTTGTTGTTGTTGTTGTTGTTGTTGTTGTTGTTGTTGTTGTTGTTGTTGTTGTTGTTGTTGTTGTTGTTGTTGTTGTTGTTGTTGTTGTTGTTGTTGTTGTTGTTGTTGTTGTTGTTGTTGTTGTTGTTGTTGTTGTTGTTGTTGTTGTTGTTGTTGTTGTTGTTGTTGTTGTTGTTGTTGTTGTTGTTGTTGTTGTTGTTGTTGTTGTTGTTGTTGTTGTTGTTGTTGTTGTTGTTGTTGTTGTTGTTGTTGTTGTTGTTGTTGTTGTTGTTGTTGTTGTTGTTGTTGTTGTTGTTGTTGTTGTTGTTGTTGTTGTTGTTGTTGTTGTTGTTGTTGTTGTTGTTGTTGTTGTTGTTGTTGTTGTTGTTGTTGTTGTTGTTGTTGTTGTTGTTGTTGTTGTTGTTGTTGTTGTTGTTGTTGTTGTTGTTGTTGTTGTTGTTGTTGTTGTTGTTGTTGTTGTTGTTGTTGTTGTTGTTGTTGTTGTTGTTGTTGTTGTTGTTGTTGTTGTTGTTGTTGTTGTTGTTGTTGTTGTTGTTGTTGTTGTTGTTGTTGTTGTTGTTGTGATTTACGCAAATCATAATTGCCCAATCTGCTTTCCACACTTTTTTATTACCCGATAGCCGCCAGCCAGAACTTTTGTTCCAGGGAAGGTATCGAATGAACCGCTTCTGGACTTTTTCGATACGTGCAATATGAACGGCGTGGTACGGAGCCCACATTTGCACTCCGTATTCCAGCACGCTACGAACTAAAGCACAAAACAGCGACTTAAGTGCATGCACATATTCAAAGTGGGCGGTGTTACGCTTTAAGAAACCGAGCATTGCGTTTGCTTTCGCGGTTGTTGCGGAGATTTGCTCGTTGAAACGAATCTTCCGATCAAGTTTGACTCCTAGGTCGTTGATCGACGTGACCCTCTCCAGTGATTTGTCGTTTAAGCCGTAGTCGAACGTGACAGTGGAATGACAACGAGCGAAAGTTATCACTCCGCACTTAGCGGTATTCATCTGCATTCCGTTTAAATCACACCATCTAGACACACGTTCTAAATCGGCTTGTAAAGCACAGCAATCTACAAGCAATTTAATGACACGGAACAGCTTCAAGTCATCCGCATAGAGCAATTTACCGGAGTTGAGACCTTCGCACAGATCGTTGATGAAGAGGATGAATATAAGAGGGCCAACGTGGCTGCCCTGTTGTACCGGAGGGAATATCAAATAAGTCCGATCTAGCGTCGTGCACCTTGACAAAAGCTTTCCCTGAAGACAAATACGATTGAAGCCACTGAATAATCCAATTGGGCAATCCAAGGCGGTTCAGTTTTTCAATGGCCAGTTGATGAGGTACCTTGTCGAAAGCTTTTGAAAAGTCAATGTAAATGGCGTCGACCTGGCATCGCTTCTCGAGCTCGTTAATCACAGTACCGGTGTAAATCATGAGGTTCGATGTCGTTGACCGCTTTTTGACGAAGCCATGTTGATGCTCAGAGATCACTGACTGCACAACAGGGTACATCGCGTCATGTAACAGCTTCTCGAAAACTTTCGCAAGGCAGTTGAGGATTGATATCGGTCGGTAGTTCTCAACGCTGTGTGTTTTTCCAGCATTGTGGATAAGAGTGATTGATGCCTGCTTCCAAGCGTCAGGAAACACTCCTTCGGTCAATGATCGATTGAAGATCGTAGCGATGGGACAAGACAGCGACTGAGCACACTGTTTGACAAAGACAGGTGGAATGTGATCAGGGCCGGGGCCTTTCGATGCATCGACTGCGCTGAGAGCATCGCGAATATCGTCATTATTGAAAGTGCCCAAAGGAAGATGAAGATTATACAACGGAAGCCCTTCCAAGTAATGCTACGCCAGCGGAGGTGAGTTGTCGTCATGTACGGAACGGAAAAACTCAGCAAAAAGATTTGCGGTAGGGACCGGTGAGCAAGAACTACGAGATTGGTACGTAGCCTCAACGGGAACTCTGGTCGAGCTCTTTCGTTTGTTGATATAGGCCCAGAAAGATGAAGGGTCTTGTCGGAAATTCATTTGGATACGATCAATATACTCACGGAAACGATCATCTTGCAGTCGGCGATACTCTTCTTCAGCAAACTTCAGAGCTCTCGTGTTCGTGGTAGTTTTGTTGCGAAATAAACGTTCCCTGAGATTTCGTAAGCGATTACGACGGTTACGGAGTTGTGGTGTCACCAAGATTGGTTAAACTGCCTTGTAGGCCGGTAAGTTCTAACGGGAACAGTTTCACGGATGATTCGATCAATAGTGCCGTAGAAAGCCGTCACGGAAACATCAAGAGAAACATGGTTCAACAGCTCATTCCATTTCTGGGAAGCAATTCTCGTATTTACGGCTTCATAATCACAGCGGGTGAAATCATAGTGCCGTGTTGTGAGGTCTGCTTGGTATTCCTCCTCACGGGAACGGGCGTCCACAGTTACAATAACCGGCTTATGATGAGCGTCAATTTTTAATAGAGCAGATGGCGACTCGAAGAGATCTATGATACATGGATCACTTACAAACACCAAGTCAAGTAGCTTACCGTTCGCGTTCAGAAGATCATTTACTTGATGGAAACCAGCTGACAACAAAGACTCGACTATGGGAAGTTCCGGTTCAGTTGACGCGTTAATTGGCAAGTATCCCAGAAACTGTTTATCATAATGACCTACTTGTGCTCCCATACAAATCTGCATATGATAAGGTTGAAAATGAGGTTTTCCCTTTCCGGGTCCACAAAAACAAGTAGCAAATGGTTCAAATTGTCTTTTTCTTTTTAATTCATTTTGTTCCATTCCATGATTGACACTACAGTACAGTCCCCTGTTGTAAATTTTGCTTCGTACTGCACTTTCGCTACTCTATTCTTTCTTTGCTATGCTATCAACGCTAGTATATAGCACGCGAGACGAACCAAACTGAATTCAGTGTTCGAGTCTAGCTTTTTGCCGGTTGTTCGAATGGCTTTGCGCACCCGCCACAGTCCGCCCGGTTGTGGCACGGAAGATAAAGCAAGACAGGAATGTGCTTGTATCCCTGTTTTCACAATGCAATGATTTCATTTTCAGTACTATCCCATGTATCTTGCCGTCGGTCATTTGCAGCGATGAGGACATAGATAAACATTTATCCGGAGTAAACGTATTACATGCTGGTGTTCTAGTAAACCGGAGAAATTAATTTCTAAGGCGTATACTTACCGCCCTTTTCAGGATGATCAACTAAATTGTATAATAAAAGAGTTTGTGTTTAAGCTAAATTTTCGTGATTTGTAACATAAACTACAATTGCATATGTTAAAAATATTTGTTGAATTGTATGTAGAATGATCAGTTTAAAACTGCTTATAGTATGACTGAAACTTCGGGCCCCCACATTTTATGTAGAATGAAGAATGTAGAATAAAATGAGTTTCGTATGGCCTGGACATAGTTGTACTTAGGACAAAACATTAACCCACAAACTGTTGACCCCCTGCCCCACAACTGTAAGTTCCACCCATGTTTCATATTGATTAAATTAAAGCCTACCTCATTAACCGGCAAAGACAGAAATGCTATTTACTAAGACAATTCCCACCGGTGGGTTCGTATCTGGGTAATATTTTGATGACAGAGAGCGTTCCTTATTTGATTTAGCCACCCACTTTCGCACCGGTCGTTCATAAAAATGTAACACAATAAAACTCAAATTTATTCTTACAGCGGTTTCGTTTCGCTAAATATTTCGTGCAGTGTATAGTTTGAATACTCTTCCGTATAGGTTTTAGACGTTCTAATTTGTCCCAAAGATTGGATCTTGGATCCAGCCAAGACCTGCAAAGCACTTCGTTGTCTTGTTGCGTCCAATTCCTTCCACGGGGTTAACATTTTTGCGATGCACTCATATTTTTACAACATATCACAATAAACGCGAAATTAGCAAATCAAACTTTAAATACTAAATGGAAACACTCAACACTTCAACGTTTCAACTTGTTTTGCTTATTTTTCTTCAAATAGCAACGCTCGGCTCAGTTGGGTCGAGTTGTCAAATTTACGAACCGGCTGCTCACCGGGCGAGCAAATTGTCATTTTCCAACCCGACTACCAACCACCGATGCGGGGTCTTGTTGTCAAACAAGGTAATAATTTACAGATAGTACCGTATTGGTGCGGTTGGTCTAAGTGCTGTATACTAGCGTTGAATAGCAAGGGTCACGGAAGTGCAGTTTGAAGCAAAATTAATAAGAAGAGACGGTTCACAGGAATAATAAAAACATTTCAATATAACCATATGTGTAATGATGTTTATAACGATATATGTGATGATGTGTATAAACTAAACGATTCCATTATTACTATACAACATCGCGGTCCTACGTGAACATTGCGGTTCCATCCTTGATATAACCCACCTTTTATTTTTTTTTATCTTATCATACATTCTGATTACATGGATTTAAAAATTATAAAATTTTCTGTAACATTCAATATGGATTCTCAATTGAAGGTCAGATTCCTCAAGTAAGACTAAAGCATCATTTTTTGTACTAAAAAAAATAAAATTATTATTATTAAATTTTTATTACCACCAATTGTGTAACCGCGGTAGCTTGCACAAATATTTTGAACTATACGAAATTTATTTTTTAATTAAATTTATGATTCCGAATAAATTAACATTTTATATTTTTTAAATTTAGAGCTACGTTTCTATTTCTTATACCGGGTGTAATTTCAAAATGTTGAAAACTTAGAACGTGACGCTAGATGGAAAGGTTTTTGAATGCTAATAATTCTCGTTCGACTGAACAGAATAACTTCATTCATACACCAATTGATCAGAAAAACTTACAATTTGTTTGCATTTTTATTTGTATTAAATGCTTTCAGTAAAAATTGATTATTATTTTTTACCTAAACACACCGCAGAAGACGGTGGCTACGTGTTGTTTTTTTTTTTAAATATATCCGTTTGAATTTTTTTACCCAATTTATTTCTCCTTCTTCACATTCTTTGTGATTTACTGTGAAGAACCTTTATTTTATCTTAGGGTAACGGGATGTAATGTTAGCCTAGCTCCTTCATTAGGCCTATGCAACAAATATGTCATAAATCCAGCGAAAATCGGCAAAAGTAGTACCCCCTGGTAAAAATACTTGATTGATATTTTCGATTTACCTTACTTTTAAGCCAACATAGCTTCTTTGGTAAAGCTTAACAAATTGTCTTCATGATCTTCAAATGACCTCAATTTGGTTAAATAGCTCCAATATGCTTAGAAATACATCCTTGATATACAGAAATTAGTCACACGTTATAAATTAACTATTCACATAAAAATCTGAAGTTTGAAAAAGTAGTTGGATTTAAATATTTGTTGGTGAAATATGGAGCGAAGTATATCTAATAAAGCTTTAAAAGATGTGCCTAAAGAGATAACAAAAATATACTTGACGACGATTCTTTTGAACAAGAATATAACTCAATATGGTGCATAAAGACCAACATTACATCCATACTCGTTGAATGTTTTTGACTTAATAAAATTAGTTGCTTAACTTTCCATGGTTCAGAACAGCAAACGTTTTACTAAGCATGTCTGTTTGTTGCGTGAATGTTTGCATACATGTTTGTTGCGTGAAAGTAATAAAATACCAGTGATGCTAGTTTCACTGAAACCGAAGTGAAGTCGAAACTGATAAACGCAAATATAAAACTTTTTTTCATAATTTTCATAATTTAAAAATAAATAAAACAAAGGAGAAGGAAAAAAAAAATAAATAAATAAACAAATAAAAAAAAAAAATTAAAAAAAAATTTAGGATGAGTTTGCTTTTATCTAAATCGAGGGTAATCGGCAAAAATGGTAAAGAGTGGAATAATCATTAGAAATTATCCACAACTCAAAATTTGGACAGGCAGGCGTGCCGCAAGCCAAAAGAGGAAGGGAAAATAAAAGGGGGGGGAACGGGGGGTGCTTTTGGGGTGGGCCCGGTGGTTTTGGGGGGAATGGGTGGGGTAGTACGGATATCGACAGTCGAGGGGAGTGCTTATTGGAATATCTCTCATCAAATAATATAGACATATGCAATAAGGGAAACGTACCTACCTTTTTAAATGCTATTAGACAAGAAGTCTTAGATCTAACATTGTGCAATAGTGCAATTTATGAAAGAATTGCAAATTGGGAAGTTTCTGAAGAAACGTCATTGTCAGATCATAGACACATTATGTTTGAATGGGGGGGTAGTGAGGGAAATGGGTCAACTCCTCGTCTCGGAAATCCTGGGAAAGCACGGGAATAAAAATGTACAGTGTTTGAATTCGGAGTTATTTACAGAAGGTGGAAAGATCGATTCTGTTCAGAAATTGGAATCGTTTTCCCAAAAGGTAAATGATAAGATCTTAAATTCTTTCACCACTAGTTGTCCTATCAAAAAATCGTCCTCTAACAGGGATGTTCCATGGTGGAACTCTAAATTGGAACGTCTGCGTAAAACGTCTCGTAGATTGTTTAATAAAGCGAAAAGAACCTCAGATTGGACCCCCTATAGGAGTGCACTTACTGAGTACAATAGAGAAATAAGAAAATCCAAACGAAGATCCTGGGTTCTAACGTGTGAAAACATAAGCAATAGTCCGGAAGTCGCAAGACTTCAGAGGGCTCTTGCAAAGGATCACACGATTGAACTTGGGCATCTGAAAAATGAGGATGGAGTTTTTACAAAAACTCCTAGTGAAACGTTAAAGTTGATTATGGAAACACATTTTCCTGGATCAGTTTTGTGTGTAGATCCAATCAGAGATGGATCACTTGAAGATGGAAGAAGTTCTACAAGGGCATCTCAAATGTCTGTTAGAACAAAAATCGCCGCAAATGATTTGGCTGATAAAATCTTTAAGAAAGCCAGGGTAGAAAATGCGTTGAGATCTTTTCAGCCTTACAAATCTGCAGGAATGGACGGGATATTTCCAGCATTACTTCAAAACGGCGAAGCAGTGTTGATCTCGCCATTAATTGAGATTTTTAAGGCAAGTTTAAGACTCAACCATATTCCAACTTCATGGACACAAGTAAAAGTTATCTTCATACCTAAAGTAGGAAAGCGAGACAAGGCGCATCCTAAATCATACAGACCCATTAGTCTTTCATCAGTCCTATTAAAGACTATGGAAAAAGTGTTGAATGATTATATCAATTCAAATTACATGAACAAGCATCCACTATCTGAGTTCCAGTTTGCTTACCAGTCTGGTAAGTCAACAGTTACGGCACTGCATAGTGTGGTTTCAAAGGTAGAAAAAGCTCTATCGGTAAAAGAAATAGCACTTTGTTCTTTCTTAGATATTGAAGGAGCTTTCGACAACGCTTCCTATTCGTCTATGGCTCGTGCCATGAAGAAAAGGAACTTTGACATGAACATAATTAACTGGGTTCATACCATGCTAGCAAAAAGAGAAATCACTTCAGAGCTGGGAAGTACGTCTATTACAGTACGGGCAACAAAAGGTTGTCCCCAAGGAGGAGTCCTCTCACCACTAATGTGGTCCTTAGTTGTAGACGATCTTCTAAGAAGCTTAGAGGAAAAAGGTTTCGAGGTTGTAGGTTTTGCAGACGATATAGTCATTATAGTGAGGGGAAAATTTGACAACATCATTTCAGAAAGAATGCAATGGGCCCTAAAATTTACCCAGTCTTGGTGTATCAAGGAGGGCCTTAGCATAAATCCATCAAAAGTAGTAATTGTACCTTTCACTAGGAAAAGGAAGTTTAGTCTAAAAGCGTTTCAGCTAGGAGGATTAAAGATTCATCTTAGTGAACAGGTTAAATACTTAGGAGTGATACTGGATGCCAAACTGAACTGGAATGCTCATCTTGAGTGTGTGATCGGTAAGGCAACCAGTGCTTTCTGGATATGCTCAAAAACATTTGGCAGAAAATGGGGTCTAAGACCAAAAATGATAATGTGGATTTATACATCCATAATACGTCCAAAAGTAACGTATGCTTCTCTTGTGTGGTGGCCAAAAACAAAAGAGGCTACTGCACAGAAAAAGCTTACAAAACTTCAACGGCTAGTATCCATTGCTATAACGGGAGCGATGCGCAGCACTCCATCAAATGCGTTGAATGCAATTCTAAATCTGCTGCCTTTGCACGAATACGTGCAACTAGAAGCGGAAAAGAGTATGCTTAGACTTAAACGGCTGAAAACTTTCCTGTCTGGTGACTTAGTCGGTCACCTGAGCATTTCACAAAGCTTTCAAAATGGGCCAGTGATGTATATGAATGGAGACTGGATGAAACCTGTGGAAAACCATGACATCCCTTACAACATATGTGAAACGTCACGTATAGATTGGGAAGTCGGAGGTCCCACTGTTCGCCATGGCTCCATAAAATTCTTCACAGATGGCTCAAAAATTGGAACAAAAACGGGAGCAGGAATCTTCGGCCCTGGGGTAGAAATCTCAGTGGCGATGGGAAACTATCCAACGGTTTTCCAAGCGGAGATCTTTGCTATAATAAAATGTGTTAACGTTTGTCTGAAGAGGAAATATAGATATGCAAATATTTGTATTTTTACAGACAGCCAAGCGGCACTCAAAGCGTTAAGTAATTATAAATGCACATCCAAACTTGTCTGGGAATGCATTCTTTCATTGCGAAAGGTGTGCCAAGAGAACTCGGTAAATTTATTCTGGGTTCCGGGACACTGTGGCATTGAAGGCAATGAAAGGGCAGACGAGCTTGCTAAACAAGGTTCAAATGCACAGTTTATTGGCCCAGAACCATTCTGCGGTATATCATACTGTGCCATAAAAATGGAATTAAAATCTTGGGAAGTGCAAAGGGTGATGACCAATTGGTTGGTCACCACAAAGTGTGTTCAAGCGAAAAGGTTTATAATTCCAAATGTTACAATCAGTAAAAAGCTTCTGGAGCTCAATAAGAGAGTTCTTTGTACCTATACTGGCCTAATAACCGGACATTGCCCGAGTAGATATCATTTGAAAAACATTGGCCAGGTTCAGAATGATATCTGTCGTTTCTGTAACATGGAACGTGAAACCTCGGAACATCTGCTTTGCAGTTGTGATGCTTTGTACAAGAGCAGACTTAAATTTCTGTACAGTGGCTATATGCAACCTAAAGAAATTTGGACTGCAAATCCTGGAAAGGTGGTGGGTTTTATAAACTCAATTTTGCCTGACTGGGAGACGCGTCTTGGGCTGGTCACTTGACAAATGGTGATCTAGCTTTAAGATGCGAATTAGAATAGTAAACAGGGGTATACCACAAAAGTTCAACTCAGTGGACGCAGTGGTTCTACGCCCCAACAAAAAAAAAAAAAAAAAAGCGAGATATTAAAATACGGTGGTGAAGCACTGGCCAGAGCGCTGCACTGGGTAATTACCAAGATTTGGGAGGAGGAATGTTTACCGGAGGATTGGATGGAAGGAATAGTGTGTCCCATCTATAAAAAGGGCGACAAGCTGGATTGCTGCAATTATCGTGCGATCACGCTACTGAGCGCCGCCTAAAAGTTGCTCTCTTAAATGTTATGCCACCGCCTGTCACCAATTGCAAAGGAGTTCGTGGGGCAATACCAAGCGGGATTCGTGGGTGCCCGCGCTACTACGGACGAGATTTTCGCGATTCGGCAAGACCTGCAGAAATGTCGCGAATACAACGTGCCCACACATCATCTTTTCATCGACTTCAAATCAGCGTATGATACAATCGATCGAGACCAGCTATGGCAAATCATGCACGAATATGGATTTCCGGAAAAACTGACGCGGTTGATCAAAGCAACGATGGATCGAGTGATGTGTGTCGTCCGAGTATCAGGGACGCTCTCGAGTCCCTTCGAATCTCGGAGAGGGTTACGGCAAGGTGATGGATGTTGTGTTTGTTGTTTAACATTGCATTGGAGGGTGTGATTCGAAGAGCTGGGATAGACACGAGTGGCACGATCTTCAGGAAGTCTGTCCAACTATTTGGCTTCGCCGACGACGTTGATATCGTAGCACGTAACTTTGAGACGATGGCGGAGACGTACATCAGACTTAAGGCTGAAGCTGGTAGGATTGAGCTTGTGATTAATGCGTTAAAAACAAAATACATGAAGGGAAGAGGCTCACGAGAAGACAATGTAAGCCTCCTAGCACAAGTTCAGATCGACGGTGATGAAATCGAGGTAGTAGACGAATTCGTGTATCTGGGCTCATTGGTGTCCACCGATAACGACACCAGCAGCGAAATACAAATGCGCATCATGGCTGGCAATCGTGCCTACTTTGGAATACGAAGGACGCTAAGATCGAACAAAGTTCGCCGAACCACAAGGTTGACCATCTACAAGACATTTATTAGACCGGTAGTTCTCTACGGCCACGGAACATGGGCATTGCAAGTGGAGGACCAACGTGCCCTTGGAGTCTTTGAACGGAAGGTGCTGCGTACGATCTACGGTGGAGTGCAGATGGAAGACGGAACGTGCAGGAGGCGAATGAACCACGAATTGCACCAGTTGCTGGGAGAACCTCCCATCATACACATCGCAAAAATCGGTCGACTACCATGGGCTGGGCATGTCGTAAGAATGTCGGACGACAGCCCTGTGAAAATTGTTGTCGAAAACGAACCGACAGGTACAAGAAGAAAATGCGCGCAACGAGCAAGGTGGATCGATCAAGTAGAAGGCGACCTGCGGGCCCTCTGCAGACAGCGAGGCTGGCGAGGTACAGCCATGGACTGATTACAATGGAAACAACTTCTGTGTACAGCAGAGGCCACACCGGCAATAGTCTGATTGGTAAGGTAGGTAATGTATTGAAGATAAGAGAATTGACTCATTTCTAATACAATCGTGAGCCATTGTCTACATTTAATATGTGATATTTCCTTAAAGTGGCCCACTTATCTTCCATTAGGGTGATCCTTTTTGTCGTAAATTGAAAGAAAATCTAAACAAATCAGAATTTGAATGGCATTTTGAAAATCATCGTATTTTAACACCTCTTTTCATCATCGTAGGCCATTGTCTACATTGTATTTGCTTAATTTATTTGTTTAATTTGGGTGGCTCAATTATTTTCCTTAGGGTGGTCCTTTAGGACGAAGCTTTAAAAAAAATCTTTATTGAATTTAAATGTATTCCAAAGTATTTTTGTTTTCTTCTCTATCATCCTAATCCATTCACAGATACAAATTCTGAATTTAACACGTCATTTAAAAACATCGAATTTTAATTTTGGACCTCTACTGATACAGCGATATTATTATTAATATTATTTGATTAAAGAGGTTTAAAATTTTAAGTAAATTATTCGTCTCTAGCAATAGCGATATTTTTTGCAAGCTTTTATGCAACATTAAAGCTTTAAGTTGTTGTATTTCAAATGTCTTTATATTTAAACTTACACCATACCTTTATATACATTACCTTGATCATCATGCTAGCCCCATCTGCACTAGTATAACAGATGGCTCATCATCCTCCACTTCTTCTCAATCTCGTGAACTGATTGAACCTAACCTAAGCTATTGTACCGTTATCCACCTATCATGACTTCTGCAAATGCAGATTACGACAGCATTCTCGATGTGCTTAGCAGTAAAGGGTGTATTCGATAAAAATGGCACACAGAAAATCTTCTGTAACTTTTGAATCGTATGAGTAAAAAACCTAGAAATTTGAGTAGATCATATCCATAGCGTATTATTTACATCTGCCAAGTTTCATAGTTATACATTCAGTAGTTCCAGTCATGTCGTCGAAACAAGAAATTGTCCGTGAGAAAATTTTGTGCACTCACAATCAAAATCCAGGGGCGTCCCACCGGTGGATTGCTAAAAGGCTTGGAATTGCAAATACAACTGTGTCTCGTGTAATAAGAACCTTCAAGGAGCATCTGAGTGTCCAAAGGAAGGAAGGGAGTGGTCGTAAAAGTGGTCCAATGGACAGTAAAATGGCCAGGAAAGTCGTACAACAATTCAAGAACCGTCCAAACATGTCAATTCGAGATGTCGCTAAAAAGTCTAAGGTGTCAGTCGGTTTTGTGCAGAAAACCATGAAACGTGCTGGGTTACATGTTTACAAAGTGCAAAAAGCCCCAAACCGGAATGAAAAACAAAACATCACTGCGAAAACCCGCGCCCGGAAACTTTACGCGAAGCTGCTCACCAAATCCGGTTGCATCGTGATGGATGACGAAACATACGTCAAGGCCGACTTCCATATACTTCCTGGGCAAGAATATTTCGTTGCCAAGTCGAAGTTCGATGTTCCGGAGGATGTTCGAAAGAAGAAACTATCGAAATGTGCAAAAAAGTTTCTAATCTGGCAGGCGATTTGCGGATGTGGTGAAATAAGTGCTCCCTTCATCACTTCCGGAACAATAAACGGTGCGATTTACAAGGAAGAGTGCCTTAAGAAGCGTCTCTTGCCATTCATTAAGAAGCACAAAGGATCAACTCTGTTTTGGCCTGATCTAGCATCCTGCCACTACGCTCGAAACGTATTGGAGTGGTACCGAGCCAACGGAGTCAATTTTGTGCCAAAGGATATGAACCCACCAAATTCACCGGAACTTCGTCCAATTGAAAAATTCTGGGCAATTATGAAAACGAAACTTCGCAAACATCCCAAAACTATAAAAACAGAGCTAGAATTGAAGAAAATTTGGGTAAAAACAACAAAAACACTGGGAAAATCGGTTGTACAAAATTTGATGGGTGGAGTGAAAAGGAAGATGCGGGCATTCGGGATGGGAGACGAAATTGAATAAAACAAATGTTGTAAATCAAAACTCATTAGTAGTTCTTCATTTCCTGAAAAGTTCAAGAAAATCCGATAATCAGTTTAATTTTGATGAGTATATATGTGTGTGCCATTTTTATCGAATACACCCTTTATTAACTGGAATGAAACCCTCGACATGAACGACGTCGATAATGCCACTACCACGTTCTCTAACATCTTGAACTACTTGATCGACAGACACGTTCCAAAGAAAGTCTCTCTACCCTCGAAAAAAGTACCATGGCAGACAGATGCCCTGCACAGGCTGAAATCAAAAAAGATGGCGGCTTTACGTAGGTTTTCCAAACACCAGTCGATAGCATTACGGAACCATTACGTGACGCTCAACCATCGATATAAGCAGTTGGCTCGAAGCTGCTTCTTGGCACATCAACGTAAGCTGCAAAGCAAACTGAAACATAATCCTAAGGGGTTCTGGCGACACATCAATGAGCAAGGAGAACGGTTTACCTTCATCCATCTCTCGTACCGGGGTTATCGCTGAGTCCATTATCGACATCTGTAGCATGTGAAGCATCTGTAACGATGCCCTCCAGCCACAGCAAATCGAAGTTGCTTCCAATACCGTCCCTTGGTCTGACCGTTATTTAAACGCAATCCCTATCGACGATGCAGATATCGTTGCTGCTGCAAACAAGTTAAACGGTATAATACGGTAATACATTGCATTGCTTCGCTGACTGCACCATTATGCCACATCTATCGGTCATCATTGACGACCGGTAAGTTTCCAACACTATGGAACACTATGTTTCCCGTGCACAAAAAGGGAGCTAGGAGAAATGCTGATAACAATCGCGGAATTTCGAGCTTGTGCGCAGCCTCTAAGGTGTTTAACTGATAGTTTTGGAACCCATATTTTTCCACGTGAATCAATATATCAGCGACGATCAACATGGATTCATGCTGAAGCGTTCAACGACCACAAACTTCATTTGACTAATGTCGATTTTCATAACATCTTCTTCACCGTCAACACCATAGAGAACACCGCTGACTTCACCTTTTATCTGAGCCTTCTTACCATCGGCCGCCAGTAATTCCTTCAGCGCCGTGAAGAACGAACGATCGTTCGTCATATGCGCACTGGAACCGCTGCACAGTGGGCAAAAATGGATCCAAAATTACATTAATTTAGACGGCGCAGGGTAGGAGTCCTGAAAAATAGCTCATCTTATGGGAAAAAATGCGGGGAATCGAATGGTGTTAGTTTCATTAAGGGCTGAACACAGTAAGTGTCCCATTTTGCCCATTTCTCCCCTCATTTTGGATGTAAACTAGAATTATTACCCAAAAACTAAACTTGGTGCTACTATATTGAACTCAAATGTACTGTAAATTTGCAGAAAAAGCTGAAGAACTAAGTGGAACCAAGTTTACTTTGATCGGATCCCAGTAAGTGGTCTATTTTACCCGATTTCTCCTCATACATGCATAAACACATATACCATGCAGTTCTGAAGTTCCACGCTGGTAATATTACTCTCACTTACATAGTACTTATGTAAAAACGTCCGGAAAATCGAATGGCGATGGTTTCGTTTAGGGTTGACCTCCATTTTACCCGATTCTCATCACATACTTGAAAAATCTCAAATGCCATGCGGTTCTGAATCTCGGCGCAAGTAACACTAGTCGGCAGTGTTTCACTCCCTTCAAGTATATATGTTGAATTTTATAGATTTCGCCACGCTGAATCCAAAAATGGGCTCAGAAATGCTGTAACACGTCCAGTTTTTGAGAAAAATGTGATTAAAACTCACAAAAACACGTATTTCCGTAGTAATATGATCTACCTCATCAACAACCAGAATATTGGCTCTGCCCTTAACAAGTTGGACTTGGATTTTATGGAATGGACCTCCCTGAATCCATTCGTGAACACAAATTTTTCGTTACGCGTAAGATTGATGAAATAAACCGGGTTTTCATTCACAAAATTACGAATTTTCATGAAAATCAAGATTTCCTATTTTGAAAACATGAATTTTCGTTCCGCCCTTTGAATGTTGGGTTTGGATTTTATGAAATAAACCTCCCTGAATCCATTCGTTATCACAGATTTTTCGTAACACGTGAGATTGATGAAATAAACCAGGATTTCATTCACAAAATTACGAATTTTCATAAAAATCAGGATTTTCTATTTTGAAAACATGAATTTCAGCTCCGCCCTTTGAATGCTGGGCTTGGATTTTATGAAATGGACCTCCCTGAGTCCATTCGTGAACACAGATTTTTCGTAACACGTAAGATTGATGAAATAAACCGGGTTTTCATTCACAAAATTACGAATTTTCATAAAAATCAAGATTTTCAATTTTGAAAACATGAATTTCAGCTCCGCCCTTTGAATGCTGGGCTTGGATTTTATGAAATGGACCTCCCTGAATCCATTCGTGAAAACAGATTTTTCGTAACATGTAAGATTGATGAAATAAACCGGGTTTTCATTCACAAAATTACAAATTTTCATGAAAATCAAGATTTCCTATTTTGAAAACATGAATTTTCGTTCCGCCCTTTGAATGTTGGGTTCTATGAAATGAACCTCTCTGAGTCCATTCGTGTTGAATTAAATGAGTTTTCATTCATAAAATTGCGAATTTTCATGAAAATCAAGATTTCCTATCAGTCAGTCAGTCAGTCAGTCAGTCAGGCAGTCAGTCATTTTGTTGAAATTGTCTCTATATTTTTCAACTTAAATTCACTTTGTTTTCTTTTTCCTTTTATAGTTCTCCAAAGGTGTTTGCCTCTGTAGCATCCAGCAGTAGTCCGCTAGCATCGCTGGGCTCCATTTGCCAGCAAAGTTCTTTTAAGTCTGTGCGATATCTTGATGAAATCGTTCTCCAAGTTCATCTGAGACGGCTCCCATATTCTCTGGGAAGAAGTCCAGATGAGAATACAAAAAGTGCAATTTAAGTGACATATTACATCCCAGTGCAGCATACGAATCAACCAGCTCTTGAACGATGTGTACATAATCCGGAGACTTTTCATTTCCCAAGAAGTGACCACAAACCTTTTGGAACGCATTCCATGCTCGTTACTCTGTCGCGTTAAGAGTTTGCTGAAAATTGTCGTCTTTAAGGAGTTTCCTAATTTGAGGGCCAACAAATACTCCTTCTTTCACCTTGGCTTCGCTCAATCTCGGAAACTTTTTCCTCAAAAAACAATATGGTTCTCCTTGAATATCCAGCTTTTTGACAAAATTTTTGATCAACCCAAGCTTAATATGTAGCGGAGGTAGTAAAATTTTGTCCCTGTTGACAAGAGGCAGATTTGGCACAATTTTCTTCCCAGGTACCATCTCGGTACGTGCTGGCCAATGCTGCTGATGGTAATGTTTATCCCCGCACGACTGTCCCATTCGCAGAGGAAACAACAATGCTTTGTGTAGCCTCCTTGAAGCCCAGTGAGCAATGCCACTACCTTAAGGTCTGCACAGAGATTCCACTGGTGTTCCGAATATTTGATCTTTTCCAAAAGTGTTTTTATGTTCTCATAAGTTTCCTTCATGTGAGCTGCCAATGCAACTGGCACTGAAGAATACTTATATCGATTGTGCAGTAACACTGCCTTCAAGCTTTTGCTTGAAGCGTCGATGAAGAGCCTCCAGTCAGTTGCGTGATACTCTAACTGTAGCTCTTCCATTAAACCTTCGATGTTGTTGCAAAAGACAAGATCACCGTCCATCGAAAAATATTTAATGTTATCTGAATGTCTCTTCCTATAAGATGACACCTTTACATCTTTTTCCAGGACATTCCACTGCTTTAGCCTTGAAGCTAGCAGCTGCGCTTTGGTCTTGGGTATCTCCAAATCTCGAATCAAATCGTTCAGCTCCTCTTGGGTTATAACACGCGTTTCC
The DNA here is from genome assembly GCA_024533555.2 of Aedes koreicus. Classification (NCBI taxonomy): domain Eukaryota; kingdom Metazoa; phylum Arthropoda; class Insecta; order Diptera; family Culicidae; genus Aedes; species Aedes koreicus. The sequence goes on from JAHHFK020004657.1 coordinate 340,868, forward strand.
TCAGACTCCGAAGGTAAAAAATCTGGATCATCCTGAAAGCTTTTCTCAGATTCGCCTGGTTCCGAATCCAACTCATCAGCACGTCCAGCAATATTTGGAGATATTGGAACTGGCATTGCTTCGGAGTGCAATGTTGGCCTTGATGGGTATTAGATTTTATGCTTCAAAGCTTTGGAAAATCCATGAATTTTTGTCAAACAAAAGTAACAATCGCTCATGTGATTGGTTGGATTAGTCCACACCATAGGTTTGGCAAAAGGTAAGCCTTTGTGCGTACCTTTCATCCAACCAAGCAATGTTCGGTAGCATGAGCAACAGGAGTATGTTGGAACCCATGGAAACTCACGATTTGGAAGCTCCTTGTCAAAATACAGCTGATATGCTGTCTCCAACAAAGGTGTAAACCCCTTTCTCTGTTCCTTCAATATCACGTCTCCACAAATGCAACAAAATTTTTGCGGATCGTTCAGACAAATTCGCGACATTTTTACAAAAATAAAAAAAACGCGTCCGTAACACTCAAATAGCTAGCTTTGAATGAATAAAAAATGATTGTGCATGGCTGAAGAGAGTCAACATGAGCATTAATTGACGCCAAAGCAAGACAGCAATAATGACACAAATTTTGTGCCGCAAATACGCCAATAGACCTTTTCGACATTTAATCGTCTTTCTTTGTCTAACATGCGGGGATTAATGCACGGTTTGGTTTCCCACAACTTCGTTGACTTCTCACTCGCACTGCTTCGATTCAAATCTTGCAGTAGTGTGCGCAAATTAAACGTCAAAAAGCTCTATAAAATGCCGCATTAAGCTACGTGCTTGAGGATTCTTGCTTTCTTTTTTAACATATCTTTTCCTTATTCTCTCGAGCAATAGTGACTAACACAGAGTCTTTTGTCTCTGTCTATTCTTTTGTTTTTTGAGTGTTTGCGTGTTTTAATGCTGTCTTGCTCACTCCTATCCTAACTTAAAAATACGGCACTGCTGAATAGAGTATTTAATGAGGCGTGTGCAGGCTCTACGTCTCTACGACTAAGGGACTACGTTTCAGTAAGAAAAGATGGTAAGCGATAGCATGTGCAAAAAAGACTTTTGAAGAGTTCACTTCGTGAGGCTTATAATGGCTTCAAAGAGATTAGTGAGACCAATATTGGCTTAGGTTCGTTGGCAGCTTTAAAGCCAAAGCAATGTAAATTACTTGGCAGCTCAGGTTCTTATAATATTTGAGTCTCTACCATTCACGAGAATATTGAATTGATGCTACATAGTCTAAAATAATATACTTTCCAAAATTATACAAAATTTTACTTCGAACAACTATTATGCAACTCATCGTTAAGACCGAAATATTGTTATCTCCGTAAATGTGAAAATTGTCCAAGCCGGTTAGCTTTTGAAAATAACGTTTTCAAGGAACTGGAGGAATGTAATGCATTTGAAATATCTTTCGAACAGTGGATTTCAACAGACTGATGTAAACTAGAGACCCTCTTACAACCAGTTGATGAATTTGTATCATATATTACCGAAAAGTTAGAAAAAATTGTAACCCATGATTATATCAAAACCGAACAATCCTCGTTTTTGAGACACACGAAAAATAATTTAAGCAATGGCGGAGTTGTGATAGTGTGTGATTCTTCCGAAAATTTTACATTTGTTCTTCAAGATGCCGTTCAAAGTAGTTATTGGAATAATATCCAAAATTCATCCCTTCGTTATTTACTCTGTCGAACCAGGAGCGCTTAAGAATGGCAAACGTACTTTTGCATATGGAAAGTAATAAACGATCCATAAAAAATTGAAAATAGTGTCATGAAAAACGCATTCTTGGCCCATAAGACCCTGGAGAATATTCATAAACAAATTGAAATGATTCATTTTTTTTTATGAATTCATTTATTTGTACAGGCTCAATCGAATCAACTTTACAGAGCCAAGTTTTCATGATTATATACATCAGTTATCTTAGAACTAAGGTTAAGGGGGTGGAACCGATTACTCGCAGCTGTCTCGAGGTTAATAGGAATTACAATTTTATGGATGGGAAAATTGTGGAGGAAATTTTAAACAGAGCATGAGGAACAATAGTTTTCTTAAATCTAGAATTTCAAATTACAATTTTTTAATTGAACGTTTTCAATTTAAAAAAAATCACTCACTCACACACACAACAACACTCACACACACAACCACAATCACACACCGATGCACACAATCCTCAAAATTTTAACCTAAACAAGTAAGTTAATCAAACTACAATCTAAGGCTAATGTTAGTCAAAAACACATAAATGAGTTTCATAAACTCCAGATCGCGTGCAGCCAAAATGTCTCGAATCGGTACATTGGGTTGTCTACCTCGAGCCCGAAGGGAATCATAAAGCTCAGATCTGACTCCACGATGCTCAGCACAGAACCAAATAACGTGATCTGCGTCCTGGTAACCTTGTCCGCATTCACAGAGATTGATGTCTCCCAGCCCAACACGGAACAAATGAGCATTTAAAGAATAATGATTGGACATGAGGCGAGACATCACACGAATGAAGTCTCGACCCACATCCAATCCCCTGAACCAACATTTCTTAGACACCTTAGGAGTGATAGAATGTAGCCATCGCCCCAAATCTCCTTTACTACATTTATACTGCCAGCTATCGAGTGATAAATTATAGAAAAATTCGTTGAAGGCGATTTGCTATCGAGTGAAAAAATATAGAACAATTCGTTGAAGGCGATTTGTCGGTCATAAATATCGCCTTCCATAGCGCCCACCCTTGCAAGCGAGTCCGCTTTCTCATGTCAGGAATCGATCATGTCAGGAATCGAACAATGAGAAGGGACCCACACAAAGGTGATAATAAAAGAACGTGAAGATAAAGCACTTAGAAGACCTCGTATTTTCATAAGAAAATAAGAGGTGTGCTTTACCGGCCTCAAGGAGCGAATAGCCTCTATAGAACTAAGACTATCCGTGAAAATGAAGTATTGATCCGGTGTAAAAGAGGCAACAGTTTCTAAAGAAAAATGAATTGCTGCCAGCTCCGCGACAAAAACAGAACAAGGTGCTTGAAGTTTACGAGCGACGCTTTAATTTTGATTGTATACACCAAAGCCAGCGGAGTCCTCTATCAAAGACCCGTCAGTGAAAAACGTTTTGGTGGAATCAACTAGGCCAAACTTTGCAGCAAATATCACCGGAGCAATCATAGGACGATGATGCTCTGGGATTACACGAAGCTCCTGTTTCATAGATAAATCAAAATGAACCAAATTTCCGAAGTCGGAGAAGCAAACACGATTGGGAATATTCAGCGAAGGGCTGACATCCTGTGTTATGTACAAATGGTACAAAGTCATGAAGCGGGTTTGAGGATTCAACTCAAGGAGCTTCTCAAAATTTTCGTGCTTTACCAGCCTCAAGGAGCGAATAGCCTCTATAGAACTAAGACAATCCGTGAAAATGAAGTATTGATCCGGTGTAAAAGAGGCAACAGTTTCTAAAGAAAAATGAATTGCTGCCAGTTCCGCGACAAAAACAGAACAAGGTGCTTGAAGTTTACGAGCGACGCTTTAATTTTGATTGTATACACCAAAGCCAGCGGAGTCCTCTATCAAAAACCCGTCAGTGAAAAACGTTTTGGTGGAATCAACTAGGCCAAACTTTGCAGCAAATATCACCGGAGCAATCATAGGACGATGATGCTCTGGGATTCCACGAAGCTCCTGTTTCATAGATAAATCAAAATGAACCAAATTTCCGAAGTCGGAGAAGCAAACACGATTGGGAATATTCAGCGAAGGGCTGACATCCTGTGTTATGTACAAATGGTACAAAGTCATGAAGCGGGTTTAAGGATTCAACTCAAGGAGCTTCTCAATATTTTCGATCACCTGGGGGTTCATAACTTCACACCTGGTGAGGAGCCGGAGAGATAATTCTGAAAACCGATCCGAGAGTGGCAACATGCCAGCCAGCACTTTAAGACTTACGGAGACACCGATACTGAATACGTTCCAGTTTGATGATGTGCGACCGAGCCGCTGACTGAAAACAAAAACTTCCGTATTCTATAATCGACAAAATCGTTGTCCGGTACAACGTAAGAAGATCTTGCGGATGCGCTCCCCACCAGGTCCCAGTTGTTGTGCAGAGAAAGTTGATCCTTTGCTGTCATTTTCGCTTCAGATACTCAATGTGGGATCTCCAGGTGCACTTTGAATCGAACCAGACCCCAAGATATTTAAATGACATAGAATGAGTTATCGGTGTACCCAAAATTTGAAGCTTCGGTTGTGCAGGGTTATGCTTCTTAGAAAAAAACTACCAACTCAGTTTTCTACGTAGAGAATTCGATACCTAGCTCGACAGCCCAAGTAGATAAATTGTCTAAGGTATCCTGTGAGGGTCCTTGCAGATCGACTCTATTGGGTCCCGTGACAGACACTACACCGTCATCTTCAAGTTGTCTCAACGTACAGTTGTCACTCAGACAACCGTCAATGTCTTTGACATAAAAATTATACAAAAGGGGGCTTAAACATGATCCCTGGGGGAGATCCATGTAGCTAAATCGAAAAGCTGTAGGTTTCCATTAGAGAAGCTCATATGTTTCTCTGTCAGCAAATTGTACAAAAAAATATTCATTAATGGTAAAAAACCACAAGCGTGGAGTTTATCTAAGAGAACTTAAACAGATACTGAATCAAAATCCCCCTTGATATCCAAGAAAACAGAAGCCATTTGCTCTTTTTTAGCGAAAGCTAGCTGAATCTCTGTGGAAAGCAACGCGAGGCAGTCGTTCGTTCCCTTACCCTTACGGAAACCATATTGAGTATCTGAAAGCAGGTTATTCGTCTCAACCCATTTGTCCGGACGGAAAAGGATCATTTTCTCCAACAACTTTCGAATACAAGATAACAAAGCGATGGGTCGATAGGAGTTGTGGTCGGACGCGGGTTTACCAGGTTTTTGAATGGCAATAACTCTCACCCGCCTCCAGTCATCCGGTACAATGTTGAGAGCCAGAAACTGATTAAACAAGTGCAACATGCGCCTCTTAGCGACGTCTGGAAGGTTCTTAAGCAAGTTGAACTTGATTCTATCAGCCCCTGGAGCCGTATTGCCACATGAAAGGAGTGCGAGAGAGAGTTCTACCATTGAAAAAGGTTGGCTGATCTCATCTATCGAATTCGTGGTTTCACGAGGAAACATTTGTGCTGGCGCAGAATCTGGACAAACTTTTCGCGCGGACTTGAGGATCCATTGGTCCGAATACTCCTCGTTCTCGTTGTTCGTAATTCTGTTACGCAATCTTCGCGCCGTATTCCAAAGGGTGTTCATCGACGTTTCACGCGATAGCCCGTCCACGAATTGTCGCCAGTAACCACGTTTCTTGGCCTTGATGAGGCTCTTAAATTCGCGTTCGAGAGCCGTGTACCTTTCGAAGTGCTCAGGTGTTCCACGTCTACGAAAAACTTTGAACGCGTCGGACTTTTTGCGGTAAACCACGGTACATTGCTGATCCCACCATGGGGAAGGAGGTTTCCTGCGAAATAACGTTCCTGGAACTGGTCGAGTTTGAGCTTGAAGCGCGCTTTCCAAAATCAGGTTGGAGAGGAAGTTATATTCCTCCTGAGGTGGAAGCCCTTCTACCGTTGTTATGGCTTCATCTATTGCTGTCGTGAACCTTGTCCAATCGATACTACGAGTTAGATCATACGTGACATTGATCGATTCCGGCGGAGTGAGCCCGGTGGCAACCGCAATTTTAATAGGCAAATGATCACTACCGTGGGGATCCTGGATCACATTCCACGTGCAGTCCAACGATAATGAATTCGAGCAAAGTGTGAGGTCTAACCTACTGCCAAGTGAGGATGGACCAGCCAAGCGTGTAATTTCTCCATTGTTGAGAACGGTCATATTTAAGTTGTCACAGGGGACAAAGAAGACCGGTTGTCATCGTACAGTTCTCCCCAGACTGTTAAAATCTCCCATGACCAATTGCGGAGCAGGAAGAACCGAACAAATATCTGAAAGTTGTTTCTGGTTTATTGTGGCTCTAGGAGGATTATAAACGAACGCAATGCAAAAGCTTTAATTTTTAATAACAGCCTGACATGCGACAATTTCAATACCTGGAATAGGAGGAAAATTCACTCTGTAGAAGGAGTAGCACTTTTTGATCCCCAAAAGTACTCCTCCTCCACGTGAATCCTCACGATCAAGCCGAATAATGTTGAAATCGTGAATCGGAAGATCGATATCGGGTGAAAGTCATGTTTCACAAAGAGCAAATTATCGAGTTATCGAAGGAAATGATAGCTACAAGGAGGGGCCACTTTAATGTTCAAAAAAGTTTTCACAGTGGGAAGCATTGCCATAACAATGCCGTTAAGAGGGTCAGACATTTCGAGGTACTTGAAAATACCTTCCAAAATATCATCAAATGAGAGCAGCCCAGTTGAAGAGGGGGCTTCTGTTCTTAAAATTGGGGCATCAGGGGTTTTGGATGTCCCCGAGAGATGGGAAATCCTGTGTGTAGTTGGCACTACGAAAACCAGGAGGATTCGGATTATCCTTCTTTACACTGCTCTTTGAATTGAGCATGTTGATTTGGGACTTCTGTTCAGCTACTTTCCCTGCTCGGATGCGTTTTCGCTTCCGTGATGCACCTTCCGGAAAACTGAAAGATGTCCCCTCCTCAACCAAGTCCGAATCAGACTCGTCATCTGACAAAGAAGCAAAAGGATTTGTATTGATATCGGGTGGCGAGGCTTTCTTAAGCATTTCTGCAAAAGATTGCCTTGAGCGTTGTTTCAGAGAACGTTCCAATTTTTCCCCGCGTTGTTTGTACGCTGAGCATGACGAGAGAGCATGGGGAGGAGTTCCCTTGCAGAAAACGCATTTTAGTGTGTTATCTGCACAGGGACCAGCCACAAGTTTCTCCCCGCAAGTTGAGCAGCGTGACTTATTGCCGCAATGGGAGGCTGTATGCCCCATCTGCGGGTGGTTTTGGCAGATCATTACCCGGGGTACAAATAACCGCACAGGTAGCCGAAGTTTGTCCAGATCTAAGTAGTGAGGAAGGGCAGAGCCAGAAAAGGTCACCCTAAACGAGTCTGTGGGGGTAACTTTTTTCTTACCCTCGCTGTGCGATATTTTAACAAGTTTTCTTACTTCCAGTATCTGAACGTGGGGGAGCAGAGGGTTCTTGAATCGGCCAACCGCCCGCTTCTCCAAAATTTCAGGGCACAGACTCGCCTCTGTGACCACTCCTACAATCTCCACATCACGAGCTGGAATATAAACTCTATATTCCAGTGTAAAATGCTGGGAGGAAGCAATCTCATTAGCCTGCTTCAGGTTAGAGATGACAACACGGAGTTTATTAAATTTTACTTTCGTGATCTCTGTCACGGTCATTCCGCATCGACCGCTGAAGAGCTTCGGTTCAGTATTTTTCGCACTCCGCATTACCTCTTTTGCATGTTTTTTCAACCCGCTATCAATCACGCGGTGATTAAAAGTAGTGCACTGTTTAAACCACCGATATCCAGCCGAGCGTTCCATTAGGGAAGCAGACATTCAGGGCCGAGCCCGACGGATGATCTGTCCAGCCTGTACCATCGTCAAACACCCGAGGGGAAAAAGTGTAACCCCATAAGCACCATCGCAGCAAGGAAGGTCATCGCTCCATCCACTGCCGGTCAGCAAGCGGTGCTTTGTTTGCTAACAACAGCAGAAGGTTCCATACCGACAAACGGCAAGTAGCACATTTGTTTTTTGTTTCCTCATCTGCTAGTGTGTTGTGTATCTCTCTCCCACATAGTAAATCGTTCTGTATAGGGTGGTTCAAAAAAAAATCATCAGATTTTTATTTTGTTTTATTTAATATTTGTTTTTTTTTTTGTCCCTGAATTTGTCTTTTCATGGATGATTCTAAGAGGGGCGACTTGCCTCCCAAAGATGTTTCGCATTGGGGATAATTTCCGACATGCCCATAGACCATTATTTCATCTTCTCGGATAGTCTCAGTTTTATAGAGGCCCCCAGTCGATGAAAACAGTTAAGCACTCATCTTACTTTCTTTCAAAAGTAAGGGAGCAGATGTGTGCGTTGGTCGAAAAATAATTTAGAATTACCTTTGCATGGGTCCCCTCACATTGCTCAATTCCATGCAATGAGAAGGCGGACTCTCTAGCAAAGGTGGGCGCCTAAGAAGGCGAGATTTTGAAAGAAGAATTTCACATGATGAATTTTTCCCATTAGTACGTCAGAGTTCTCTTCAAAGTTGGCAAAACGATTGGACAAGTAATTCTTTTGGGCGGTGCTTACATTCCATTATTCCAAATGTTTCGTCGAGATCGTGGTTCAAAGGTCTGGATGTAAGTCGCGGTTTCATTCGTGTGATGTCAAGACTTATGTCCAACCACTACTCGCTAGACGCACATCTCTTCAGAATTAACCTCGTCGATAGCAACATATGTAGGTGCGGAACCGGTTATGATGACATCGATCACGCAGTTTGGCATTGCCCGGATTATGATGTCTCCAGAGCACGACTATTGGATACCCTTGTGGCCCGAGGTAGACAACCCTTCCGCGAAGTAGGAGATGTTTTGGGAATGCGTGATCTTCCCTACATGCAAGCGATTTACGAATTTCTTTGTTTGTCTGATCTAAGAGTGTAATGTCATCACCCCCTCCCTTTCACTCTAGTAAATTCCCTGCCATTGTGTCCCAGTTATATTATCCTTTTGTTTCCGTGCTACTTGTACCTGCCCAGCAAGCTGTGGTCACCCATTTGCAGCTTAGTTCCTGTAAGGGACTACAGGGACCGAGGATCTGGTAGATGTCGCAACCATGAGCAGCAACAAATACCTGAAATAAGTTACCTGCCTAGCCCCTTTCAAACAATGTGACCCATTAACCTCGAGCTAGCCACGAGTAATTGGCACCCCACTTTACTAAAATCGAAAAAGAAAAATGGTTAACTACAATATTGAATATCGGCTCCGCAAAGTGTTACACACGCCTGAGCCTAATAAATAAACGAACTGATTAAAAAAAAAAAAAATCTCTGTCACGGCTGAAAATCGCTTCGTCAAATCAGTAGTTATTTGGTACACATTCAGAGGTTTAATTTTGGGCTGAAAGTAGACAACCCATGGACGAACGGAGTCCATTGGATACGATCGCGGTCGGAAGTTTGTTTGTGCCTCCCCATCATCAGGTGGCAAAGGCACTTTTCCAGTCAAACCATCCATGCCGAAGAAACCTCTTCAACATGCACGATTTGCCTTACTCGTGGGAGCGTTGAACGCCCCCAAAAATTTAAATCACACACAAACACAAAATATGAGCACACACAAATTAACGCTAAACTCTAGTGGGATGAGAGACAGGGGAAAAAACTTAACTAATATTACTGATCTGTTGCTGCTGCTGCTGACGCACCGTATGCCTGCACGTCGCACTTCTATGCGGGCAGCGGGGAGCGGTGCGCTGCGTGGGTGTCCGGGTGAATCCGATCGCCTTCGGGTGCACTCGCTCGACGATGTTGGATGGCCGTTGGCGATGTAGTAGTGTGCTGGTTAGCGTCACCACGCGGAGATGAAGCGAAAATGAGCGGGATGATAATTCGCCAGCAAGCACTGCTTGATTTTCTTATTTCACTGGAAAACCACACTGCCTTCTTAGAAAAAAAAAACTCACTTTCACTCCTTTCACTGAAGTGAATAGATTTTGAGAAAAAAAACTAATTATTTCCAAGGATCGCACTTGAATATATCTTCCAAAATAACGGAGCGCTGGATCGAACGAACTTTCTTCTTTCGCTGAACGAAGTGAGATGGAAATGATTCATAAAATTCATCACTCTGATCCATACTTTATATAAAATTTAGCAACAAAATGTCAAAAATGTACCGTTTTATATCTAGGGCATGATCGTTAAAAGTGTACGGATTACTCATAAACATATTGCAAATGATGCATAAAAGGTTCAATAACTTTCCTTAAACTTGTAAAATTGATCCATAGAATGTAACCTTTGTGCAATAAAATATATTCGCATGTCCCATACATTATTTGAAATTTTCAATAAATAAATTGCCAATGATCCATAAAATGATGAATAATGAACCATAAGCTTATAAAAATCATACATAGTAAATCAGCTTTGTTCGCTAAACTATATGGTATGATCAATAAATTATGCCTGCATTTTTCCAGGTTGGGGCTCTATTTTTTGTTAATTTTGATCCATAAAGATTGTAAAATTGATCCCTAACTGCGTTACTATTCAGATTTAGTGACATATCTGTTCTTTCAGGTACCCGGATAAAATATTGCTGCAAAAGAAGGATTGCGAAGTTTTTGCATAGCCGTATTGAGGATTGAAGAACTAAAGCGGCAAAAAACGGTCGATGTTTCCGACATCCAAAGTGTAAATATAGCGTAGATTAGATTCCAGGAAAACGACTTATTCAAGCATTTGCCCGGTATAAGGCAAACGGAGGATGTTTTTTGTAGTTAGGTCCGACGAGCGATAGTGAGTTGGACAACAAGCGTCTGCTCGGCATAATTGAAATCAAATTTTCTGAAACAACAGTTTAATCAAGTCATAAATTGGGCCTGTTGTTCTTTATGTGCAGTAGAGCTCTTTACCGAATTTCTTGACAAACATGTGTCGCAGTTGCGGGGAGATCAAATAATGTTAAGTGCCCAAAGTTAGTTTGTTATGAATAACTTTTTAAGATGATGATTTATTATACAAACTTTTATAGATCATTAGCAATTTATTTATGGAACATTTACAATAATTTATGGATGATATGCACATACCTTTAAAACTGAAGAAATGATCCATGAAAAATTGAAAATTGTTCTATAAAAACGCATTCTTGACCCATAAGACTCTGGTGAAAATCCACAAAAAAAATGATTCTGGTGAAACATTTTCACCAGATTCTTATGGGTCAAGAATGCGTTTTTATAGAACGATGTTCAATTTTTCCTGGATCAAATCTCCAGTTTTAAAGGTGCAAATTTAGGGCTGCCGTAGTTCTTTACGTGCACGAGGGCTCTTTTCCAAATGTATTGGGAAGCATGTGTCGCAGTTGCCATCGTAAAAGAACGTGAGATCGCAAAAGAAAGTGAGCTTTCTGAAAATTGAAAATCTTCTCCAATGTGATCATTCTTTTACAGCAATATTTGAACCGCATAGCTTAAGGAACGGACATGCTGATAAATCTGAGTAGTAGAGCAGTCAAGGATCGATTTCCTCGTGGTTAAAATTAAAAAAAATTAAACCCGAAATTGGAATAATTCCGGCATAATATATGGATTATACATATTATTTAAGGTGCACAAAATTGATTTGCTATGGACCATATTTAGAAGTTTACGGTTCATTTTTCAAACCTATTATGGATCATTGGCGATTTATTTATGGAATATTTACAATGATTAAGTGATCATGTGCATATATTTTAGTTCGCAAACGCTATTCTATACATTCTATGGATCAATTTTACATGTTTAAGGAATGATATTGAACCTTTTCTGGAACCTTTGCAATATGTTTATGGGTAATCTGTACAATTTTATCGATCATACCCTAGATATATGACGGTACATTTTCGACATTTTATTGCTAAAATTTATATAAAATATGGATCTTATTGCTGTTATTTATGGATCATTTTCATTTTTTTAAAGATTTTCATCAGAGACTTATGGGTCATCAATACGTTTTGTATGGAACGAATTTCAGTTTTTTATGGATCATTTCTTCAATTTAAAGGTGCAAACTTAGGGCTGCCTTTAAAAATCTTGGCTTTATCGTTATATCTGAAGTACTTGAACATGACAAAATAGCGGTTCAGGTATTTATTTCAAAACTAATGAGCTTTTTGAAAAACAAACTAACGCAGTTGAAGAAAGGGATATTTATGTCTGATGGAGCTGCATCCCAATATAAAAATAGGAAAAAATTAGCAAGCCTTTGTAAATTCAAATTAAAATATAGCATAGATGCTGAATGGCATTTTTCGCTACTTCCCATGGCCATGCGATGCAGTTGGTGGCACATTAAAACGAATGGCAAGAAACGCAAGTATAGCAAAAGGACATGAACACCCAATAACAAATGCAAAAGAATTATATGGTTGGGCCAGTCAGAAATATAATGATTGTTTAACGAAAATCACATTTGGTTATGTATCTTATGAAGACTATGAACAAGGAGTTACAGAATGGAGCAATATCTTTCAGCAAACTAAAATGATTATTGGTACACAAAAATATCATTCTTTTGTTCCGCGTTCAGATCATCAGATAGAGTCAAAATTATTTTCAAATGATGTAGCATCAAGCCTTCATAATATATATATTAAATTAATGGGAAATTTTATATTAAATTGGAAATATAAGTAAACTAAAATATAAGAAAAGTGTTTTCAATCATTTTCCCCTATTTCTTATGCTGTTTATAGAATCGTCTTGCTGGCTAAGAGTGAGTTGTGGGAAACTAAACGCATGTTTCGAAAGAGGTATTTTTGTGATGCTGGAGAACCGTGAATAATTTATGAAAAGGCCGTATTTTCTGCTGGAAATATACTGCAACATCGAAACAACAATCGGATTTAAGTTTAACTTACGTTTGTGTTTCGAGATTTCGTTGCTCGGTCGGGACTTTGCCGGGACAGTAACGTATATGATTGTGCTGTCTACAAGAACCTAAATTTCAGTTTTAATTTTATAAATTCCAATAAATATTGCAAAATTCGTTACCTCTAGTTCAATAACTCCTCGCTAAATCCGAAAACTATGTAAACTAATAACACTGTAAACTAACTAATCTAATCTTCTTGTTGGGTTGAAAATTCAATGCACTACAACCTTATTATTTTTTATTCTCTCGATGACACTGATGGACCAGTTGACAGCTCTTCCTGTCCATTGTATCGCAACCTGCTTCACTCTCCTGCATCAACGTAACGGATATGTAGGTGCGGCGTCGCACGAGGGGCGCACGCAACAGGCCCCCCCCCCCTCCAGTGGTTGGACTCTGGTTCGGTGCACTCCTTTTCGCACCTACATCCAGTACAGCAAGCTTGGTCGCAGGTCTCTCATACGTTCCCGAAGTGGTCGAACAACCGTCGATCGAACTTGCCCATCAACAGAAGTCTTCACGGAAATCACTCGGCCTTTGGGCCAGCAGTTCTTAGGTGAATTAGGGTCGGCTATTACAACAATTTCTCCCACCGCGATCAGCGCCGCGCTGGATAGAACCACTTGGTTCGACGTGCGATTGTAGGAAGATATTCTGCAACCCACCGCTTCCAGAAGAGATTGGCAAGAACCTGTGATGCCTTCCACGAACGTTGCAATGCCAACGGACATTGGTCGTACGATACTAACGGTTTCGATCCATTCGATGTTCCCAACAGGAAATGATTCGGTGTAAGCGCTGGTGATGAACATTCGTCCACTGGTACATGTGTCAACGGTTGACTGTTTACGATGTTTTCTACCTCAATCAGGTAACTTCTCATTTTCTTTACAGATTGAATGAGCCGCTCCCAACAGCCACCCATATGAGGTGGATGCAGGAGGGTTGAAACGCCATGATGTTCTGGGTGTAGTGAATTCGACCGTGAGGTTGTAGTGGTTCAGCGCCGCTATCGCATTTCTCAGCTCTTTTTCAGCGCCCACTAAGTTCGTCCCACGATCGTTTATAATTTCGGGGTCCCCCGTCGAGCAAAACAAGTATTCAGAGCCATGATACATGAGCTCGTGTTCAACGAAGAGGCCAGCTCAAGGTGCATCGCTCGGGTTGTCAGACATGTTATGCTAACTCCCCAGCGCTTCTCATGATGACGACCTACGACGACGAAGAAAAGTCCAAAGAAGTCAACGCCCACGTAAGAAAATGGGCGCACAAAAGCTCCCAACCTGGCTTTTGGTAGAGGGGCCATCATTGGTGGTGCAGGAGCGGCACATTGTATTTTGCAGACTTGGCATTCTCGACGAACACGATCATAGACAGTGCGAACTCGTGGGATGTGGAACACTTTGCGCAATTCGTTCACGCAAGTCTCGTGACAATGATGATGATAGCGTAAATGAACATCGCGTACGACAAGTGACGTGACCGGGTGTTCTCGTGGGAGAATGATGGGATATCTGCTGTTCTCATCCAAGAATTTACATTTGCCTAACCGACTGTGAATTTGCATCACGCCCTGTTTGTCGACAAATGGGCTAACCTTATACAGATGGTTCTTCTTATCTACATCTTCCTGAGCTCGCGTAATATGAAACACTTCCGCTATGAGGAGTTCTTCTTGTGTAAGCGGTCCGACGTTTGGTTGTCGATGACACTTCTTTAGTCGGATATTATTTACGAATCGTTGAACAAATGCCGTTGCACGTCGTAGTTGATACCACGAAGAAAAGTTCTGTGGTAGCAGGATGGTACAAACTCTCCCTTCCGCATGGTGCAATACGCTTGTTCGGATTTCTACAACGGTTTCTACATCATTCAGTGACGATTTGGGTCATTCTCCTTTGCACTTCCGCAGGAACGACGGTCCATTGAACCAACGACTTGTTGGCGACAGATACGGTTTGTTCTTCCATTTTGTACCGTCGTCGGCCACGTTTACTTTTGTCCCCAACCATCTCCATTCCGTAATATCCGTTGCTTTCAATATGTCGGCTTCATGGAAAGCTACGAACTGGGAGTAACTCCGATGGTCTGACTGAAGCCAGCACATAACGTCCCGAGCATCTGTCCAGAAAAACCGACGATCAACTTGGATGGAGTGACCCGCTACAATACTCCTAGCCAGGTGGGTACCGATGACTGCCGCCTCAAGACGGCTCAAGATCAAGACGAGGTATGGAGACAAATTTGAGGGGCGCTACCCGAGTTTTGCTTCCGACGAGCACACAATGGACTCGATAATTCTTCTCAAAGCGGAAATATGAAACAGCAGCGTACCCAAGCTCACTAGCATCTACAAACGTATGAAGCTCGATCCTCGTTTCGTCAATTCTTGTTTCAGTCCGGTAATAGCAGTGGGGTATTTGTACAGATTCGAGTTCTGGTAGAATGTGTAGCCATGTACGCCATTTCTCTTGTTCCTTCCCACCAATTTGCTCATCCCATCCTGTTTTGCTTCTCCATACTTCTTGAAGAAGTATTTTCGGTACATAAGGTAATGCGCTATTAGTCCTAAAGGGTCATAGCCATCAACGTTCGAAACATATCCCGTTTCGTTGGGTGTTTGGCTCCAGTAAGAAGGTCTCTTTTACGGTCTGTACAGAGCTTATATCGGAAAACATCCGTCGTAGTACTCCACCACATGCCGAGGACCTTTTCCATGGCTAAATCGAAATTCATTTCCATTGACCTTTCTGTCCTAGGGTCCACCTCTAGCGCTTCCAATACTACCGCCGAGTTCGACACCCAGTTTCTCATGTAGAATCTACCCTGTTGATGAACGTATCGGACGTCGTTCACCAATTTGATTGCCTCTTCTTCCGTATCTACGCTTGTTAACATGTCGTCGAAGTAATGTCTATGGTGGATAGCGTCAACGACAGCGAGGAAACTCGCTTGCGAAACGGGTTGCATTGTCGTTCAAGACGAAAATCGCTGTGCTGGGTGAACACGTGGCACCGAAAGTCACTACCTGCATGACGTAGTCGCATGGTTCTGTAGTTTTTTCGTTAGCACACCGCATGATCCGCTGACTCTCTTTATCTTCAGTGTTGCATCCGGATCTGATGAAACATCTCTGCAATGTCGCCTCCCAAACCTATCAATCGTTCCCGGAACTTGTACAACACAGGTGGTAGATCATTCAGTTGGTCCGGCCCTTTCATCAACACGGAGTTCAGAGAGACGCCTCCGAAAGAAGAGCCTGCATCGAAGACAATCCGAACCTTACCTGGTTTTGTTGGGATTGAAGAATGGGAAGATTGGTAGGTACCATGTTCGATCTCCGGTCCTTTAACTTTCCTCGGGTGAGAGTTTCCGAATGTACCCTTTACGCTCGTAGTCGGCCATCTTTGACCGCATTGTCTCTGATAAGCGGGCCTCGCGTTCCATCCTTTTAATCAAGCAACGGTGACGTCTGAACGCCATGGAGCGGTTGTTGGGCAAACGCACGTCGTCGTACTTCCAGAGTAGGCCCACTTGGTGGTGCCCATTAAGGAAAGTTGTTGTATCCCGTAGTTTCACCAACGCTTGTTCGTCCTCCTTGGAACGAAGTTGGTTCTGCGAGGCGCCAATCCCTAAACTGTCAAGCGCGAAGTAGTTCTTAACGGTCTCGTGCAAGATCTCATCCGATTCGTAGGAGTGTAAGCAGATATGATAGTTGTAAGAGTTGTTGTTCGACAATAGACCATCCTTCGATGAGTACGTTCCTTAGATCGTCCATCCAAGACGCGTCCCGACTGCAACCAGTTCGTTTGGCTTCCCCTCCCGGCTCTCCAATGCATGCACCACTCGTATGTTGTTCGTCCCGATCAACATCTTAGGTTGGTATTGCCATATGAATTAATCGACAGGCCGTCGAGATGAGGGTATTTCTCCGAAAGCGTGTGAATGGGCAGAGATTGCGACGGAAGCTTCAATTCCTTGGCCGTGTAGACATCTGTCAGGTGATTTTAGAACTTCCGTCGTGCGTGCCCGAAATGTCAAGTGACACAATGGGTGCTTTTCGCCTTGCAGATTCAGCTCATTCGCCAAGCATTCCTCCATCAGCGTGAGAGATGACCCGCTGTTCAAGAATGCATGGGTGTACACCTTGAACCCGTTGTTCCACCGCGTAACTGGGACTTACTGGAATAATACGGCTTTGCTTCCTCCTTGGTGAGTGTTGCACGATTTGGGTTCACACGAACTTCCGGCGACGTCATGTTGTGAAACTTGAGCGTGTTGTTCCGAACCTGACGCAAGTGATGGCACTAGGTTGTCCTTGGCATCGTTGTGCATAAACTTGATGGTGCTTGTATTCGCATCCGTTCTTCCCCACTACACTGGTCTTTGCATGGACACCTCGATGATTTCCCAGGCGGCTACGGCGCAGTGCGTGCTCCCAGGGTGCAGCGCAGCGTGGGGAGATATACAACGAAACAAACCGCTTACACTTTCTCACTGCTTCGCAGCTACCATTGCAGATGACATTCCCGTTAGTTGCTACGTGTTGTTTGATTTTCCAGAACCGTTCCACTGTACGTGTTCAGAAATCCTGCGTAATCTTTCCGTGACCGCTGATTCTTCATTATCGAAAGAACCAGAGAACTGTGGCATCGTTACCGCACTTGCAACTTCCGCTAACTGGTACAGCCAGTTCGCTGAAGTCGGATACCGTGACCGTTTGTAGAGACTGACTATTGGTCGCCCAATTCAAACAGATGCATCGAAGGGTGGGAGACGTTCGGCCAGACTGTGCAGAAGGGTCAGAATTTCTGCCTGGATGTTCTTCTGCTCACAGGCCTTCACGGTCGCTACCATGTTGCGAATGGCCAATGCAAAGTCGACGAGTGTACCCAAACGATCTGCTTTAGGTGCGGGGAAGGGGGCATTTGTCTTCTGCAGCAACGGGCGGGCGATGATTTCCGGACGGCCAAAGAGCATTCTCAAAGGAGAGAGTACCTGCTCAAGGGTGGTTGAATGCAGCAGCTGACATTTAACCGCTTCCAATGCCTTCCCTCTTAGGCACTTCTGTAAGCGGGCATTATTCTCCTCGGGCGAAAATCCACGAAGGTTCGTTGTGTTCTCATATGTGGCGGGGAAAGAGGCGACTGCTCCTCCGGTTCACCGCTAAATATTGGTAGCTCCTTGGCGACTTCATGACGCGTCTAGCGAGTTGGCTTCTGTTAAGTAACACCGTCCCCCATGACAGAAGGAAAGTCGTAGAGTGTCGTACGGGTAGTATTCTTGAGGAGTAGGACGTGGAAGACCAACATATGAGGTGAAGGCGGAAGCGGTCCGGACGCTGATGTCGATTCGACTAGGAAAACGACAGAATATGCAGATGCTGATCGGTCCTGGTATGGTAGATCAAATGTCGTCAAATTTGGTCGTTGGTAGACTGGAGAGGTGGAGTAATGGCCGAAAAATTGGGGAGATTGTTGATCAAAGGTGGTATTTCAACAGGAACGTGTAGTTGTCGTTCTCTCAGACGCGGAATAAACATTGGCTCATTCTGATTTTGGTACACCGTAGGGAGGAACAAACGGTGGAATATTGCGGCGATGGGGGGGGGGGGGGGGGGGGGGGGGGGGGGGGGGGGGGGGGGGGGGGGGGGGGGGGGGGGGGGGGGGGGGGGGGGGGGGGGGGGGGGGGGGGGGGGGGGGGGGGGGGGGGGGGGGGGGGGGGGGGGGGGGGGGGTCGTTCCTAGGAGACAGATGAAAATCGGGAGGATCACACGCGTTGTTTCGAACTGGATCACTTATGTTGCCGCTGACGTAGTCCACAGGATCGGAATTTTCGGACTCCAGCAGAAGCCGGTACCTGCGTAGCAGAAACTTGCACTTTATGCCTTCTTCTTCTTCTTCTTCTAACAATTGCATCCGGAGTTCGGGTGGAAGTTTATTCCTTAGGTCAGGATCGTCAATAGGCTGTTTAGACCATGGCGGTATTACCGGTTACACAATCGGTGTTTGTGGACGTGGGGTTGGTGGTGGCGGAAATGTTGCTCGTGGTGTTCGAGGACGTGGGGTAGGTGGTTGCGGATTTGTTAGTGGGCTACGTGGTAGCGCGATCAGTGGCCTGAAAAGGTAGGCTGACGTGGGGCTAATTTCGTTGATACTGATGACTGTGGGCGTAGAACTGGCTCACCTGTAGTTTCTCAAATATTAAAATTTTGAGAAACACACCGGAAATTTGATGTCTTAGAAACTTTTTTCTGACATGTAAATTTCATTTTAAAATTTGCGTAATAAGTTAAAATTTTTACAGCCAAAAAAAATTATAAACTCAATGTTTGAGATATGCTAATTTGAATGTTAATTTTCGATTTATTTTTCGACAATTTTTTTCTACTCAGTGTCTATTTTTCTGACTTGATGTACCACATAGAGATACAACTTGTTCTTAGACAGTTTTTTTTATCAGCAAAAGGTTTTCAATTTACAAATTATTGGGTGAAGTGGTATTCAAAATGCTTACACCCTATTTAAAACTGACTCTTGAGTCCAAACATTTTTTGCATAAGTGGAAAAAACTTACTTTCGTGGGTAAACGTGTGTACAAATTTTCAATTAAATCGAGCCACTTTAAGTCAGTCAGTAGGTGCTTTTCGCCTGGAAACGAGCAAGTGTGAAGATGACCGATGTTGATTTCCAACAGTTTCTTTGCTTTGTATTTTTTTTCCTATAGAACACTCAATGTTAGTACGATTGTAGCACTAACGACTGAACAACTAAAAAACTGAGAGTTTATTTTGATCTCACACGATATTTATAAACAAACTTGTAAGTTATCCAGGTAGGCCATGGGGGTTTGTTATTTTTTTGAAAATTGAAGCGGTGCTTTTCTGTTCGATCGGCCTTGATAAAGGTATTACAGGCTATATCGGAGTGGTTAGAATAAAAAAAATTTGAAAATATGAAATTTTTAGAAACCAATATCTCCATGACGAAGCAAATTGTTTTTTCTCGATAAGTGTTTCTTGTGTGGAAAAGTCTGCTCATTGGGGATATCAAAATTGAAAAAAAAAAAAAATGGGAGCATTTTGAAAGAGAAACGCAGTTTGAGACTTCAATTGTAAAAATGACAATGTTGGCAACACTGTAAAAATGATTTAAAATCTCCATTTAATAATAAATCTAATTTTATTGAAGAAAAGTATCTGACATTGTTTGTAGCTTTTTAGTCATCGAGGTATTCAAAAAACCAAATATAAACTTCTCAAAAATCTAAAAAACAATGGGAGCGGCCCATGGACCGAGGGGTTCACCGATTGGTTTTAAACTTTGGATTTTTTATTAATAGCCTAGAACAAGTATATCAGCCAATTTTCATCAAATCGAAAAGAGGGTCTTCGGTCACTTGATATGGAATGACCCATATTGTTTTTTGTCGGAATGTCTTTTCTATTTTTATTATGAAAAGATAAGTCTTTTTTTTGTTTGGATTTCAAATTCGAGTAAACAGTCTTAATTATTGTCAGCGTCTTAGAAGATGGAAGAATAAATTTCAAGGGGGGACTATTTGGTGCAGGAATGAATTGTTGAATTGTACTTCTTGATCGATATATTCATAATATCCATAACTGATTTTTGGGGGTTTTCCATTTTCGATATTCGATTAATTTTCAATAGCGTAGAATGTAGTCTTTTCAACATTTCCATTCATTTTACTACGATCCGATGCTGTTATATATGGTTCAATATCATATGTGTAATAAAAGTTTACTAGTTCTTCCGTCGTAAATAATTTCTCGCCATCTATGACTAGAATCCTTCGGTGTTTGATATTTTAAAGGTATATTTTTAACATTTAGGTTCAGGTCAATTAATCAGCGTGATTTTAGCAAACTTTGAAAACTTATCGATATGGGTCAAAAAATGTAAGCTCTCTACGAAAAGGATATCTATGTGGGCAATTTGGAAAGGACCGGTTGGAATAGGAGTTTTAAATGGGGAAATGTATAGGGCTTCTGCTGTACTTTGTTCGTGACAAACACGACGGTTTACACTGTGTCCAATATATTCTCATACAAAATAAAATTCTATTTTTTCAAATCGATAATCCAGATTTTATTGATAACTTTACACATTAATGAAATAACAATATAATACTGATCACCTAAGCATATGTTTTCGAATAACAACGCCTTTATCTTCTTGACCAGCTCCAGACGTTTTTCGAAACCGTCACAGGCACGCATGACTTCCATCGACAATTCGTCCCAAATTCGTTTGATTACGGTTTTGAATTGGTTCATATTAGACGCCCTTGTGGTCATTTACCTTTACTATGTATGACCATACGAAATAGTCCAAGGGATTCAGATCTGGTGAACTGGGTGGCCATTCATTCTTGTCCACAAAGTCGGTCAAATTTTCTCGGCACCAGCCCTGAACGAGATTTGCAGTATGCGATGGCGCTCTGTCCTGTTGAAACACATAGTGATCATCTCCAACACCTCTTGTACATATGGCTTGACAACTTTCTCCAAAACTTCCGTTTTATAATATACGGCATTCACTTTAACGCCTTTTTCGGTGAAACCCAGTGGTAATTTGCCTCGCTTGCAAATTCCTCCCAAACCATCACTGACGCAGCACTTTGGAACCGTGGAATATTCCTATCACTCTGGAACAGTTCTCGCAGAGTTAGTTTTTTCTTTCGAGTCGTTTCTGATTGAAAGGTTCGAAACTCCGTGAACCTTACGTTTCTTGAAAGCTTGAATCCGAGGGTCATTTTGCAGTATATTGTGCATTGACGATCTCGAAACATTCTGAATCTGCGGCCATTTTATGTACAGAGCGCTGTGATTTTCGTCAAATCCGATCCTGACCGCTAACAACTCGTGCAGTCCGCACCGTACGATTGACCGGATCTCTGCCGGTCATCCAACGAGCAGGTGTTACAGTACCTTCGGATAGTTCGATTACACAAAATCTCACCTTTTTCTCTGTTCGGGACATAAGCCTGCGACCAGTAATTTGATCTATTGTAGTACTGCTACGTATCCTTTTTTGAGCTACGTAGCATCTAACAAAGTTTTATGTTTACACTACCTTTGTCTTCGGGCTCATGTATATTGCTGTTTTTTCGAGTGCATAACGAATCGATAAATCGAGTGAGTGAAAAAGTGATAGTTGAATCGATACCGGTGACAAAAGTTAAAGTGTATCAGGTGAGAACCAGTGTAAAACGGTAATTATCCTTTATTAACTGTGCCATATGAAAAAAGTAGAAAAAATAAAAATAAAATTAAAAAAAGTTATGATGAGTTTGCTCTATCAAAATCGAAATAAATCGGCAAAAATGGTAAAGAATGGAATAATCATTAAAAATGATCCAAAACTCAAAATTTCGACAGTGCAGCTCGATGCTCTGCAAGAGTCTCTTCTACAAAAAACAAAGGAGCAAAGACGTTACTTAAAAGCTTAGTTTAAAAACTGTAGCTACAAGCAAGGTGATTTGTCTATTGAAAGCAAGGATCAAATCACAGCAAACTGGCTAAAATGTGTAACTGGGTTTCTTACTCCATCCGAAAATGCCTAGCTTATTGCTTTAGCCATTAAAAACATCGATAGGTGTATCACTCCCCGCACAAGCAAGAAAGAGCGTGCCTTAGCCCTTAGCAATGAAAACAACTAAGTTCCTGCAGGTGAAACTCCATCATGCAAAAGCTGCATCTGCTGTTATGAACCAGAGCTTTAGAAAAGAGGGGCTGGGCGTTGTACTAATTCAAGAGCCATGCTCCAATAAAGGAAAAATAAAATAAATAGGTATTCAAACACAGGACTCACTGATGAAAAGCAGACTACACCTAGAACTGCTGTTTTGGTTGATAAAACACTGAATTGCTATCTCATTACAGAATTCTTCACACAGGACATGGTTGCGGTCATGGTTGAGGTGCCTACCAGCAGAGGAAAAACTGAGGCCATTGTGGCTTCAGCCTATTTTCCGAGTGATGCTCCTGAAGTGCCTCCTCCTGAGAACGACTCATTTATCCAGTAATGCAGAGCAAACAACAAGTCATTCATCATTGGCTATGGATGGATCACTTGTAGGTGAAAGATGTTCTGCAAGTACACCCCAAATCCAAATATCTCTTGAAACAGAACACGCCGCAAAAGACTTGGCTAATCAAATCTTTAAGAAAGTCAGGGTAGAAAATGCATTGAGATCTTTCAAGCCTTACAAAGCTGAAGAACTGGACGGAATATTTCCTACAAACGGCGAGTTGATGTCGCCATTAATTGAGATTTTTAAGGCAAGACTCAACCATATGGACATTAGTAAAATCTTCATGGAAATTAGTAACAGTTATCTTTATATCTTAAATAGGAAAGATAAGGCGCTTCCTAAATCAAACAGGCCCACTAGTCTTTCATCAGTTCTGTTAAAGACTATGGAAAAAGTGTAGAATGATTAGATCAATACAAATTACATGAACAAGAATCCACTATATGAGTTTCAGTTTGCTTACCAGTCAGGTAAGTCAACAGTTATGGCTCTCCATAATGTGGTATCGAAGATAGAGAAAGCTGGATCGGTGAAAAAAATAGCACTTGCTCTTTCTTAGATTGAAAGAGCTTTCGACAACGCTTCCTATCCGTCTGTGGCTCGTGCAATGAAGAAAAGGAACTATGACATGAGCATTATTAATTGGGTTCACACCATGCTTGCAAAAAGAGAAATCACTTCAGAGCTGGGAAGTTCGTCTATTATAATACGGACAACGAAGGGTTGTCCCCAAGGAGGAGTCCTCTCACCACTTATGCAGTCCTTAGTTGTAGACGATCTTCTAAGAAGCTTAGAAGAAAATGTTTTCGAGGTTGTAGGCTTTGCAGACGATATAGTCATCATAGTGAGAGGAAAGTTTGAAAATAACATTTCAGAGAGAATGCAATGGACCCTGACATTTATTCAGTCTTGGTGTATTCTGGAGGGCCTTAGCAAAAATCCATCAAAAGTAGTAATTGTACCTTTCACCATGTAAGGAAATTGATTTTAAAAGCTTTTCAGCTTAGAGGATTAGAAATCCGTCTTAGTGAACAGGTTAAATACCTAGGACTGATACTGGATGCCAAACTGAACTGGAATGCTCATGTTGAGTGTTTGACCGGTAAGGCAACCAGTGCTTTCTGAAAATATTCAAAAAAATTTGGCAGAAAATGGGGTTGAGGACCAAAAATGATAATGTGGATTTAAATATCCATAATACGTCCAAAAGTCACCTGAACATTTCACAAAGTTTTCAAAATGGGCCAGTGATGTATATGAATGGAGACTGGATGAAACCTGTGGAAAACCATGACATCTCTTACAAGATATGTGAAACGTCACGTATAGATTGGGAAGTCGGAGGTCCCACTGTTCGTCATGGCTCCATAAAATTCTTCACAGATGGCTCAAAAATTGGAACAAAAACGGGAGCAGGAATCTTCGGCCCAGGGGTAGACATCTCAGTGGCGATGGGAAACTATCCAACGGTTTTCCAAGCGGAGATCTTTGCTATAATAAAATGTGTTAACGTTTGTCTGAAGAGGAAATATAGATATGCAAATATTTGTATTTTTACTGACAGCCAAGCGGCACTCAAAGCGTTAAGTAATTATAAATGTACATCCAAACTTGTCTGGGAGTGCATTCATTCATTGCAAAAGGTGTGCCAAGAGAACTCGGTAAATTTATTTTTGGTTCCGGGACACTGTGGCATTGAAGGCAATGAAAGGGCAGACGAGTTTGCTAAACAAAGTTCAAATGCACAGTTTATTGGCCCAGAACCATTCTGCGGTATACCATACTGTGCCATAAAAATGGAATTAAAATCTTGGGAAGTGCAAAGGGTGATGACCAATTGGTTGGTCACCACAAAGTGCGTTCAAGCGAAAAGCTTTATAATTCCAAATGTTACAATTAGTCAAAAGCTTCTGGAGCTCAATAAGAGAGTTCTTTGTATCTATACTGACCTAGTAACCGGACATTGCCCGAGTAGTTATCATTTGAAAACCATTGGCTAGGTTCAGAATGATATCTGCCGTTTCTGTAACATGTAACGGAAACCTCGGAACATCTGCTTTGCAGTTGTGATGCTTTGTACAAGAGCAGACTTAAATTTCTGTACAGTGGCTATATGCAACCTAAAGAAATTTGGACTGCAAATCCTGGAAAGGTGGTGGGTTTTGTAAACTCAATTATGCCTGACTGGGAGACGCGTCTTGGGCTGGTTACTTGACAAATGGTGATCTAGCTTTAAGATGCGAATTAGAATAGTAAACAGGGG